>JANAVB010021197.1:6879645-7021310 GCA_029216955.1 Iris pallida
TGCTCCGCAACGATTCAGGGCATTACATATTAATACACTAACAAAAAGTTTCGTCCTCGAAACTTAAACACAAACCCACCTAGGTCAAACAACGAAGGAAACTTTTCCTTCACCTCTGCCTCAAGTTCCCATGGCAGCATGCAAACTGACCCAGAAATGCGATACAATCGCCCATCCCGATCCGACACTATTGATGCCGGCACTCCATGCAGTCTGACAATTTCATCCAAGTATAGCTGAGCCAACCGATCGACGCTCCATGTGGTTTTCATTGCGAGAAAATGTGCAGATTTGGTTAATCGATCAACGATGACCCAAATTGCATCATTCCCCCCCGCTGCTCTTCGGCAAGCCAACTATAAAATCCATGGTTATATGATCCCATTTCCATTCTGGAATCGCGAGGTTCTGCATCTCCCCGCCGGGCCTCTGGTGTTCCACTTTGACTCGTTGACACGCTAAGCATCGCGAGACAAAGAGGGCCACATCTCGTTTCATGCCGTGCCACCAGAAGGTCGTGCGCAAATCTTTATACATTTTTGTACTTCCAGGATGTAAGGAATACTTGGCGTAATGGGCCTCCGTCAAGATTTTCTTCCGGAGTTCTTCATCCTTCGGGACACATAGCCTCCCCTTGAGTCACAATGATCCGTCCTCGTGCCTGGTGAAGTCGCTGGCTTCACCCTTTTCCACTATTCTGCCAATCTTAATCAAGAACTCATCTGCCCTCTGTGCCATCTTTATCTTTTCTAACAAACTCGGCTCAAGTTGAAGTTGAGCCAATTGTGCATTTCGGCCACGAATCTGGAGCTCAATTCCCATGCTTTCCAATTCCTCCAATATTCGTTTGTCAACACTGAGTGATCCTACAAAGTTTTGACTCAACGCGTCCGCCACCATATTGCCTTTTCCTGGGTGTACGCGATCGTCAAGTCATAATCTTTTATAAGCTCCAACCAACGTCTTTGCCGCAAATTTAAATCCTTTTGAGTGAAAATGTACTTCAGGCTCTTATGGTCGGTGAAGATCTCGCAAGCTACTCCATACAAGTAGTGCCTCCACAATTTCAATGCAAACGCTATCGCTGCCAATTCCAAATCATGTGTTGGATAATTTTTCTCGTGCGGCTTAAGCTGTCTTGAGGCATAAGATATCACTTTCCCTCTCTGAGTCAACACACATCCCAAACCCAATCCGGACGCATCGCTGTATATCTGGAATCCCTCGACGCCGTCTGGAAGTGTAAGGATTGGAGCTGATACGAGACGTTGCTTCAGATTTTGAAAGCATGCCTCGCACTCATCAGTCCAATCGAATGCAACTCCCTTCTGGGTTAGTCGAGTTAGAGGCGCTGCCACTTTTGAAAAATCCTTGACAAACTTCCTGTAGTAGCCTGCCAAGCCGAAGAAACTTCGGATCTCGCTCGCCGACGTGGGTTTCTTCCAATCCACTACGGCTTCAATTTTCTTTGGGTCAACGGACACACCTTTCGCCGAGATAACGTGCCCTAGGAACGACACGCTACTCATCCAAAACTCACATTTGCTCAGCTTGGCATAAAGCTGATTGTCCTGTAGAGTCTTTAACACTGTCCTCAAATGTTCTGCATGGTCTTCTCTGTTCTTCGAGTAGATTAGGATGTCGTCGATGAACACGACCGTAAATTTATCCAAAAAGGGCCGGAAGACTCTGTTCATCATATCCATGAAAGCGGCAGGAGCGTTGGTCAGTCCGAAGGGCATGACCAAGAATTCATAGTTTCCGTATCTGGTTCGGAATGCGGACTTAGAAATGTCATCTGGTTTGATCTTTAACTGATGGTAGCCTGAGCGAAGATCAATCTTTGAAAATACAGACGCCCCTTGCAACTGATCGAAGAGGTCATCTATTCGAGGCAACGGATACTGGTTTCGAATTGTAACTTTATTTAGCTCACGGTAGTCGATGCACAGCCGCATCGACCCATCTTTCTTCTTCACAAATAGCACCGAGCACCCCATGGTGAAACACTGGGTCTGATGTTTCCCTTGTCTAATAATTCCTGTAGCTGTACTTTGAGTTTCTTCAATTCAGCAGGCGCCATTCTGTATGGTGCCCTTGAGATCGAACGAGCATCTGGAAATGTATCGATAGTGAATTCAATCTCTCGGTCCGGAGGCATTCCGGGTATCTCGTCAGGAAACACATCAGGGAATTCTGCCACGACTTCAGTGTTAGCTGAGTCTGCACCATTCTTGCGTGTGTCTTGAACAGAAGCAAGGTACCCTTCGCAGCCAGAATGAAGTAATCGCCGGGCCGTAGTAGCTGAAATCACCATCGAAGCCTTCGCCGACGAACTGGCCGAGTAGAGAATTCTGTTCCCCAGGTAGGCGAAACATAACTCGCTTCTTCGCACAGTCAATCGTCGCACAACATGCACTTAACCAGTCCATTCCCAGAATGATATCGAAATCTTTCATATCAAGCTCGACTACATCTAATGGTAGCTTTCTCTTCCCGATACATATGTAACCATCCCTACACATCATGTTAGTAGGCATCTCCACTCCTGATGGAGTACTAACACTAAGATATACATCCAACATTGTCATTTTTATTTCATGTTCCTTAACATAGTCTTTAGATATAAAACTATGTGAAGTACCAGAATCAAATAAAGTACGTGCAGGAATGCCATTAAATAACAATATACCTGTCATGACAGTATCTGATGCAAATGATGCTTCCTCCTGAGTCAATGCAAAGACTCGGCCCTGGGCACCGGGCCTCTGATTCTGTTGTGGCTGAGGAGGTCGTGGTGCCTGTCCACGATTCTGTTGATATTGTTGGTGATGCTGCTGCCTTGGAGGGTTCTGGTTGCCCCTTCCTGGACAATTGCGAGACATATGGCCAAATTGACCACACCTATAGCATCCTCCTCCAAGACCTTACAGTCGTTAGCAAAGTGCCCTTTGTTGTGGCACTTGTTGCAGTACGGCCCAACCGGATTGGGTCGATGATAGCCACCGTAATTCTGACGCTTTGGCGCCTCATATCTGCCACCGTTGTTCGGTCTCTTGTTATGTAAATTCTGTACCGACGCTTGCACTGGCGCCGTCGCAGGATAGTGTGGGTCCAATTCCTTCGCGTGCTCATAAGACTCCTGAAAAGTCTTATATTTCTGAACCACAACTTGAGCCTTCAGAGCAGGCCTCAAGCCCTGCTCAAACCGACGAGCCTTAGATGCATCGTCAGTAAACTTCGTGATCGCATACTTGGACAGTCTAGAAAACTCTGCTTCATACACCTTCACCGTCATGTTCCCCTATTCGAGCTTCTGGAACTCCAATTCCTTAGCTCGCTGCTCAGTCGAAGAGAAGTACCGAGCCAGAAATGTCTCGCGGAACATCAGCCAAGTAATTTTCGTTGTTCCATTCACTCCCGCAAGAATTCTTTTCTGACTTTTCCACCAGTAGTGTGCGTTGGAAACCAGCAGTAGTTTCACACACGAGACCCTCTTAGATCCAACAATACCCAAAGCTTCCAGGTGGTCTTCCACTTCAACTAGCCAATCCATAGCAATGGTGGCTTCCTCTGTCCCTTTGAATTCTTTGCTGCAGATTTTCTTAAACTTTGTAATGTCGGCCACAGCAGTGGTCTTCTTAGCCGCCGGGGTTCCTCTGCCTCCACTAGTTCGCTCTCTCGGGAGACTGGAGTGCCTTGAGCCCCATTGTTCACCACTGTTCGGACCAACTGTTGCAGGGTATCTAGCTGCTTCTGTTGGGCCTCGAATTGCTTCGCGTTCTGCCTCTGCTGGCTCTCCATCATAGCCAGCATCCTCTCCATAGGGTCGGTTGAGGCTACCACCCTTGAGCTACTCGCGTTGTTGTCGCACCCGCCTTTGTCATCTCTGCAAAACAGAGAAGCTTGTTAGTCTCATAATATATTATGGACTTATTGTATGGAATATCTCATTTCGGGACATTTAAAACCAAAGTTGTTCGAGAAGTAATAAAGCTTGTGTCATTTTTGAAATCTTTAAAACCAAGAAATTCCCAAGGATGTAAATCCGTGCTCTGATACCAAACTGTCACGCCCCGATTCGGGAATCGTTCGCCTCCGCTTAGATTCACGCCGAATCGTTTGTCCTCGCTAAGACGTGATGCCGTACAAGTCTGGAATTTGCACTTGTACAAGGCGTGCTCGTGTTCCTTTTATAAAGAGACATTTGAATAGAGATTCGCAGCGGATGATAAAGAAGTTTTGACAACACAGATATGATCTGAAATAAGTTCTTAATTGATATCTTTGAAATTACATTACATAAACATAAGGCTCTCAAACAGCCGAGATGAAAGGCCAAACTTGGCTACAACTTGCAGAAATATTGAAATGAGATACAACTTGTTCCATACATCATATCCTTTATTAATAATGCGGCAATAACCACCTTCAGCAAAATGCCTTCTTCTTCAAGTGGAAACTTCAAGATGTAGGAAGCTTCTAAAGAGTCGGACAGCAAGCCTTCAGCGTCTATGATTATCCACTAGGTTCCCGGCACCTGTGGAGACGAGGGCCAGTACATTGCCACATATGTACTGGTGAGCGGCCGTAACCAATCTCACCATAAATCAACAGTAGAAAAATTACATGAATGTTCACTATTGATTTGTATTCTTTCTATCTTGTCTTAGGGTCCATTAACAATTCATATATTTGATGAGAAATATAAGAAGCATACAGTGATGTTAGAAATATAAGCAATTCATGTTGTTCTAACATAAGCAATTCATATTGATCACCAATTTGGTGAATCTTACCCACGGTCGGTAGCCATCCCTGTACATATTTATGAATACCACTTACTCTGCCTGCATAAGACAATGTTAGCTATGCCACCTGTCTATATGAAGGTCACTGGCGACACGCCATCTTGGACCGTCTTACTTGGTACAACGGCGCCCTTTCAGTGCGGGTAGCTAGCCCCACTGCAAGTCCCGTTTACCGATGCCAGTACGTCGGCATAATTCCTTGTTCTCCCTAGGACGAACCGGGTCCGTGGCCGCAGATTACCGTTCTGGGAACTACCTTGTATACAAGTTGTCCATGACCATGCATGCAATGCAACTTAACTAATAAGAGACACGACATGCATGATGATAGCATCTTCCACACATATTCGTAGTTCTCATTTCATCTTGCCATTTTCCTATCTTTCCATCTTACCAACTTGCCTTGAGCCATAGGCTCGTATATTCGTTCATCCAACCAAGGGACTATTCATTTGTAACCCATTCTTTCGAACCGAAGTCCGATATACTTACCGCCCAATACTTGGGTCTTTGCATCACCTGTTAAACAATTCATATAGCATACGAGCATCATTCGATTTGCAACATAAGCCTAGCCATGTGATAATTTATCTTTCATTATCTTTCCCGTATTATTACTAGGCATCTTTTATTAAGCACCGAACGCAATAACAAGTCTACCATTGTTATGCGCGAAGATCAAGGATCGTCGAAGGATCAAAGCCACTCACTTGTTGGTGAATTGCCGAGAGAAAGAGGTCTTCCACGCAACGTCACCCAAGGTTCACCGCGTTAGCACCTGCATTGGCACCAACGTCTGGTCAGCATACTTCTTCTTTCTCTCAGTTATTCGATATGAAATGCGTAGACGGTGAAAGTAAATCCATGAAAACATTCATCGAAAACAATCACGAAAACGCACACAAAAGCCAACAGCAAAAGCGACATCGAAAACCAGCAGGGCAACGGTCTCGGGGCAAGCGACTCTTATATAGAACTCTTCCCCCAAGACGTGCGCCACTGCATCTTGGACATCATTTCAAAAGAGTCCAATCCATAACGAGGAAAGGATCTCAATTTATCCCGCGATCCTGGTAAAGTTCCCCAATTCCCATCCGACTCGGCCATTCGGCCGCTAGCCCGCACCGTGCTCCGCAACGGATTCAGGGCATTACAAAGACGAAGCCGACGAAGGTGAAGATGAAAGTGAAGATGAGGAGGAAGAGGAAGATGGTCGAGGAAGACGAACAAGATGATTATTCTGAAGATGATTGAGAGATATACTTATCTGAACTTAGATGTTTCTTCTAGAATATATTATCTGGACTTAGATGTTTATTGTAGAATGTATCATCATATGTTACCTTGGTTATTATCTTTGTTGTACTGTCATATTTCTAGTCTCTATTATTTGTTGTACTTTCATATTTCTAGTCTCTATTATTTGTTGTACTTTCATATTTCTAGTCTCTATTATTTTTTGTACTATCATATACTGTTATCAGGTATGGCAGGTCATCGCGGAGCGTTACGAGGGACACGACGAGGACATGATCCTCCAGTACTTCCTACAGGTACTGCTAGAGGACGGAGTTTTCCTTCGGTACCTCCTACTGGTACCGGATCTGGATCTTCGTCGCCGATTACTCCTCCATATCGGACAGTAGCTGGGCCTGCTGGGACGACATCACGTGGCATATCTCCTGGGACGAGTAGTTCCAGGCCTGTTGAGAGTGCTCGCCCGTCTAGCGTTCCTGATGCTGATACGACGATGGAGACGGATGAGCAGATGGCGGAGGCTGACGGCCGAGGAGGATGTGACGGCCGACCAGCATCATGCAGATCCTCCTTACGCACCTCCGGAGGAGAGGAGGACGGAGATCTGGGCCGACGGTACAAAGTAGGTATTTTGGTTTATGATTTTTTTTTTCTGTTTTATCATAAATTAACTTTTTTCATGAATATAATATGTTGTATAGATATCGTCCTCCAGGGGTACAGAGACGCCTAGGCGATATGCTGAGGCATAATTATGGTGGTCCCTGGATTAACTACTCTGATGCTCCAGACGAAAGGAAGAACTACTGGTTTACGCGCTTCAAGGTTAAAATAGATTTGTTTTTAACATGAATCATTTAATTTATGCATATTATATATAACTGATAAATATTTGGTTTCGTACTGTTCTAGATATGTTTTACTATCCACCGCACCGGACCGAGCTGATCGAGGGGATGTTTCCTTCCGTCGCTGCTAAGCTGATCTGCGACTCTATTAATGATCAGAAGGAACGTGATCGTGCCGGAAAGCCGATCAAAGGTTGGATCACCCCTGATCAGTGGAATGCGATGAAGGCTCGATTCAACGAGCCAAGGTACAAGGAGAAGTCGGAGAAGGCTAAGGCGGCTAGGCAACATGCCTCGAAGTGGTGCGGTGGGTCGATTCTGATGACGGAACATTTCCGTCGTCTGGTATGTCTTTCTCTTTTAGAAATATTATTTTAATGCAAATCCGATAAATTATTACTAAGATAATATATTTAATTACAGGTAAGGAAGGTCGGTAACGCCGACATGGTGACCGTCTTCCTGGCCACCCATCGGAAGGCGGAGTCCTTATTGACGAGAGGGCCGAGCAGACCTATGTAAGTATTACAATACGTTATCTTAATTTAATACTTCGTGTCAATTTTAATATAACTTAGTAAATATGATGCAAATAAATATTCATGAAGTTAGTAAAAATAAGTACATTAATTAGAAATTAGAAATCATAGAGTACTATCCATACTTTCTAGGCCGAGTATCAGAGGCTGCGGGAACGGGTGACTGCTAGTGCACCTGATGCAGGAGTGGCCGGTACTTCCTCGCAGCCCACTCAAGCTCTGTCGGAGGACGAGCTGTGGATGACCGCCGCTGGAGGCCTCCATAGGGGTACGTACTACGGTACGGGATCCTATGGCGCCCTAGTTGCGACCAGTCCTCTAGGACATCTCCTGCTAGTGTGCATGGTCCACAGCCGTCCCAGGAGTCTGCCCGAGTCCACCAGATGATGGAGTCTCTCCGTGACGACCTGCTACGACGGATCGAGCAGCAGTCTCAGCACCCTACGGACGATCCTGCACTGATAGCACGATTGGATGCGCTCGACCGCGCCATTATGGGGCTCGTGGAGACGACTGAGAGGACAGAGCGCACCGTTGGAGGGTTAGAGCGCACGGTGACGGAGTTGCAGACAGGACAGGTGACCATGGCCGAGACGGTGAGATTGGCGCAGGATTCGATGGTCCAGAGCAGTGGTAGAATGTTATCTATCATGGATTCATACAACCAGCGACTTACAGCGTTGGAGCATGCTGGTACTCTGGGTGCGCCTTCATCGTCGTCGACTCCGCCGCCTCCACCGCCTTCTTCTTCGACACCGACTCCACCGACGTCACAGCCTGGCGCTCCATCTGTATCGATTTCACTTGCGGAGTATGAGGAGTTGTTATCCCTTCGTCGCGGCGGTGCCCCTCCTGCACCAGATCACTAGTAGTCCTAGTTAGGACTTTTGTTTGTGTTTGTATCATCATATGTTTGTGACTTATGATTGGATGTTTGGATTTGGATGTTAATTGTGTTTGTATCGATTTGACTTGTGACTTGTTTGGATTGGATGTTTGGATTGGATGTTAATTCCTTCGTCGATAAATGTTAATTGTGTTTGGATTGGATGTTAATTAACTTAGATTAAAGCTATATGTGTAGCATCTTGAATTGTGAGTGGGGGTTTGAATGCGCTGTGATTTGGAATTGTGAGTGGGGATTTGAATGTATACCTATATGTGTAGCATCTTGAATTGTGAGTGGTAATATAGAATCTGTGTTTTATTTTTTTTATTTTTTTTTACAATTTTAGCGACGTTTAGCGACGCTTACTGACGTTTATCGACGTCAGTTTCCGACGTTTACCGACGAGAAGCTACAAAAAATATATTTTTCCGACGTTTTTCCGACATTTACCGACGACTAACTGCAAAAAAGTACAGGTCTCCGACGCTTTTCCGACGTTTACCGACGACTAGCTGCAAAAAATGTACAGGTCTCCGACGTCTAGCGACTACATTCACGTCGCTATATTACCGACGAAACGACGGTAGACGTCGGGAAGTATTCCAGGACTTCACCGACGTGTAGCGACTACATATACGTCGCTAATATACCGCCGACACGACGGTAGACGTCGAGAACTCACCGACGTACAGTTATGTCGCTGGATGTCGGTAATTGCGACGTTCAGCGACGTTTTTGTAATCAGCGACTAAGGAAACGGCGACAAAACTTAAACGTCGGTAATTGCGTCGGTGCTTCATATTAGCGACGGATTTTATTGTTTTAGCGACGTTTTTGGGCGTCGCTAAAACCACTTATTTTGGTAGTGTTAATTGTTGAGCTTGACCATATTAGCACGTCTTGTTATCTTTTTCCATTAAGTTCTTTGCCTTTCCATCCTTTAAACTTTTGTCTTTCTATGTTTTATCGATATTCTTTCTCGTGCTTCCCAAACTCTCAACTCTTCATCTTTTGCATCTCTCGCCATAAACTAGTTAGATTCCTTCTGACATAAGTCTCTTCTTTGGGTTCGAGAATCGTCTACATGAGAACGAGTGACGACATCAAAGCAGAGAATCAGTTTGGACTTTTGAGACTTGGACAACGTGTGGTGAGGTTGTTCTAAGTGCAGATTATCATTCAGAGCAATTTGTTTTTTTTAATTTTTATTTATTTTGGACCGACATGAGACTATGTTGAAAAGTCGGACTATCCGTCTAGTTCGAATCACTTGGAAGCATCATTCTTACGACGAGTCTACCTATGAGAGGAAATGGACGATACCCGTCGGTGGTCTCCTCGCGCACTCGACTCGACAGGCAAAAATTATTTTATTGTATTGTCTTTAATGATGGATTGTTTATTTCTCGATCACGCCTTCTACCCTATTGAAAATTCGAGGACGAAATTTTTGTAAGGGGGTAGATTGTAAACCCCGCTTTTTCGAATAGCCGTATATTACATTAATATTTGTGATATTATGTTGTAGTGAATTGATAGAATATTTTCTAGGTTTTGGGGAATGGGTGAGACCTAGTTGGCCTACATAAAATTTGTTTGCTTGTGTAATCCCTATTTAGGAAACCTCTTTATAATTATTAAATAGAGATTTGGTTAATTAAGGTATTTAGCCTATTATTTAGTTTCCTAAATCTCATTAAGGCTTGATTCTCATCCTGGTCTGACTTTTGATCTAACCCAAACCCCTCCTGATGTTAAGAAGCCAAACCCTAAGCTCTCCTTTTTGTTGTGTCCCTTAGGAGCCGTTTGGTACGAGGAATACTAAATACCCAGGAATTCTATATTCCAAGGAATTTTATTCCAAGGCATCATATTCCCGGATATTCTTTATTACCACGTTTGGCACATAATATAATATTCCCGGGTATATATAATTTATTCCCGGGTATATATAATACATGCGTTTGGTACCATAAATAAATTCCTAGGAATATATTATTCCTCAAACTCACATGGAAAGATATTTAAATATATAAAAAATGTTATAACGGTGACAATTTTTTTCATATCTACCCAATAAAAAAATAAAAATATTGCAGGTAAAATTGTCAAAGTCTAATAAATTAAAACACATACTCAAAATATTTTCAAGTGCAGCATCTATTGTTCCAAAGGCCAATAAATAGCTAATACAGATGGAAGCAAATTAAACCATAGCTAATACTGGATGGTAGCAAACAAGCAATCAAGTGCATCAGCTATTGTTCCAAATGACAAATAAATAGCACACTAAAACTTAAAAAAGCAATATTCAACAAGGGCAAGAGCAATAGATCCAAAATAACCTACAAATTCAGGTGGATACAAACCAAAACAACGTGAGACAATTCATACAAACAACAAATAAGTAGCATAAAGATCCACACACAGCTAACCAACAAGAGGATATAAATGAACTACTCTCAATTATTACTACTAAGTAAACCCTGGAGGTAGAGCTTCCTCAATCCATAAGGCAATGTGAAGAAGTAATTGAGTCTCCTAGAACCCCACTCCGCTTCTATCTCAAAACATTTGGCAATTTTTGCCACATTTGCAGATGTTTCTCCATACAACTTACCCATGTCCTTCATTACATCGACAAGACTTTCAAGGGTAGTACTTTCAGTTGTCTTAGTCCTTTTCCTCGTCCTCCTACCACTACTAGAAGCATCTCCAGTAGGTACATGTGAATGACTCATATTCTCATCAACATCTGCATTTTCCTGGATGTCATCCAAACCATGAACTACCTCATTTGTTGCCTCCTCCTCCTCCATTGCTTCAATAGCATCAGTCGGGCCCTCAGCTGCTTCACCCCTTGCCCTATCCTTACCAAATATAGCACCCAAATCATCATAGTATGGAAATGACTTGTTCCTCAAACCCTTCGCATTAGGATGGCTCTGCAAAACAAAACAAAAAAAGACTACCATAATTGAGTTGGCCACGAGAAAGACTTGGAATAAGCATGTACAAATTAAAAAAAAGAGCATGTACAGATTAAAAAATGAGCATGTTCAGATGAAATACTGCAGATGAAAGTGCATGTACAGATTAAAAAAAGAGCATCTGCAGATTAACAACACATTCCTACAATTTGACCATGAAAACAACTGCCCATCTCCCAGAACTAATATATGCACAGTAAAGCAAGATATACACACATTCCTAAAATTTTTATGAATGGTCCAGGTTCATCTGCATATTAACCATTAACTGAAATATCTGCTCTTTACTGGAAGATGGTTGGCTATATACTGAATACTAGATTCTGCACTGCCTTACTTTAGCTAGACAGGCCCTTCCTTAAAATTAAGGATCGTATAAACTATATGATTGGTATGATCAAAGTTCAGGATTGAGGTTTGCGTTCAAGGGGCACACATAAACTCTTTTGGCAGACAATTGCACATAGGTAATGCATACAAGATATCAAAAGAGGACATGAGAACTGCCAACGAAGAAATATCTGCTCATGAGGATTCCCAATTAGATGCATATGTAATATCTATCACAAAGAATACTGACCATTTTGACATAGCAGTAACATCTATCATAATTATTCAGTACTGACCATGGCCAGACAATATGGATAAACATGCATATAAATCACCCACCAGTAAGTAGATTATATATAAAGAAAAAGGCAAAGACATGCGTTTACCTTCACCCAATCTTGAAAAATATCTTTGTCACACACTACACATTTTAGTTCGTTATTCCATCCAAACCCACTAGCATTGGGTCCCAACATCTCCGTAATAGCACAATATTGTTTTTTCATATGCTTCACTCTTGATTCAATGTGGTGTGAAGCTTGTAGTGGACAACCAGACAGCTTTTCATGGAGCCAAACTTGCAACTGCTTAGCATATCCAGCCCTAAAAGTGTCATTGTCAGCCTTCCACTTTCCATCACTTGCTAAGTCTATGAGACACTCAACAAGTTTAGCATCCTCAATCGTAGTCCAGTGATGCTTAGAACTAGCCATCTTCATAAAAAGAATGGAAAAATAAGACCATATCACTAGCAGAGTACAGAGTAATACAAATATGTTAACCTTAACATAATCTTCAAGAAATAAAATTAACTATTACTAAAGCCACTGTAAACATATATATACATCCTGAGAATGGTGAAATAAAATAAATTTATTTTACTCTTTCCCATAGAAAATTTTAGACATGATCCTGTAAACTATTACTAAAGCCACTGTAAACATATATATACTCTTGAACAAACAGGACATTATGAATTCCCAGTGACATAATAACATGTGAATTTCTAGTGACATGTGAATTCCCAGTGACATAATAACATAATACTGACATAATAACATAATACTGACTAAACAATATTCCCAGTGAATCAAGAAAATATGTGAATTCCCAGTACACACCGCAGTTGTAAAACTCGACAAGTCTCCTAAACATCAATATTCCTATTGCAGCAAGCATGATCAAAGGGGCAGTGATTGAAGCACAAGAAATAGCTCTGTTCATAATACTGACTAAACAATATTGTGTCTGCCCAAAATACTTTTACGCGAATATTCAGAAACTCAGTTTTAAGTATTTGATGATGTTCTCTTGAAAGCATATCACAACCCTCCAGAATGGACTTCGCATAAAGGAGAATCTAAAAACGTACATCACATGCAAACTTGACAACAAGTATGTTTCTTGGACAAACAATTCATAAGCAAAAGCACTATCTTACAATGCATCAGCAACTGAAGAAACAGTTACCATATCTGAAACTAGCTGCAATGAAAACAAACAATCAAGTAAAATTGAGAAGATTGCAAAAAAATATTGTTCAACTGATCTTACAATGCACCAACATTATCTCAGTCAAAACAAAGCTCTCACATCATAATTTCAAGTATCTTTAGCACTCATCAAGTTTCTCACAGAGATTAATATCCAAAATTGATAAAGCTACAGTCATTACACAACATTCGCATTCCAAAGAGAAACAAGAAAAAAAATCAAATTCCATTCCAACTATTAAAAAGCTCTTGTGCTAAGTTATCCCTCCATGCACTCCAAGCATTTGAGCTCTCGACAAAACTAATCCTATCCCCCTCCAACCGTTCTGGAACATCAACTTGCTCTTCTTCCTCTTCATATGGATCAACGGCCATTTGTTGTCGAATGTGGTTATGTAGAAGACAACAAGCAATAATTATCCTACATTGAGTCTTGACAGGATAATATGATTTGCTCCTAAGGATCGCCCATCTTCCTTTCAACATACTAAATGCTCTCTCTATCACATTCCTAGCACGAGAATGTCTCATGTTGAAATATTCTCTAGGTGTTTCAGGCAAGTGATCTGTCCCCCATGACTTCAAGTGATACCTCTCACCTCTATAAGGTGTCAAAAATCCTTCACTGTTGCTATACCCAGCATCACATAAATAGTAATAACCTACGATTAAACAAAAATAAGTGAGTGCTAATTTGAAAGTTCATCACCAACCAACCTATATCAATAAGAGAATTTACCTCGAGGGACCACCAACCCGTTCCTCCTAGAAATAGCATCTCTGAGAACCCTAGAATCAGCTGTGGAGCCCTCCCATCCAGGTAGTACATAAATAATTGCATGTCTGGAGAGCAAACTCCCAAGACATTTGTCGTAATTTTATTTTTTCTTGTACGGTACCTAGGTATATCACCCTCTTGCACATTGACCTTGATATAAGTCCCATCAAGGGCACCAAGACAATTCTTAACAATTTAAATAACTAGTCAGTTATTTACTACAACCCTAAGAAAATCAAAATAAAGAAATTATAAGTGTACAATTACATTACCTTGAAATATTTCCAATGATCATCCATGCTATTTTCAGGGATTGGCTCTGGCCGCTTTAACAAAAGTGCTTGACATCGTAACAAAGAGAGCAACACTTTGTTAACAACTCTGCTTACAGTCTCTCCCGACCTCATGAGTTGTCTCTGTATTATTCTATTCTTAACGTCATGTGCCAATATATGCAAGAAGATAGCTAATTGTTCTTCTATTGTCATGTTCTTAGTTGGTTCTAGTCGACCGGTCTCCCTAACCATATGGCATAAATTGTGGAAAGTCCTTCGATCCATACGGATGTTCTCAATGCACAATCGATCATTTTCAAACACTATTCTATTTAAGTTGACATGTCTCACTATATGCCTCTTGTAAGCATCCTCCCATTTTCTCTTTCTTGTAGCTTTTAGCTCTAAAATTATCATAATAAATATCATAGTCATCAGTAACAACAACCGATCCATCATATCCAGTTGAATTATCAAATAGATGAGTACCCTTCTATCTTTTGTCAAAGAAAGTCGGTCCATTTTCTGACATTGAAAATAAACAACATATTAATAACATATTATTAATAAACAACATTTTCTCTTTCTTGTAGTTTTTCATTATTTTAATATAAATCCAATTTAAAGTTGTAGTAATAATAGAAGAAAAAAAAACCTCACTAGAGTTTGAATAATAAACCTTTTTATTGCACAAGTCACTCGATCCTCATTCCACGGAATAAGTAGGGTCCTTCCTTTGTGCCAACAGAGAAATCAAAACCAAAAAATTTAATGGTTTTTTCTAAGGCAACCAAATCACAAATCAAAAATACCCAAATCACAAATCAAAACCTAATCACCAAATTTCCCCAAAAAAAATCAAAATTTAAACACAATATATAATTTATCTAGCAACCAAAACAACATCATAAAAAATTAACAGAAATTTAACCCAAAAAACCAAAAAAAACAAAAAAAATTGAATAAATAGATATCCATACCTAGATGAGAGCGATCCGAGCGAGAGAGAGAGAGAGATCCGAGCGAGAGAGAGAGAGATCCGAGCGAGAGAGAGAGCGTGCGCTCTCGTTCTCCAGAGATCAGAGAGAGAGTCTCGAGAGAGAGAGAGAGAGAGTGTCTCGAGAGAGAGAGAGAGAGAGAGAGAGAGAGAGAGAGAGAGAGAGAGAATAATCGGGATTTTAAAAAAAAATCAGTGGCAAACTGGTAAATAGGTTAAGTTTTTGGCTGATTTTATTCCCAGGTGAAAAAAAATATACCCACCTATTTGCTTGGGAATAGGTTTCCTATATTTCATGGGTAAACAATTTACCCTGGCATTCTTAATTCCTAGGCATAAATTTGAATAGGGCAAACCAAACATGGGAATTGTTTTTCCATCCCAAATTTTTCCGGGCATAATTTTTTTTTTCCGCGTACCAAACGGCTCCTTAGATCTATATCTAAGGGATTATATTAAATCCCTAGTTTCTCTCTTTCCCTTCCCCTTATAAACCCCCTCCCAAGTTAGCAGCAGCCATCACAAACCCTACTACTACTATTATCACCATCTTCTTCTTCCTCTCTTCTATCTCTACACTCACAAAAGTCCCTAACCCTAACCCTAAATTCTTTCCCTTTCTTTCAACAGCCAACCCAAAACCTCTAAGAAAACCCTAACCCTAACCTAAAAACTACTCCTCCTTCCTTCCTTTCTTCTTTTTCCTGACAAGCAGCTCGAACTTGAGCCCCTCCACAGCCCCCGCGGCGACCTCTGCGGCCGGCGGCAGCCTCCTTGCTTCTTCCCCGCGGCGGCCTCTGCTGCAGCCGACCCTGCGGTGCACGCGACCCCAGGCGCTGAACCATCCCCTCTGTCAGCCGACGCTGACCGGAGATGGACGAGCGCCTCCACCTTCTTTCCGAGCTTCGTCGTCCCGTCGTCTCCTCTTGTCGAAACCATCGTCATCACGATCGAAGCCCCTTCGCCTCCGCATCAGCTAACTGAGGCCATCGCCATCGAATCCCTCTCTCTAGTTTTCTGTCCAGCCCCTTGACGAACTCGACACATTCTGTGTTTTCGCATTGTTATCCTTCGTATATGATTGTATTATCATTTCGCATATTTATTATCCGGTTGGATTATTAGAAGGTCCTGTGGAATACTTCATTTGTCAGGTGGGGCATGAGACGGACTTCACCTTCGTGACCGAAGATGCGTTGTACCCTTCACAGTTCACCCTCAGGCGAGTGGTCACTCGCATCTCTTAATGATATTTCAAACCTGATTACTCTTATTCACTATTACTATAGGAATAAACATAATTAATTGCATAGTTAACTAGCTGGAGTAATTAAATAAATTGGTAATTTTCTAGATTGCTTGTTTTAATATAGTACATGTTATTAGTAGCTTCAGTTAGCATGCACCGAATGCCAAAGTGTATATATTTATATTACCACATAATTTGATATATAGAACCGTAAGAAGATTTATAAGTTTAATAGGAAATATGTGTCTCCGAATCTACTGATATGCTCTTTTTGAGCAGTGATGGCCTGCACATTGAAAATATTTGTTAAGTATGAAAAATCATTCTCTACAGAAGAAACTATATTCATGTGTTATCACAAACCAAATCCGAAATTAATTCTTGCTCAAAAAGGAACTCTAGCTAGCAGTGAGTTGAATACTTTTTTTAAAAAGCAAACTGAAAGATACAATGTTGGGTTTTCTAGTTTTGACACATACACCGGCAAAAATCTATGCATCATACATTCCAAAGCATGAAAAAAAAACTGACATCAACTACACTAAATGCTAGTTATGCGTAATAGACCTGAAGTCCTACTCTTTTCTAGACATATGCTATATACTCTAGACATGACATGATTATACTTGCAAATGGCCCTTACTCCTAGCTCAGGAAAGAGAGAAATCAAACTAGATACTTTGGTTCTTAATTTTGCAGTTCGACCTTCACTTAAATGGGTATATATATAGTTGCTAGCTGTCCTACTTGATAGTTTTAACCCTAAATTGTTAGAAGATTAATTAACTGATTCTTACATTACATGTATGTATGTTGCCTTCAATATCTTTCTTGATATAGTGGATTGCGTATTCGGTGGGTTGCACCGTGGACAGTTATCTTATGGATGTGTTGTGAGTCCGGCGGGTTGTGCCGTTGACATGGATGGGTTATATATGGGATATGGGCTTTATTTGTATGTTTGCAGGTGTATGAACATAGAAAATACAAAGGAGACTGCCAACAATTTTGGAAAAATTTAGAATAAATATAGATTTGTTCCTCTATGGTTTAACTTTTGTCTTGAATCATACTCATAAGAACTTTGTCGCGTTTTCTTAACTTGTAATCAAAATATCATGATTTATTGATAGTTAGAATTTGAGAGATTTTTGTTTTGGAACAGCTTGCATGATTTCATTATTTTGGAACGGCTTGCCTGACTTGCATTTCTAGAATAGCTTGTTTGATTTATATTTTTGACCAGCTTGCCTGAACTAATGTTTCTTGATGGTCTTCTATGGCTTTCTTGGGTTGTGACAACTTGATTTTTCTTGATTGTTTTTATATTGGTTCATGGTGATACTTGGGAGTTTCACTATTTACAGATTTTTCATGTATAAGTATTATATTTATGTGGTCAGGTACACTTGCATGCAGGTATGATCCTTAAACCAAATTTATTAACTCTCGTTTCTAGTTACATTAGATCTTTTTCCTAACTGTACCTTATTGTAGCTGGTCTTCTTATGTTATATTGTTAATAAGGACAATTATATTTATTTACATATTTGTGTTTGATATACTGTTGTGGATGCGGCTTCCTTTGTACCCTCATTCTTCCCGAATTGACGAGCTGGATTTGTGTATCCAGGTTTTGGGAAGGCGAGTGACATAGGATTGAGGATTTTTTAGCTTCGAAGACACGGAGGAGTCTGGTTGAGGTGCCAGTACCCGAGCAGCCGTGGGTACCCTCATCTTATATTGCTTATCTTTTTCCTTCGTATATTCTTTTATTACCTTCTTCATGAGGAGCGACACGTGCTACCCATGCTAAATATACTCTTATGCGTTTAGTTTTGTGTGTTCATGTCCTTCATATTTCAGACGTATTCGAACATAGATGCTATCGGGTGGCCAACTTTAGTATGTCATGTTCTTTCTTGCTTTCATTATTCCTGTGGATTGAGATGCAATAATAGGCCAACCATAGGTTATGCATGCTAGAATACCGAACTACAGACAACTTATACGTATACCGTTGGGCAAGAGTCCACGGTAGACGTAGCTGGCCTTTGTCACGTGGCTCGATCCCGTGTATTTTGGGACTGGGGCGTGGCAATAAGCCTTTACGTCTGTGCATCTATGTCGAACATTTCATTCACATTTGTGGCATCGATTGATTTGAGACAAGTGGGTCAAATGGGAAAGAAGGGTCAGTTACTCACCTTGATTTATTTAAGGCGAGAGGAAAGTGTTCGATTGTGCTAGACGGCGCCTACACAATCATTTGAAATTGCTTAAACAACGAATCAACACTCTACCCTTCTATTCCGAGTTTAATATGAAATGCGAAGTACGAAGAACGCAAGCAATAAAATTTATCAAAAATATTCACGAAAACGCATTCATAAAACCTTAAGCCAAAGAAGCAAGTATGACATGACAAACCGAGCAGTGGGAGGTCTCTCCAGACATAGCTGCAGAGTCTATCCTCGAAATACAGTCCACCGAATATGTGACTTGATTCCGAAGAAGCCATTCCATATCGAGGAAAGGTTCTTGATTCAACTAGTCCCGACCAATCGATAACGACAATATTTCTTAACCGCGCTCCTCGTGTCGGAACGTAGAACGAGCACGATATTGGGAAGGGGCACTACACACTATGCCTTTGAGCTGAAGCATCTTTGGCAGTGACTTCTAGTGTCGATTTCCTTGCTCTTTGCAATAAGTATCAAAAGGGCCAATGTGTTTGCTGTATATTGTTGGACAAAACACATTTCAACATCTTTCCCGTCTCTATTTCAACGAAGGCCTGAAACTCCTAGAAAGTAGGAAGCACCTAATCCTTGATCTTTATAGAATAGTTCCAAACTTTTCTAGAATAATCATCAATAAAAGTTACAAAATAAGAAGCATCACCAATATTTTTTTACCTTCATTGGATTGTAGACGTCCGAGTGAATCAACTCGAGCAACGTTGACTTTTTAAGATGGATAACTTTGAAATGACACCTTATTTTGTTTTTCAGCCATCCAATATGTGCATCTCTCCAACTTTATAAACTTCACCATGGGAACTGCTTTTCTGTACAATAAATAGCTTATTCTTTTCTTGTTGATATGGATAAACCGTCTGTGCCATAACTCAATTAGATGCACCATTGACTGCGTTCATCTCCCATACCCCATGTAAATATTTTTCCATATAGTAAAGATCAGACTTGTTGCTTCCTCTAGCTAATGAATTTCTAGAAAGCTTTCAATGATAGTTCCCAAACGGATTAAGGAATCCCTCATCATCTAACCTTCCAACTGACACTAGGTTGAAACAAATATCAGGAACATGACGAACACCTTTCATCATAAGAGTTGCTCCTATATTTATCATTAAATGTACATCTCCTATAGCAACAACTTTTGATCCATCTTCATTACTTTACAGTCACCTATTGTGTATGCGACAAATAATGCCCTATTGTGAGATACGTGCGTCGAATCTCCTGAGTGCGGATCCCAGCTAGCGGTAGTCCGAAGACTAGTGCACCGTGCCGTTTCACGTTATTTACACATGTGTGACAAAAGGGCCCTTTCGGCTTATAACCAAAATAAATTTAGCAAATTCATGTTGATTAAATAATAATATTATATTATATTATCTCAACTCCAGAATTCCTAATTCTCTTCGTATAAAGTTAAAACGATCTTCAGCCAAAGGCTTTGTGAAGATGTCAGCTAGTTGATGTTCAGTATCAACAATCTAAAATAATATCACCTTGCAAAACATGGTCTCTCAGAAAGTGATGTCTAATTTTTATGCGTTTAGTGCGTGAATGACATATGGGATTCTTAGTTAGATTAATAGAGCTAGTGTTATCACAGTAAATGGAAATATGATGAAAGGATAATTGAAAGTCTTCCAGAGTTTGTTTCATCCACAAAATTTGTGCACAACAACGTCCTGCAGCTATATACTCAGCTTCAGTAGTTGATAATGCAACTGAATTTTGTTTCTTAGAAAACCAGGAGACTAAGGACTTTCCTAGAAAATGACATGTACCGCTGGTACTTTTACGATCGACTTTGCATCCAACAAAATTTGCGTCCGAGTAACCTATCAGGTCAACTGAATCAGTTTTGGGATACCAAAGACCGGTTGTCAAAGTTCCTTTAAGGTATCATAAGATACGCTTAACAACACTTACATGTGATTCTTTAGGACAAGCCTGATATCTAGCACATAAGCATACCGCAAACATAATGTCTGGACTACTAGCAGTTAAGTATAGTAAACTACCAATCATACCTCTGTAATTACGTATGTCGGCTGGTGTACCACTTTCATCTATATCAAACTTTGTAGATGTTTCCATTGGAGTGCCAATTGGTTTGACATTTTCCATATCAAATTTCTTTAGAAAGTCTTTTGTATATTTGGCTTGATTAATAAAAAAAACCCTTGTGAACTCTGCTTAATTTGCAGTCCAAGGAAGAATGTTAATTCTCCCATCATGCTCATTTCGAATTCACTCTGCATACACTTAGCAAACTCGTTACATAGCATCTCATTAGTAGCTCCAAAGATTATATCATCTACATATATCTGCACTAGTAAAACATTTTTGTCCAAAGATTTTATAAACAAAGTTGAATCAACCTTCCCTTTTGAAAAATCGTGTTCAAGTAGGAAAGAACTAAGACGCTCATACCATGCACGGGGTGCTTGTTTGAGACCGTCGAGAGCTTTCCGAAGTTTGAATACGTGATCAGGAATTTTGAAATCTTCAAAGCCTGGAGGTTGTTTTACGAAAACTTCTTCTTTTATAAAACCATTTAAAAAGCACTTTTAACATCCATTTGAAAAAGTTTGAAACCATGAAAACTTGCAAAAGCACAAAGCATACGAATGGACTCTAATCTAGCAACTGGAGCATGTCTCATCATAGTCAATGCCTTCTTCTTGATTATATCCTTGAGCTACTAGACGTGCTTTGTTGCGTGTAACTGAGCCATTCTCATCTAACTTATTTTGGAACACCCACTTAGTACCAATGTTCAGATGATCAATAGGTCTGGGAACAAGTTCCCAAACTTGATTCCGTTCAAATTGGTTAAGTTCCTCTTGCATAGCAGACTTCCAAAATTCATCAGAAAAAGCTTCTAAAACATTCTTAGGTTCAATTTTGGAAATAAATGCAACATTTGCTATTACCAATTGTCTTGAGCTGGAACGAGTGCTTACGCCTTTTGACACATCACCGATTACTAGGTCTTCGGGATGGTCTGGTGTAAATCGCATACGTTTCGACAGACTTTCTAGATAAGATGTGGAAGTATCTTCTGTTGTGGGAGTTTCTTCTTCATTGTCACTGTCATATTGTCTTTTGACATTTAGCAAATCGAACTTGACATTGATTAATTCTTCAACAATAAGTGATTTCTTATTGAATACTCTGTATCCTTTGCTTTTTGCCGCATATCCCAAGAAAATTCCTTCATCAGATTTTTTATCAAATTTTTCCAAGTTGTCTTTTGTATTTAGAATATAACATCTGCATCCAAAGACCTTGAAGTAGCTGATATTAGGAGTTCTATTAAATCATAATTCATAAGGAGTCTTTTTAGAGATAGGTCTAATAAGAACTCTATTCAATACATGGCATGCTGTATAGACAGCTTCTACCTAAAAGTATTTAGGAAGATTATACTAATTAAGTATAACTCTGGCCATATCACCGAGAGTTCTGTTCTTCCTTTCTACAACTCCATTCTGCTGAGGAGTTTTGGGGCAAGAGAATTCATGAGATAATCCATTTGAATTACAGTAAGACTTGAATTCATGGTTATCGAATTCTCCTCCATGATTACTTCGAACACGAGTAATCATGAATCATTTCTCGTTTTGTACCTTCTTACAGAAAGATACAAACTCAAAAAAGTTCTCATTCTTATTTGTAAAAATATAAACCCAAGTATATCGTGAATAGTCATCGACTATCACGTAAGCATAAAGTTTTACGCCAAGACTGGTGACTCTACTTGGTCCAAACAAGTCCATATGAATTAATTGCAGGGGTCTAGAGGTACTTACAACGTTTTTTGATTTAAAAGATGATCTAGATGCCTTATTCTTCTCACAATCAGCATAGATCATATCTTTCTTAAAACTTATTTTAGGTAAGCCTCTTACCAGTTTCTTGGTGGACAATCTTGCAATTGTGTCCATGTTTGTATGACCAAGACGCATATGCCAAATCCAACTTTCGTTTTATGTTATAAACAGACACTTTTCTGTAGTGTTAGTCTTTTCTGACAAATATAAAACATATATGTTGTCCTCTCTTATTCTCTCAAAGAAAATTATTCTAGAGGTTTTATCATAGATAAAATATTTATTTTTAAGAAAATTTATTCCATAACCGTGATCAGCTAATTGACTGATACTCAACAATTTATGTTTCAATTCTGTTACTAAGCAAACATTTTTAATAATAGGAGAGGGAGAGATACATATGTCACCAATGCCAATGATATTACCTTTAAGATTGTTTCCAAAGGAGACATAGCCTTCTTTCTTCATCGATAGAGTTATAAACAATTTGTCGTCACCTGTCCTATGCCTGTAGCAACCACTATCGAGTATCCACTTGCTTTAGTGGGAGGAGGAAGGTCCACCTACAACACAGGTTGAAGATGTAACCTTTGGTACCCACTTTCTTGAGGGTCCTGATGTGTTAGCTTTTGGAACCCATTTATACACATTCATATCTACTAGCTTTCTAATCTTACACTGTGGTGACACGTGTCGTTTTAATCCACAATAATGACATGTAGCAAAAGTGTTAGTGCTAGATTTTGTTTGAAAAACATGCTTTTGAGTTTTTGAAAAGGTGCGTGTACTCGTGTTGTGTGGAAACGTGCATATATATAAGCATGATTTCTAACATTACTAGTCGTGTAGTTAGTATAGTGTTTGTGTTTAGCCTTATGACTAGTGTTTATATGAGCAATTGGTCTAGCGACTTGTTTGTCCAGTTTTATCTCTATCCTTTTAGAGTTGTCATTGGCTTCATTTAATTTGGCCGTGAGTGTATCTACTCTTTGAATAGCAATGTTATACTTCTTTTTCTCTAGTTCATAGAGATCGTTAAATTTTGCATTTTCTAGATTTGCTTTTTCAAGCTTTTCAAGAGAATCATGCAGACTCAGCCTTAAAGAAGTAATCTCATTGGTGTCAATAGAAGAATCTTTAATATCTTCCAAAATCCTAGATTGCTTTGAAAATTCAGACTGTACAAATTTTAGCTCTTTCTTAGCATTTTTGTACATGCCTATCATTTTCTTCTGATCGACCAATAGATCAGAGAAAGCCTCACATAATTCATCAAAAGTAAATTCTTCGTAGAGAGGGTTAGTTATTACCTTAGCATCTGTAGCCATGGAGCATAGGTTTGCTGAGCTCCGAGAGTTGTCTTCTTCTTCAGAGTCACTAGCCTCGCTTTCACACCAGATACTAGAGTTTGTATAGTTTTTGGTTGTTGACCTTCTCTTGCTTGTCTGATCATATCTGCTTGTTTGATCGTGTCTGCTTTCTTTTCTTATAACAGGGCAATCCTTCTTTATGTGACCTGTTCTTTTGCAGCTGAAACAGATCGGTTCATCATCTTTGAAGTCCTTCTTGTTTGACTTCTCGCGTCTGAGGAATCTTCTGAAGTTCCTTGTTATCAGGGCCATTTGTTCGTTGTCCGAGTCGTCTGATTCACTCTCGTCGTCAGAGATTGTTTTGTGATTTGCCTTGAATGCTATTGTCTTCTCTTTCGGATGTTGATCTTCGAAATCCTGAAGGTCCAACTCATGTGTCATGAGCTTTCCAGTCAGGATTTCAAGACTCATTGTCGAGAGATTATTTTCTTCTATAATGGCCGTTGCTTTTGGATTCCAGCTTTTTGGTAGTCCACGAAGAATCTTTCAAATCTTTTCATGATCGCTGTAATCTTTGCCAAGGGAAGCTAGAGGATTAACAATATTTAAAAATCTAGTAAACATAGCAGTAATAGTCTCATTAGGCTTCATTTTGAATGCCTCATATTCTTGTGTAAGTCGTAAGATTTTGGATTCCTTCGCTTGTGAAGTACCTGCATGAATAACCTCAAAAAGTTTCCAAACCTCGTTGGACGTGGCACATGTAGAGACTCTATTGAACTCAGTTTTATCAATAGCACAGAATAAAGCATTGATGGCTTTTGCATCAAGACTAGCTTGTTTATATTCATTTGTCGGTGTATCTATCAAATGGTTTGTCAACTAGAACACATCTATCGTAATAGCTAGAGGTTTCTTATAACCATTGACGACAATCGACCATAAATCGAAATCAAGTGACTTGAGGAAAAAGCTCATCCGTGTCTTCTAGTACGTGTAATTTGTCCCATCAAATAAAGGTGGCCTATTGGTCGAGTAACCTTCACCGTTGCTTGGAAATAGGGATGCCATATCTCAAGGAGTGTTAATTTCGTCAAGAGATACCTGCTCTGATACCAATTGTAGGAACAACGACACCTCTAGGGGGTGAATAGAGTGCAGTGGAGAATATTTAGCAATTAAAAATTTAACTCTAAGCAGGTGAAGTAATATATATAAAAAATAATTACAAGTAAGTCAGTAAAATCAGGACGAGAAAGCAATACGCAAAGACAACAGGTTTATACCGGTTTTTCTCTGTGAGGACTAGTCCAGTCTCGAGTACTCAACCCGATGTTTGAATCCACTATTTGAAATAGAGATTACACCACGTGTTTTGCTCTGAAGAACACGCCAACTTTACCATCGTGTTTTTATCTGAAGCCCACGAACAAATTTTAACACCTTTCTGAAGAAAGCTTTTATACGCCAAGCTTGCACAACTCGAAACTCCTACTCGAAAACCACCGGCACTTAGAAGAATAGAGTTGACTTGGAGATTTGAAGATTAAAGCTTTGGGAATGGAATAGAAAGCTTAGGAATTGATAGGGAAGATAAAGATTGAATATGTGTTTAGAAATAAAAATTTCTTCTCTATTTATAGGTTTTTCCAGGACAGAGTTCGGGCAGAACTTGGTACCCTAACGTTCATAAATTCAAACGTTGGAGATCCAAAAGAATAGGTAAAGCTTCTGACCATGAGTGAATTCTGCTGACCGAGTTCGGTCTGAGTTCGGGCAGAACTCTGGCCGAGTTCGGTTAGCCTAATTCCAGGACTGTTTTGGTTTATGGATCTGGTTTGGTTTAGGATCAAATCAGGAATTGGTTTGGTTTGGTTTAGGAATGAATCAAGATGGGTTTGGTTTATGATAGACTTCTAATTGCCAGTGATCCCGATTCACAAATAATCTAGATTCAATAAATAGAAAAATACAGAATAAATAATAAAATCTCAGAGACGACGGAATTTGTATTCTTCGTTTCTTTTCATATCGAGATCAAAGTTTTAAGACACTTATAAAAATCGGTTTGACTATGGCTAAATGTGCCAACAGTATGCTCTGAAGATTGACATGTCTAAAGCCTACAATCGGCTATCTTGGCCATTCATCCAACGCATCCTTCATGGCATGAGGATTCGCGAGAAAGCAAATGATCTCATTATGAAATGTATCGAGTAACAAACATATTCCATTCTTGTCAATGGGTCTCCAGAAGGTTTCTCCACTCTATCTAGAGGAATTCGCCAAGGCTGCCCCTATCTCCGTTCATTTATGTTCTATGCTCAGAAGTCCTCTCCAATTTATTCAAAAAATATGAACGGGATAACCTATTCTAAGGCATTCAGCTAAATGGGTATGCGCCTACCATAACATATCTCCTTTTCGCGGATGATATTTGGACACGCTTCACTTGCCTCTCTGGATGCTGCACATGATATTCTCCAAATCTATTCAAAATGGTCGGGACAAAAAGTGCGTTTCAATAAATCCAGTATAAATTTCAGCAAACTAGTATCGCCTATCGAACGGGTTTTGCTAGCATCTACTCTACATTTCCATATCATGACCGACGAAGAGTATCTGGGTCACCCTCTATTGGCATCGAAAACTAGGGCTAATACGATCTCCCCCTAGTTGAAAAATGTAATGCTCGGCTTGAAGGATGGAAATCCAAGCTACTATCACACGCCGAACGCACCACCCTCATTAAAGCTACACTCGGCTCTATCCCAATCTGCTATATGTCGACCTATTTGATCCCAAACAACATCAGTGCCAAAATGACCAAGCAGCAGAGAAACTTCTGGTGGGGGCATGACACCAATGATAGGAAGATGCACTTCTTACGTTGGAACAAGTTCACACAACCAAAAAGAGAGGAAAGGGGGGGGGGGGGGGGGGGGGGGGGGGGGGGGCTTGGTATCAGGAACTTACAATGGGTGAACAAGGCACTTGTGGGGAAGCTACTATGGAGGATTCTCTCGAAACCTTACTATGGGTTCACATGCTCAGAGGTCTATACTTACAAGATCGCTCTATTTGGAGTACTAAGAGAACGAGAAGAGCCTCTCCCACATGTGCGAGCATCTTGGACATGAGACTCTACATGAAGGATGGAATTTGCTGGAGAACCAAAGGAGGATGGACGAAGATCTTATAGGATCCATTGATTCCCAATCTACCAGGGTTCCGTATATCCAAAACTCGTTTGAGAACTTATGTGCACACACTCTAACACATGGAACATCCCACTGATCCAAAGCCTATTCTCCTCGCTTGAGTCTACGACCATTGCTAATATTCGTATTATGGAAGGGGGCGGCTCTGATTAACTCATTTGGACTAAGGCAAGGAATGGGGAGTTCTCCCCAAAATCTCTCTATGAAGAATTACGAAGAAGGTAACCTGGCACTTCTCATATGGTTCAAGACAAATCAATATGGCAAAATCTTTGGAAACTAGAAAATGTGGCACCTAGAATTCAAATGTTCATGTGGCGGCTGCTTCAAAATTCTCTCCCTCCATTCACTGCTATTAATAAACGTCTGCCCTCTATCAACATGAACTGTCCGTTCTACCTCATGCACACGAGGAAGATGCAAATCACCTATTCTTACACTGTCAAGTGGCAAGAGCAGCTTGGTTTGCTAGCAGAATAGGATTACGCATAGACAGCACCATGGACATTTCCAAACTTATAGAGGAATGGTTGAAGGATCCACAAGGAGAAGACGCGGTCTGAATGGGAGCGAACCTCTTATGGATAATTTGGAAGACTCAATGCAATTGTGTATTCAAACACGAAGCCCCTTCAGTTGATAAGATTGTGCAGCAGGCCCACAACATTTCCAACGCCTATTCAGGAGCCGTAAATGATCTAATATGGCACATTCCAGGATGAACTACGTCTGAAGAGCTTACCTTTGGATTTTTCTTTCATACATAGGGGTGGCAACATGGCGGCTCCTTGGCTTCTTATTCCTTGCATAACTCCATCAGTTATGAAGATGAGTGTCCCCCAGATTGTCAACTAATTGCAAAAGAGGCTGTGCCTCCATTTGATTCAATAAAAAGTCCTTTTTCCAAAAAAAAAAAAAAAAAAACACAGGGAACCAAAGATGAGAACATATACTCCTCACATGCCCAATAGTACAACAGTTTTGGAGCTCCCAATGCATGCATGCATGGTTAAAGAGTTTGGATACATGAAAACTTTAGAAAGGGAAAAACCCTAGCTAGTACGAAACTACTGTGGACGTGCTCCTTATTCGAAGAAAGTAGATCGATGATGACTATTCCAGAAATGGCTCGGCACAAGCAGCTGCTCGAACCCTTATCGGAAGACCTTTATGGAATTTTGTGAAGGGGGTTCTCATAGTAGGAGGGTCTGGTTCTACTAACTCTCAGTCGTACTTCAGTATGAGATGGTGAAGGAACACCGCGATCTCCAACCGAGCAAGTTCCAGTCCAGGACACAACCGCACTCCGCCACCAAATGGCATTAACGTGTTTGTGTTCCTTGTGCCAGCTGAGCTCTGCAAAATGTAGACAATGTACAATAGATATGAATATATATTAGTGTTTTATTTGCGACTGCATTCCCTCAGTGTTCCAAAGTGCGGCCATTTGCTATTGAACATTGCAATTAACAAAAAATTCGGAACTTTGACCTATTTACATGTGTTCGAATCGGTAAAGTAAATAAGTCATTCATAAACTGAAAAATTAAAAAAAAAAAGGACAAAAATAAGTTAGCGAAGGGTTGTATCTTACCGGAAATTTGAGTAAAGAATAAATAAAAAAAAATTGTAGGGTTTTACGAAGAAAGTGATAAAAAGAAAGAGTGAATTTTATACGTTGACCAATGTTTATCCCTCAACAATGCAAGGTGCTAAACCAGAAACGTTGAGCATTATTAGTTATTCATTATAGAATTTTAACGGATAGCAACTTGTTGATAATAATAATAAAAAACTTGAAAATATATTTACTTACAATTTACTTTTCTCTAATCTAAACAAAGGATGTCCCTTTCTCGGCTAGGGCCATTACACAATTTTTTTTTTTTACCTACAATTAACATCACTTACTTGCCATCTCCATGGATTAAATTGCCCGGGATCGTCATAATTGGATGGATCCAAATGCACTGCAGTCAAGTGGAGTATAACATTCCAACCCTGTGGGATTACGTAACCTAATTAAAAGAAAGGTGAGATTTACTATATATCTGTAATTAAATGGAGTATTGAGGGGATAAACACTAATCAATTTGGTACCTTTAAATTCAACGTCTTTGATTGCGCTTCTCGTTATAAAAGCAGCAACATTTGTGAGCCGCAATGTCTCGTTAATGACCTTCACAAATACCAATAAAGTATCTTTTAAAAATTATGAATGAAAATACATCATTCCATTTGAACATTACTTTATCCTTATTAAGATGTCAATTTGTTTAGAAGGGATTCTACTGTCCTTTTCCTCAATCTTTCATTGACCTTTAATTCAAATAACAGGGGTATTAGTATATTATTTGGTACAATATTAACTTATTAAAAAAATAATTATTTAGGAATAAATATGTCAATTAGTCTAACCGGTTGAATGAGATAAGTTAGGGATTCCCTTAGTTAATTAACAGGTAGATATAGTTAATTATCAGTTAGATATTTCTATCTTTAAGTTGGTTAGAGATAGAAAATTTTCTACTTACTATATCCTATGTTTAAGATCAACTCTATCATCTGAACCCGAGTGGCCCTTGTTGTCAGCAGGGAGGGGCATAAAAGCTATGGCTTGGTAGCAAAACATTAGTGGAACGAGACACGGAAGTGTATTATTTCTTTCATTTATGGTTCCATGAATTCGACCAGGCTCATTAGTTTTTATATCACATCTTTTCTATTATTTTTTAAATGTAATTATGGTATATTTTTATGATTGGTTGTCTGTTTGATTTTTTGAGAAGGTTTTGAAAATGTTCTTTTGATATCTTTTCGATAGTTTGAATAATCAAATATTTTCTGCTATCTTTTTTAATCTTCTAGAAATTTGCTCAATTTTAAGATTTAACTCAAGGTTTTAATTATTTTTAATAATATAATTCTACTATATTTTAATGTTTGTTTGATCTTTCTTTTCCTCTCTCAGAAATTGTACATACAACGCATGCACCTCGCATGTTAAATCATCTTACATCTAAGCCTTTATTCTAGTATAAAATGTGAAAGTAGAGAAAGCTAGTCGGTGAAGGTTCAAAGTATCTAATTGCAAATTATTACAACAATTTTTTTTCACAAAAAAAAACAACATTTTGTGTTAATAATTTAAAATCTTAAAGAAGTTCAGAACATTAGTTATAAATTAGTCAGATTTAGATCGCTACTATATATATTTTCTATCGTTCTTAAAGTCATGGAGTATCTATTTTATAAGAAAAAGAAATAGCTTACCGAGGAGTGGTCCAGCCGTTGAGGTCTGGTGAGAGATAATAGGGAGTTCTTGGGTTCGAACAGGATCATGCATTATTTCTCGATAAACATATATATAACAAATTTTAATTCAAATATATTCAAATATTTAAACTGAAGTAATAGCTTTACTATTTGATATTATATATATATATATATATATATATATATATATATATATATAACAAATCTTAATTCAAATATATTTAAATATTTAAATTATTTCTTAACAATATCAGGGGAAAAAAAAATTCATTTTACTGAATTTACTGCTAAGAGAGAGTGTGTGTAGGATGTGTGGTTCTTTGTATAGCTAGTCTCACATTAGACATGTTTATTTGACGACCAAGGCTCTAGTCCTATTTATGTATGTACTTAAAACCATTCAATGTAATAAATACTAATTTCATTTAGATACAACGTAGTCATCCATACATTATAATGTGAAAGTTGTAACTCTATAATCCTAAACATCAAGTTCTTTTCTCATGCCGAACTCGAGTAACCCTTGTGGTTACCGGAGAGAGACATAAGAACATGACTGGGTGACGGAAGATCAGTTAATCGAACCACGGAATCGTATTATTTCTTCCATTTAAAATGATGGAAGTTGGGGGTTGTGGGCCCAAAAGACATGCATGCAATACAGTATGCACAAAGTCTCATACGTAACGTCGGGCATCTCAAAAAAAAGTTTTTTTTCACGAAACCGCCAAGACACCACCAAATCCTCCATCTTATATTCTTATTCCTCCACCATCCTTGCATTTTCATCTAAAACACTATTATCAACAAATCTCCAAATCCTTGAATCTCAAATTTCTCAACAAATCTCCAAATCCTTGAAAACAAATCAAAATTTTCCGTAGCATAGCCTCAATTAGATCTCCAAATCCTAGTACTAACTAACGTAATCCTCAAATCCCTTTAACTCCTTTTTCCGTGGCAGCTACTTGCTCAATGCTGGCGGAGGAGGGAGCCTCTTCAGCAGTTTCCTCAACTCCTACAGGGTGAAGGAACAGATTCGGACCTCCTCCTCATTAAACCTGCTTCTTCTTCCTCTACATTTTCCTCGTCTGCTGAGAGCAGGTTCATAAATGAGGAAGGGCCTACAAGAACAGGACAAAACCGGATTAGTTTAACCGACAAGGTCGAAGACGGAAAATTGATGGGAAAGAAGCGCGGAAACCTTTCCCCAAACCGGAGAGTACCTGCGAGAGGACCGAGCAAACAACGCACGAACCCAAAACAAGCACACAAAAACAATCACGCAGAAACAGAGAATTTTTGACGTGGAAACCCTTGCGGGAAAAAACCACGGGACGATCGGAGTCCAACCCTGAGAAGCCTCCACTAATGGAATAGAAGAATTACACCCTCTACAAACTCCTCCCGATCCAAATCGGATCCCCACAACACTCAGAGATAAGAACAATGATTACAAGGCTACGAAGAGCGAGAACGACGAGTAGAGATTACCCGAACACGATCTCCTTCGAACAGCGACCTTCAATCCTCCGTCTTCTTCTCCGAAGTTGTAATGGCACTCTTGCCTCCTTCTCTCTCAAACTTGTGTTGTCCAATGTGATTATGCGATAATGAATTAAGGTTGAGAAAACTCAATATATCTCCCTAATTCCGCAACCAATCTGGACCGTTGGATTAGATCCAATGATGAAAACTCATCCAGAAATCCGCTTCAGCCCCCCGACACACAGAGTTCGGCCAGAACTCTGTGTGGGGCAACCAGCACTGGGTGGCCAAACCCTGGAACGGCCAGACCGAGTTCGGCCAAAACTCGGCCTGGGACCGAGTTCGGCCCGAACTCGGCAGACTTGGTCCAGAACCCCCTTTGGGGCAGCAGCAGCAGCAACAACTACTCCCGAGCTTCTCCGACATCGGACGGCGCTCGTCGCACTCCGGAATCTTCTCCACATAGGTTGGGAACCCCACCCACTCCAACAAATCTCCCCCTTCACAACTATGGGGAGGACGTCGTCATCCCGACGATCTGCCTGCAGTACTCAAACTTTCCCCTTGGTAGAATCTTCGTGAACATATCAGCTCCGTTGTCATCTGTATGCACCTTCTCAAGCTCCGCGTCCTTCTTCTCAACCACATCCCGTATCCAATGATACCGAGTCTCGATGTGCTTGGACCGGCTATAAAACGTCTGATTCTTCACAAGATGGATAGCACTCTGACTGTCGCAAAGCAAAGTATACTGCTCTTGCTTCAGTCCCATTTCCTGCAACAGCTTCTTCATCCACAACAGCTCCTTGCAAGCCTCCGTCGCCGCAATGTATTTCGCCTCCGTCGTCGACAAGGCAACACACTTCTGCAATCGCGACTGCCACGACACTGCTCCTCCCGCAAACATCATCACGTAGCCTGAAGTCGATCGCCTCGTGTCTACATCTCCAGCCATATCAGCGTCGGTATACCCAACCAGCTTCGGCTCGTCACCACCAAAGGAATCCAACCAGCAGTACCCTGAAGATATCGTAGAATCCACTTGACCGCACTCCAGTGTACCCTTCCAGGATTCGAAAGATACCTGCTAACCGTACCAACTGCATGAGCAATATCTGGCCTCGTACACACCATGGCATACATAAGGCTTCCCACAGCTGAGGCATATGGAACCCGCTCCATATCTTCCTTTTCGTCCTCAGTAGATGGACACTGCTCCTCAGTGAACTTAAAGTGAGCCGCGAGGAGGGAACTCACTTTCTTCGACCCGTCCATCCCGAAACGCTGAAGTACCCGGTGAATGTACTTCTTTTGGGACAAGTGTAGCAGTTTGGACTCTCTCTCTCGGCTGATCTCCATCCCAAGAATAGTCTTCGCTGCGCCCAAATCCTTCATAGAGAAGGCCGCGCCCAGTTGGCGCTTCAACTCCGCTATCCTAGTGGCATTCCGACCCACTAATAGCATATCATCAACATAGAGCAATAAGATGATAAAATCATCATCAGCAAAGTACCTCACAAATGTACAATGGTCCGACGTCGTCCGTGCATAACCATGCTCCCCCATAAACGACTCGAACTTTCTGTACCACTGCCTCGGAGCCTGCTTCAGACCATACAAGCTCTTTCTCAACCGGCAGACCAAATGTGACTTGTCCTTCTCACAGAATCCCTCCGGCTGCTCCATGTACAACTCCTCCTCAAGATCACCGTGGAGGAACACCGTCTTCACGTCCATCTGCTCGACCTCCAAGTCGAAACTGGCTGCTAATGCTAGCACCACCCGAATAGACGAATGCTTGACGACAGGCGAAAAGATTTCATCATAATCCACGCCTTTCCGCTGACCGTAGCCCTTGACTACCAGCCTCGCTTTGTATCAAGGGCGAGTAGCATCATCCGTCTGCTTCACTCTGAACACCCATCGATTCTTCAAAGCTTTCTTGCCCTTTGGCAACCGCACCAGATCATAAGTAGAATTGGTGTGCAAGGAACTCATCTCCTCCTGCATAGCTACCATCCACTACTGCCTGTGTTCGTCTTCCATAGCCTCTGCGAAACTTTCGGGCTCTCCCCCGTCAGTCAATAGCACATACTCATCCGGCGAGTATCTCGTAGATGGTCGACGATCCCTGTTGCTCCTTCTCAGTGGAGCCACTGGTGCTGGCTGTATACCGACAGCCTCCTCCCCTTCAGGAACTGCCTCCCCGGCATGCTCATCCTCCTGAGGGACACCCTGACCACCATCAGCATGCTGATGATCAAGGTTGGGAGCAACTCCATGTACCGGCTCCCCCATAACTGGATCCTCTGCGATGTCCTCTGGAAACTGCTCGAAGCGAAATGACTCTAACTCAGGCAATTCCTCAGCCTCAGAAGGCGTCTCGGAATCCTGAGTGTTGGTCATGGTCTGATCCTCGACGAACACCACGTCCCTGCTTCTGTAGAGCTTTCCTTCTACTGGGTCGTAGAGTCTATAGCCAAACTCATCCCGACCGTAGCCGACAAAGACGCATCGCCTCGTCTTTGGCTCAAGTTTGGTCCTCTCGTCCTTCGGTACATGCACGAAGGCCTTACAACCAAACGCCCGCAGGTGACTGTATGACGGCTCCTTGCCGTACCATACTTTGTCAGGCACATCACCCTGCAAAGGAGCACTAGGAGACAAATTAATAATATAAGCAGCTGTGAGAAGAGCCTCACCCCAATAACTGCCCGGCAAGTTTGCTTCTGACAGCAAACACCGCACCCTCTCCATCAGTATCCTGTTCATGCGCTCCGCTACACCATTGAGCTGAGGTGTCTTTGGCGGAGTCTTCTGGTGTCGTATCCCTTGATCTCTGCAATACGCATCAAAGGGACCGATGTATTCGCCGCCATTGTCGGACCGAACACACAACAACTTCTTGCCCGTCTCCCTTTCAACGGAGGCCTGAAACTCCTTGAAAGTAGGCAGCACCTGATCCTTGGTCTTTAAGGCATAGACCCAAACCTTCCTGGAACAGTCATCAATAAAAGTCACAAAGTAAGAAGCACCACCAAGAGATTTTACCTTCATAGGATCGCAGACATCCGAGTGAATCAACTCGAGCAACGCCGGCTTCCTCGAACTTGGGTGACTTTGGAAAGACACCCTATTTTGCTTCCCAGCTAAACAGTGCGTGCATTTCTCCAACTTTGTAGACTTGAGCCCTGGAATCACCTTCCTGTTCACCAAGTAGCTCATCCCCTTCTCGCTGATATGGCCGAGCCGCCTGTGCCACAACTCGGTAGACGCATCACTGACTGCGTTCACCTCATGTGCCCCCTCTGCGCTCCCCTCCATATAGTAGAGACCGGACTTCTTGCTTCCTCTGGCAATCACCATCGAACCTCTGGAAAGCTTCCACTGACTATTCCCGAAGAGACTGAAGAATCCCTCGTCATCCAACCTTCCAACCGACACCAGGTTGAAACGGATATCAGGGACATGACGAACATCCTTGAGAACAAGAACCGCACCCGTCTTCGTTCTCAAATGCATATCTCCAACGGCAACCGCCTTCGACACATCTCCGTTGCCCATCTTCAACACGCCACAGTCGCCTGTCGTATAAGTGGCAAACAGTGCCCTATTGTGAGATACATGTGCTGAAGCCCCTGAGTCCACCAGCCAAGAATTGTCATCGCAGGCGAGGTTAGTAATGACCTCATCACCTACGACGATCACATCGCCTCCATGCATCGAGGCCGCCGCTGTAGTGTTCTCTTCTTGCTTCCCCTTGTCGCCATTCTTCTCTCTCTTCTAAGCGAAACAATTCCGCTTGATATGGCCCTTCTTACCGCAATGGTAACACTCTGAGTCCTCGTAACGACCCTTGGACTTCCCCCTGCTCTTGTCTCTGCCACCACCTGGACCCCTGCTTTTGCCCCTTCCGCGGCTCTCTGAAACAAGTGCCTCTGAGTGGTTGGATGTGGATGAAGTGCCCTGAGAACGTCTCCGCATCTCTTCATTCAACACCCCGCTCTTGGCAAACTCCAGACTGACCACGCCCTCTGGAGCAGAAGCGATCATAGATACTCGTACGGTCTCCCACGAGTCTGGCAAGGTACACAGCAGCCACAGTCCCTGAACTTCGTCGTCGAACTTGACTCCCATAGAAGATAGCTGGTCAACCACGCCCTGGAACTCACTCAAGTGATCCGAAATAGACGCCCCATCCTTGTACCGCAGACCCATCATCGTTCGGATCAGGAACAACTTGTTTACCCCGGTCTTCTTCGCATACAAGGATTCCAGCTTATCCCACAACGTCTTCGCGTGCTCAATATTGGCAACGTGGTTGTACACGTTCTCATCAACAAACTGCCGTATGTACCCACACACCTGTATGTGCTCGAACGTCCAGTCCTCCTCGGATTTATCACTGGGCCTCTCGGATGCAAACACGGGTAGATGCAGCTTCTTGACAAATAGCAAATCTTTTATCTTACTCCGCCAATAATGATAGTTTGTGCCATTAAGGTTCACCACGCGCACCGGCTTCGCGTCCATCTCTCCTCTCTGGTTCCTCTGTCAACTCCTGATACCCTTCGAACCCAAAGCTCTGATACCACTCTGATTGGAAAGAAGCGCGGAAACCTTTCCCCAAACCGGAGAGTACCTGCGAGAGGACCGAGCAAACAACGCACGAACCCAAAACAAGCACACAAAAACAATCACGCAGACACAGAGAATTTTTGACGTAGAAACCCTTGCGGGAAAAAACCACGGGACGATCGGAGTCGAACCCTGAGAAGCCTCCACTAATGGAATAGAAGAATTACACCCTCTACAAACTCCTCCCGATCCAAATCGGATCCCCACAACACTCAGAGATAAGAACAATGATTACAAGGCTACGAAGAGCGAGAACGACGAGTAGAGATTACCCGAACACGATCTCCTTCGAACAGCGACCTTCAATCCTCCGTCTTCTTCTCCGAAGTTGTAATGGCACTCTTGCCTCCTTCTCTCTCAAACTTGTGTTGTCCAATGCGATTATGCGATAATGAATTAGGGTTGAGAAAACTCAATATATCTCCCTAATCCCGCAACCAACCTGGACCGTTGGATTAGATCCAATGATGAAAACTCATCCAGAAATCCGCTTCAGCCCCCCGACACACAGAGTTCGGCCAGAACTCTGTGTGGGGCAACCAGCACTGGGTGGCCAAACCCTGGAACGGCCAGACCGAGTTCGGCCAGAACTCGGCCTGGGACCGAGTTCGGCCCGAACTCTGCAGACTTGGTCCAGAACCCCCTTTGGGGCAGCAGCAGCAGCAACAACTACTCCCGAGCTTCTCCGACATCGGACGGCGCTCGTCGCACTCCGGGATCTTCTCCACATAGGTTGGGAACCCCACCCACTCCAACAAAAATAACTCCTGACTTCATTCGTAGGCATGCCCTCAGAGTTCTTACATCCAACAGTCGCATCCTGACCATTTGAAGCATAGGACATAGATATTATTGGTCCAATCAGCCCACCATCAGCTAGAGGACAGCGACATATATATATCACAGTTGCATCGCATCGCACAGCATCTGCAGATGCACTCACACCTAGGCCGTACCGCACATTTCCATACCGTATCCCATCCGGTCCAGACTGCACCGCACCCACCTCATTTTAATACTCACATAAAAGAATTTAAAGTACTTCTCACGTTGCTCGAATTGAACCTACAACATCTGGGGGGGAATATGTCTCACTCTAACCACTAGATGTAGAGGTCCTTGACTATATATAAATAATCCTCACTACAATTCTTAGACAAGCTCGGGCCTAGCCCATGCAATCAGGGCGACTACCTAGGGCTCACGAACCAGGAGGGTCCTTAAAAAAACTATATACCTAATTCAGTAGCGGAAACCAAAGACGTAAATTAAGAAGCGAATGGACATGGGCTAATTCAATGGCGGAAACCAAAGAGGCAAATTAAGAACCGAATGGACATGGGGTACTATTTTTCCTTTGTCTGGGGGTTTGTCTCAATGGATTCTTTCCGACAAGGTTTTAACGAGGCATCAAACTATAAAGTAAAATAACTAGTTTATAAAAATTTATATTTTTAATGATTAGATGTGTGAATTGAGGACATATTTTAGATTCTTGTCATTGACCTTCAAATGTCTTGGACCACCCTGTTCTTAGAGTTTTGTTCCAGCGGCAAGGTCTTAAACAACTACCCTACCTAAGAATTTGACCCATCACAATGATTATGCCAGGTTGAACACAATTTAATTTATTTTTCGTATATTTCTTATGCTCTACAATGAACACATTATTATTGGGAAAAAAGTAATGCAACCCTATATTGAAAAAAGTAATCCAACCCTAATACAGGAAGAAGATATTTCCAATCCTAATTGAATCCTAGTAAGTTATCGTTGTATATTTTAGTTAATGATCCAGCCCTAGTAAAAAAAAATATATATATGTTTGAGATTGATATTAGTATTTTTTTTTTATAGATACAATCGTTAGTAGCTAGAATTTATATGGAGGTACGTAGCTATACCTATAAAAATGCTTAAAGTGTTCCAAATTACATAAATGTATTTTAAGAAATATATTAGTAAAATTTACTAATTCTACTCTTGTATGCGATACAAAAATCAAAATTTAATACGGCATAATTAAGGCTTGATCGATGATGCCGAGTCGCTTACACATTTAGTGAATTCCATATCTTTGTAATCATCCCATGTCAGTTTACCATCTCCCCTCTCCTTCTTTGCTGTCGCAATTCGAAGGTGCTCCTCCTGAAATTAATACAACAATTTATGATCGTAATAAAAATATGGGTCGTACGTAGCTCATGTTTGAGTGCACGAGATCTTTCACTTACTCTTAATTGCTTAATAGCTTTAGGACAACCTTGAAGAAAATAGATCAACGAGGAGATTGCCTTTGAAGTTGTATCGTAACCAGCAAGTAGGACACCTAACATCAAGTCACCGATCTGATCGACGGAGTGATCAGGTTTCTTCATTAGACAGGTAAGGAAGTCATCTGCTTCTTCTGTTCTTTCTCCTCTATTGCTATAACCCTTCTCCAGTCTGCTCTCCCTTTCTCTCTTGAAGATGCTGAGTAACTTCTCTCTCGACTTATGTATAACATAGGTAATTCAATGAACTAGATTCCAATTTAAATTAGTGAAAGAAAAAAAAAAGTTACAACGTAGGTTCATTTTAATCATGAGCATATATGAATTAACAAAATCACAAATAGCTGAGCCTTCTGATAAATGATTGTGCATTTTTTCCCACCATTTAGTTCACAAACAAGTAATAGTAGTACTGGTTCTATTGACAATAATACTTTCAAGAATAGCTAGCTAGTTACCTGTAATGCCTTCCAATACACAGTTCCAGGTATACAGATAGGCAAGCAGGTAAGTCCTAGTATAAACTTGTCATATTCCGTCTTCAGTATCCCCATCCGAACATCATCTGGTGTTATGCTTGATATGTTTTTCACGGTGATGTATAATGCAAACTGTACGAAAATGAGTCGATATTTATGATCTCTTGCCACAAACGTGCATCCCGGAATTAACTTAACTAGTTATACTGTTAATTGCACTTACCTTGACCGCTTCCTGATAAGCATAGATGGTTAACCCCTCTCTCCACGAGTTAACAACAAGGGAAGAGAGCCGGTCCGCGTCTTCCAGGAACAGTGTCCTAATCCTCTCCCCGCTGAAGAATTCCACCACAGACGATCTCATGCGCTTGTGTGTATCTGCATCGACAAGTCCTATGCTCGATTTGCCCAACACTCCGTCCCGAGAAAGTAACTTGCTCGCTGTGAACAGTCGCCATTCGTTCTTCAACACAAATCGGTTCAGCTCAGCGTCTGCTGAGACTATTGTTGGGCGCACCATGAAATTGGATGAGAAGATCTTTCCATACCTGCAGCATAAGTATATCACATATTAGACATTTCGAGGAGTATGTCAGCCTAAATGTGCATGTATATACCTAGCTACGCATATATAACCTTGACAATCGTTGCTCCATGAAATCTCCTAGTGAGGTTACGGAACAAGGTTTCAACAAGGATATGGTTTCGCCAACGAGAGGTAGACTCATGCTGCCTGGTGGAACTTTACTCGACCTGCTCCACTTGCTAATCCTTCTCAAGAAGATCACCGCCAACAGGAATCCAAGAGCAGCAGGAAGTAGTAGAAACACTGGAACTGAATGCATGTCTCTATTCATAATGTTAGGCACATTTGATCGTAGCTACACACATACATAAATAGTGTAAAGTTTGCCAAGAATGATCATCTCCTAAAAGGGTGAAAATTTTGTATAGTAGTAAGTACTAGTCATGTTAACAGTAAAAAAGCTGCAAAATTTTCCTTTTGGCACACTGGTAAATTATTGGGGGTTGCTTTGTACTCAAATTTCTAACTATACAATTTTAGAGATACAGATCATGTACTGTTTAATAAGCACTTAAATATCCTAAATACTAATTTTGCACTAAAATAATATGAACTATAAAAAAAACTTGTTATTCTCTACCGTGTATTTTATATAGTCAATAATGTAAATAATGTGAATAAATAATCTGGCTGAGACCGAGGCTTGAACTTGGTTCAATGTCCTTAAGACAATATTCGTCCTGCACAACTGCTTACGGTTTAATGACGACTTTGTCTCCCAGGATACAACGGTACTTATCTTTCGGTAGCAGCACTTCACAGCGCAGGAACTAGACGAAACAATATAGGTAGTCTCACTCTCTTGTGTTGGCACATTTTATTTTGATAACATTAACAGCATCTTCGTAGTCTAATTTTTTCTGAATTTCAGCTAACAGATAATCTTTCAAAGCGCTCCTACAAAAAAATATGTCCATTCAAGCAGAGTCATTCAAGCCTTATGAACGTTCCTAAAAGAAGATTGAAGAAAAGACTAGTGCTCCTTAAAGACAGCTCTCAAAAGATTCAAGATTTCGAGTCTGTACAAGGTCTAGGTCTTTCTGTATAAACACCTAAGGTTTGATGACAAACATAAAGCTTTTTATTTTTTCAGCCAAAAATCAATGTCTAAAGAAACAGCATACCGACGGTATACCATTTCTGAGCCACAAAATGTTCAGTGACAAACTTCGACATACCGACGGCATACAACAGTATACCGACGGTATACCGTTTTGTGAGCCACAAAATGTTCTGTGACGAACATCGGCATACCGACGGCATACTACAGTATACCGACGGTATACCGTTTCGTGAGCCACAAAATGTTCTGTGACGAACATCAGCATACCGATGGCATACCGCTGCATATCGACGGTATACCGCTTCATCTGATTTGATTTTTGAATGGACAAATACTAGCATTAAATGCTCCCAACTGATATAACTATTACAGTTACTGTTCCGAACGGAATGCCGACGATATGCCGGTCCATACCGACGGCATGCCGTCTGTGTTATGTTCAGGAGCATTAAATGCTATCCTCTTTTGGTTTTCTATATAAATGGATTCCTTCCTTCCATTGAAGGTATCCACTCAAGCCATAAATTTCTCAACAACCAAGAGCTCCACCATTACTACTCTACCCAAGCTTTTAATTGTAATCCAATCCAAAAGTGTTAGAATATTCAAGAGTTATACTTTTCGATCTTCAAGTGTGGTAGAAGATCAACAGCTTCTTTTTCTTTCCTTTTGAAGTTGACGAGCCTTCGTAAGAAAACTCGTGTGTAAGAAGTTGGCGAGTTATTCGGATCCAAGCTCGTGTTGAAGTTGGCGAGTTCTTCGGATCCAAACTTGTGTGTAACTATTTACTCAATAGTGGATTTAAGCCGGAGCGAGTTTCGGAACTGGATTGCCTCTAGGGAGGAGACCAGGATACATCGAGTGTTCACTACTAAAATCTGCTCCATTAGTGATGTAAATTTAGCGACGTTCGTATAACGTCGTTAAATTGTGCATATTAGCGACGTTTAATTAAAACGTCGCTAACAGTCGCCACTAGCGACGATAATAGCGACGAGACAACGACGTATATTAGTTACATGAGCTAGTCATCGCGAAACGTCACTATGACGTCGCTAATAGCAACTAATTTAGCGACGTTAGGATGAACGTCGCTAAATTCTAATTAAATTCCTCCTCCCCCGATTCATTTCCCTCCATTTTACTCTCTCACTCTCTCTCCTTTCCCCCTCTGGCGCTCTCACTCTCTCCGGCGACTCACACTCTCTCCGGCGACTCTCCTCCCTCTCCGGTACGTGACTCCCCATCTCTCTCTCTCTATTTTGGTTGTTGGTGGTTGGAGGGTGCGGGTGGCTCGGGGGGAAGGACAGGGGGTGTGGGTGGTTGGGGGGTAAGGAATGGTCTGATGGTGGGTGAGGGGAAGGGGTGATACGGGTGGTTGGGTGGTGAGTGGGGGGTGGCTGGGAGGGTGGGGCTAGAGGGTAAGGGCGGCTGGGGGTGAGGAAGGGGGCTGAGGGGAGGGGAGGGTTAGGGTTGGGTTATGGGGGGTGTGTGTGGGGGGGGATGGACGGGAGGTGAGGGCGGCTGGGGGTGAGTAGGGGGGCTGGGGGAGGGGAGGGTTATAGTTAGGGTTCGGGTTAGGGTTATGGGTGGTTGGTAGGGGAGGGGAGCATGGGGGTGAGGGGGGGCTGGGGAGGGGAGGTGGGCTGGTGGGGGAGGGGTTAGGGATAGGGTTCGGGTTAGGGTTAGCGGTGGTGTAGGGGGAGGGTTACGGGGGGGGAGGGGGAGGGGGACTGGGTCAAGGAAACCGATAGTGCCAAAAAATCTGATAATTTAGTAATAATTATTTGTTTTCCGAGACCGAAAAATCTGATATTCCGATTCGAAACCACCGATAATGCCGATATTTGTAACAAGTAGTTTTGTTGGTTGGTTAATGTCGTCGTCTATTTTTCTTGATCCTGATACTCATAGGAATGGTCCCGTGTCACGGCCGTACGTCGGGTTAGGACTTTCTTGCTGCTCGTGGGGTTGGGGGGTCTGCTGCTCGGGGTGGGGCCCCGAGGGGGCTCGTAGTATATATGTATGTATGTAGTATGTAGTATATTCGTTTCAGTTTTAAAGTTTATTCATATTTGTAGATATCTAGAAATGGCTATATCCATGTATCTGCTAGACCGTTCGTGGATGTACAATCGCATTCGAGATGACAGGTGCGGTGTGCGAGATGAATACATCGTCGGAGTAGAACAATTCCTCCAATTCGCGAAGGCATTTCCTCAATCCATGGACGGCATGGACATTAAGTGTCCGTATGCAAAATGTCGGAACATGAAGTTTCAACCAGAATTGGATGTGATGTATCACTTATACGCAAAGGGTTTCCTTCCGAATTACTACCAATGGACCGTACACGGAGAGCTTGTACCTTTAGCATTCCAAGCGGAGCCTTATGTGGAGCCTTATATGAATGTCCACAACCGAACTGGTGTCGACAACGAGTACGTGAACATGGTCTTCAACGCTGCGGGGCCTAGTTTCGATTCATACAATCGTGACGCAGCTGAGGAGGCACCGAATGCCGATGCCGCAAAGTTCATGGAGTTGCTGGAGAATGCAAGGGTACTCCTTTGTACCCTGGCTGTGAGGACCATTCACCGTTAGAGGTGATCACTCGGCTCTTGAGCATAAAGTCTCACTTTAACATGCCGCAAGAATGCTTTAATAGAGTGCTCGAGTTGATTACAGATATCTTGTCGGAGGGTGCCAAGTTACAGAAAGACTTCTACCGCTCTAAGAGGATGGTAAGATCCCTCTGGTTGGGATACGACAAGATCGATTGCTGTCAGAACAGATGCATGCTTTACTACAAAGATCACAAGGATGCAGAAGTGTGCGGATTCTGTGGTGCTGATCGCTACAAGCCAACTGCTGCAGGCAAGTCTAGAAGACTGACTGCTTCAATGCACTACTTGCCGTTGACATCGCGGTTGCAGAGGTTGTTCATGGTGAAAGAGACTGCCGAAGATATGAGTTGGCACAAGCGACAACAGACCGAAGGAGTGTTGGATCACACATCTAATGGAGAAGCATGGAAACACTTCGATCGATCATATCGTAATTTTGCTTCTGATGCGTGTAATGTAAGGTTGGGGCTCAGTTCTGATGGTTTCACCCCATTTGGTCTTTCAGGCTCCCAATATTCATGCTGGACGGTAATCGTCGCCAAAACGTCGCTAAAGTGTCGCTAAACGGCGAACACACACTAACATCGCTAATAGAGTTGCTAATTAGCGACCACACACAAACGTCGCAAATAACGTCGCTAATTAACGTTGCCATAGCGACGTTTTGCGACGTTTTTCGATTAGCGACACGCTTTTTTTCGTCGTTTATATAACGTCGCTAAAAACGTCGCTAAAATAAATTAGCGACGTTTTTACTAGATTTAGCGACGGTTGGGAACATTGTTAATTCGACAGATTCTGGTAGTGGTTTGATTTTCTCACTCTCTCTTATTTCACTTTAGTGATATAGGTTACTTGTGTTTAGTTTTATTTTATTTTCCTATTCATCCCTCCTTAGGGTTCTACATCTTGGACTAAATGCTTGATGTTTGGATGAGTTTGAATTACTCAAAAATTATGCTTTTATAAATGACAAAGAGACGATGTAATGAGTAGACACAATGTTTGGAAATGACACGCCTTTCCAAAAGATAGATTCGTTGCCTATTGGAACTTTTAATAAAATAATTATTATTAATTAATTACCCAAGTCAAAAATACATTCACTTTTCCAACAAAACTTTTGTAGTTCAACACAAATGGTAAATCTCAAAATACAAATTTATCCTCTCCAAACATTTATTTTTCATCATCTTTTCCTAATTGGAGAAAATCTTCATTGAAAATTTCCATATTTCAATCCTAGCTAATTTAATCTCCTCTTCTAATTACAAAAGCATAATTTTCTAACCCTACCATAACTTATGTTCTTTATTAATTACCAGAAAAATTCGTCCTTGAGTTAACCTAAAACAAAATTATAATTTCTACTTCCTTGATATTCAAACACCGTTCCTAACTTTTACCTCACCCACTGTCTCCAATGTCCATCACCCCCCCCCCCCACAGTCGCTGACTGCCCTCGCACGGCATGTAATGGAAAACTGTGTGACAGCTAGGGGGAGAGGGGTCAAGGTGGAGGCTATATAAAGGGTTAGGGAGATAATTACGGGTATGATTTGGATTGGAATGATCAAGAAAGAAGATGAAAAATAATAATAAAATAAAAAGTTTAGGGGTAAAAATATCTCATATAGTCATGTGCTATAGAAGTGTATACTAACAAATTAGTAAGTTTTAGAAAATTAAGTTATGATTGATCGGAATGTTTAAGTGCCTAAAAATAGTTGAAAATATTTAAGCACAAAAACATATATAGTCAGAATATTTAAGTACATAGACTTGTGTGGTTTAAGATACCGATTACTTAAAATGATTGCTATAAATGTATACCTGTTAGAATACGGTAGCTTGCTCTATTTTATACCTATACTCTGATAAATTAATTAATAGCCACCCACAGTACACTCTTGGAAAATATTATTTTGTGTCTAATCCCCCCCCAAAAAAAAAGAAGGTGAATTTCCTGTTGAGGATGCTTAGCCTAAACTACTATTATCACAAAATACTGCACTGTCACGAGGATGCTTAGGGCCTGTTTGGTTAGGCTTTATAACTCAGTTTTCTGAGTTATAAAGCAAAAAGGAGGAGATAGAGTGTTTGGATGGCTCCACTCACAATGTTACGTTGGGAAAAAAATTTGTGAAAGTTAATGTTATAACTTTGCTTTTAGAAAGCAAAGAAAACCTGTTTTCTCGGCCTCGTTTGGTTCGCGGAATGGAAGGGAAAGGAAATCAATTCCTTGTCATTTCCTTTCCTTTGGGAAACTTTAATTCCTATTGATTTTCCTTTCCGGTGTTTGGCAATGTCAAGGAATTTGGAAAGGAAAGTGAATACTTCAATGTGGGAAAGTGATTCCTTCCTTGGATGGATGGAATCACTTTCCCCCCTAATTTTCCTTCCATTGGGAATCACTTTCCTTTCCTCCTCAATTCCTTGGGCACCCAAACATAGGAAAATAATCACTTTCCTTTTCCAAACGGGAGATTCCGCGAACCAAACGAGGCCAAAGAGGTTTTTTCCAAAATCTGGGCCCCACACCCCCCCAAGTCCCCTTCTTTCTCTCTCCTCTTATTTTTCTGAACCTCTTCTTTCTTCTGTCCTCATCCGCTCCACACCCCCGCCCCCATCATCTTCCCCCATCTCCTCCCCCTACGGCTCCTCCAGCCGCCGAGGCTGCACCTCCTCCAACGCCGAGGCAGCGGTGGCTGTTCTGACTCCTCCGCCGAGGAGGCTCTCGCTCCTCCTCCTCCTTCGCCGAGGCGTTGCAACCGCTCCCCCTCCCGCGGCGCTCCTCCTCTGCCGCCGAGGAGGCTCTCGCTCTTCCTCCTCCGTCGAGGCATTGCCACCGCTCCCCCTCCCGCGACGCTCCCCCTCCGCCGCCGAGGAGGCTCTCGCTACTCCTCCGCCGCCGTCGAGGAGGCTCTCGCTCCTCTATGTTGGTGTTTTTGCCTTTGGACTAGAAAAAATAGTCCCACATCGGCTACACCAAATGGTGAGTATCTCAATATAATGCATTGCTTGTGTTGAGGTGTGCACATGAGGTGTAGTGGGGCACAAGTTTGTGCCATGTGGAAGTATTCCTAGAAGGAAAAAGGATTAAATCCAACAAGGATGCAAGTTAATTTTTGTTGTGCGGACTCGGACTCGGACACGGACTCCAGGATGTCTCGTGCATGCACGGGAGTGTTCGGGGGGTAGACGTGGACTGGCACACTTCTATGCTGATTGTGGGATGATCTAAAATATCAAACTCTATTTTTGAGTATTGGTATTTTAGTCCCACATCGAATAGGAGAAGAGGTGATGTCACACCCCAAAGCCAGAATACTGGAGAGCGGGGGCGAACATAGCCAGCTACGTATATTGAAATGAAGTCCATCTCGCTATACGGTCGCGGCTGTCTAGATATGAGGGTTTACTACAAGCCAACAGTCTCTTAAGGTCAAGCCTACTGTCTCAATCTTAAGCAAATAATATAATTACAAGATGTTTGACCACCAAATATACAATAAAAGGCGTCCCAAATATTACATATCAGCTGATCATGAAACTAGTCGTACAAAATGCTAGGACTAGCAAGAGTTAAGTCATACATGATCAACCCTAGGATTTGTTAATCATATTTACAGCCCGTAGGCAGACAGTAAGTAAATGTGCATCGAGCTAACAGGTGCTCGTCGGCTAAACGCCTCAAAAGAATAACTTTACAATAGAGTGAGCGAAACAAAATAGAAAACCCACTCGTAGCCCGGGTTCCTTCTAGTCGCCACCATCGGGCTGGAGGTTCGGTAGATCCTCGGGTGCTGCTCCAAAATCTGGCCACACAAAACCAGCTGGGTCAAACCCCAGAAAGAGCAAGTGCCACAAAGGAGGCCATAAAATAAGAACAAAAGCCAGCATATCAGAACATAAGAAAAGAAATGGAAGAAGGTACAAGTAAATAAAGAGTGCAACAGGACAATAAACAACTAGTGACGTGGGACCATTTCGGAAGCCAGGTTACAACCCTTAAACCAGACAAGAACCGAGGTTGTAACCATTCGCCTGAACAGCACTCTGTCTCTACCCATTTATTGTTAGAGATAAGTAAAACAAGCATGTACAAGAGTAGCCAGGTACAGGGACTAGACAAGACTTAGACAAGGCTGGACTCCATCCATTCACAAGCGGCCAAGCAATTACTACGGCTTACTACTTAACTAACTAGGGTTATCACAAGCCTTAATTACTAACAAGATGCAAGTGAGAATTTCCCAGTCCCAAGCCCTGCAGACCATCCAGCTATCCTTCCGCGGGTTGAGAGTATGGTTGGGTACATCGCCCCGGAGACGATATACCCTTAGGTGACTTAGAGGGTGCAACACATGACAGTGCGCTGGAAATGTGCTCTACTCGTCGGCAAGGTACAAGTCCAATTAAGAGCGCCCAGATAACGAGATTGCCTGTGACTGGAAATTTTCCATGAACTATAGTTTGATCTAGTCATTAGCCTAATCCATATTCAGTATGAATCCCTGACCGTGGAAACCAGGGAGTCACGTCCTAGACATGATGCAAGACAAGACAAGTGGATTACACAAGCAAGCAAGCAGGAACACCCACGGTGTCAAGTTGATTATACGAGTCAAGTTAGCCGTCGCAACAGCATCAAGATAAATCATGTCAGGGTACTTGTCAGGAGCGCCACGACGGGCCACTATCATGTCAGGTTGGTCATGTCAGAAGTGCACCACTACGGGTCACTGTCGTGTTATGCTAGTTCCTTGTCATACCATGCCATGTACAATAGTCATTCCAAACATATTAAGTAAAATCAAGTTCATGACAAAAGGCGTAAGGATATAAAATAGGCGTAAAATATCTAATAAAATATCAATATACAGGGCTATAAAAGAGCCAAGCTTAAGGAAAAATAAAACCAAATCTTCATGATCGGACAGATTGCGCAAGGGTCCCTGGGTTCGGGTTGCGCAGGAGTGGATGGCGCAGGAATGAACTGCATAGGAATGATTGGCGCAGGAATGAACTGCGCAGGAATGGTTGGCGCAGGAATGAACTGCGCAGGAATGGTTGGCGCAGGAATAAACTGCGCAGAAGTGGAGTGCGCAGGGTCCAAGCGCGCAGGGTTAGATTGCGCGGGAGCCAACCGCGCAGGGGTGAGCTGCGCAGGGGGCTGAGCGCAATTCACCAAGGGGCAAGCAGCGCGGTCGGCGCTGCGCTAAAGAGCGCAGGCCGAGAGGGGATGCGCAGTCCAGCACTGCGCTAAAGAGCGCAGGCTGCAGTCTGCTACTCCAGGCCGAGAGAAACTCTTCAAGAACACCAAAGTTCAAATCTTCATATCTTGGTCAAATCAAAACCAAATCTAGATTTCCAAGGGTCTAACTTGAGTAAAATTGAATTTTCTTCCACATGGAAGCATCAAAACCCACAAAAATCCAACCAAAATAGATCAAAACCATATAAATATGAAAAGTCAAAACCTAGGTCTAGAACAATGGAGACTCCAAATCACAAAATGTTAAGCACTAATGTTGATCACCATGGCCTAATCTAGCTAATGAACAAATAAAATGTGGTTCTCATGTGGTGGCAAGGTGCACTTGCCTATGGTGTTGGTGGAGGAAGGAGGAAGAAGAAGAAATTAATGGAGGGAAGTAATGAGGAGAGAGAGTGTTAGGTGGGGATAATAAAGAGGGTGGGTTGTGGTGGAATGAGGGTTGAACATAGGCTAAGGTGTCCCAATGCATGTTAAGCCAAACCAAACCAAATCAAACCAATTCTCCTCCACAAAATAAACCAAGCCAGCTAAAACCCAATTACGAGAACAAAAATTTGCAAGTCAAGCCAATTACAAGTACATGCCAAAATTCGAGAAAATAAATACAGGTCTGAAATACATGCAAGCTTGATAAAATACGTATTCAGAATATGGGTGTTACAACTCTACCCACCTTAAAAGAATTCCGTCCTCGGAATTTAATTAAGAGGCTAGAGAGACAAGGACAAGCTATATTAATCACAGGCAAGCTATAACCAGGCAAGCAATCAGACAATCATACATGCAAGCAAGGGATGGAAAATATAAGGCATAAGGAAGACATTATACCTTACGAGTCAAACAGGTAGGGATATCGCGATCGGATATCATCCTCATGCTCCCACGTTGACTCACCTAGAGGGTGATGACCCCAAGCAACACGGACTAAACTAATAGTCTTGTTCTTGAGTATCTTCTCTCTCCGGTCCAATATAGACACGGGCCTCTTCTCATACGAAAGGTTGGTATCAACAACCAGTTCTGAATGATCCAGGATATGGCTCGGGTCCGGGACGTACCGTCGTAATTGGGATACATGGAATACATCATGCACCTCACTTAGCGACGGTGGAAGAGCAAGATGATAGGATACATCTCCTACTCGCTCCAGGACATCGAACGGCCCTATATACCTAGGACTAAGCTTTCCTCGTACGCCAAAGCGAATGACGTCGCGGTTAGGCGAGATCCTAAGGAATACATGGTCGCCGATAGCAAACTCCAAGAGACGTCGATGAGCATCGGCCCAATGCCGCTGGCGATCTTGGACAACTCGAAGACGATCTCTGATCCTTCTGACCACTTCAACTGTCTGGGCAATCATCTCTGGACCAAGCATCTGCCTCTCTCCGACATCATCCCATGCTAGTGAAGATCTGCACTTCCTACCATACAGAGCCTCGAACGGAGCCATCTGGATACTGGCCTGGAAACTATTGTTGTACGAGAATTCCACCAGGTACAGGTGATCTTCCCACGAACCATCGAAGTCAAGTGTACAAGATCTCAACATGTCTTCAAGAGTCTGGATTGTGCGCTCTGACTGGCCATCTGTCTACGGATGATATGCCAAACTGAACTGGAGACGAGTTCCCAAACTCTCTTGCAAGCTACGCCAAAAGTGCGATGTAAACCTTGAATCTCGGTCTTAGGTGATACTGACGGGCACACCGTGAAGCCTGACAATCTGCCTGAGGTACATCTCTGCCAACTGAGTCGTTTACTGCCCAACTCTAAATGGAAGAAAATGAGCCACCTTCGTGAGCCGGTCAACTATAACCCAAATAGCATCTCGACCAGCTGGGGATCTAGGCAATCCAGTCACAAAATCCATGGTCACATGCTCCCACTTCCATTCTGGAATCGGCAAGGGCTGAAGAAGTCCAGCGGGCCTCTGATGTTCAGCTTTAACCTGCTGGCAAACCAAACACCGAGAGACAAACCGGGCTATCTCCCTCTTCATGCCATTCCACCAGAAATGCTGACGAATATCACGGTACATCTTCGTACCACTAGGATGAATAGAATACTGCGAACTGTGAGCTTCTGCCATGACTTCCTATCTGATATCTCCACTGGGAACACAAAGACGAGAGCCGTGTTGAAGTGTACCATCTTCATGAATGCACAACTCTGGCCTTCTTCCTGCCTCACACTCTGTTCTGAGCCGCTGAAGCTTGGAATCTGTAGACTGCGCCATCCGGATCCTCTCAACTATGCTGGACTGAACTTGTAGACTGGCCATCAATGCCACACTGGTAGGAAGAACCACTTCAATTCCTATCTTCTGAAAATCTGCCAATAACTCTGGTTGTGCCGTCATGAAATAAACTCCGGCTCTCCGGCTCAGCGTATCTGCTACAACGTTGGCTTTTCCTGGGTGATATTACAAATCCACATCGTAGTCCACCAGTAGCTCGAGCTATCTTCTCTGTCGTATATTAAGGTCCTTCTGGGTGAAAACATACTTCAGGCTCTTGTGATCAGTAAATATCTCTACTCTATCTCCGTACAAGTAGTGCTGCTAAAGCTTAAGTGCAAACACTACTGCTGCTAGCTCCAAGTCGTGGGTCGGGTAATTCTTCTCATGATCATGAAGTTGACGCGATGCATAAGATATTACCTTCCCATGCTGCATCAAGACACACCCCAATCCTCTACCTGAAGCGTCGCAATAAACTGTGAATCCTCCGGTCCCATCTGGAAGTGTGAGAATGGGAGCCGTTATTAATCTCCGCTTCAACTTCTCGAATGATTCCTGACACTCTGCTGTCCAAATAAACGGCACATCCTTACGAGTCAACTGGGTTATCGGCGCTGAAATCCTTGCAAAATCTGAAACGAATCGCCGGTAGTAGCCGGCCAATCCAAGGAAGCTGCGAACCTCTGCCGCTGAACTAGGTGCTGGCCATGACTCGATAGCCACAATCTTCTGGGGATCCACTTCCACTCCTCCTCGAGTAATGATGTGACCCAAGTACGAAATGCGATCGAGCCAGAACTCGTATTTACTGAACTTGGCGTACAACTGGTGCTCCCTAAGCGTCTGAAGGACGATTCTGAGATGCTGCTCATGCTCTGCTTCGCTCTTGCTGTAGACCAAGATATCATCTAGGAACACGATCACGAACTGATCCAGGTAAGGCATGAAAATGCGATTCATGAGGTCCATGAATACGGCCGGCACATTGGTCGCTCTAAAGGGCATAACAAGGAACTCCCAATGCCCATATCTTGATCTAAATGCTGTCTTCGGGATGTCCTGCTCTCTGACTCTGATCTGGTGGTATCCTGACCGCAAGTCTATCTTCGAGAACACTGAAGCCCCTTTGAGTTGATCAAACAAGTCATCTATTCTTAGGAGAGGGTATCTGTTCTTGATTGTCACTGAGTTCAAGGTACGATAATCTACACATAACCTGGACGTAGCATCCTTCTTTTTCACAAGAAGCATCGGGGCTCTCCAAGGCGATCCACTTGCACGAATGAATCCCTTGGTCCTGAGTTCTTCAATCATCTTGTACAAAATCTCCAACTCTGAAGGCGCCATTCTGTAGACTCTCTCTGATACTGGTGCTGTCCCGGGGATTAAGTCTATAGTGAACTGGATCTTCCGCTCTGGCGGCATCCCTGGAAGTTCCTCTGGGAAGACATCTGGGAACTCTTCAACTATCCTGGATAACTGTACTGCTGCTACTGCCATCCGCAACACTGGAGAAGATGGCTCCACCGTGCCTCTGGAAAAGGAAAACTCTGGCTCTCCTGGAATACTAAAGATAACCCTGCCAACATGGCAGTCTATCCTAGCATACTGGTTCCTCAACCAATCTATGCCTAGGACTACATCATAGTCTGCCATAGGGAATTCTATAAATCTAGCGGGGAACTCTCTACCGCTAACTATGATCCGACACGAGGAAAAGACTCGATCTACTCCCACAAGACCATTACCAGTAAGTATATTGAGTCTTACTGATAATGACTCTGGCTCCAATCATATCCGTGTCGCGAATCGTGTAGACATGAATGAATGCGATGCATCAGAATCAAATAATACTGAAGCTGGAAAGGAGTTGACGAGAATAGTACCTGCCACTACCTCACCTGGTACAACTTCTTCTTCCATAGCCATCATCATGGCCTGACCTCTAGCTGCGGGTCCCCTCTGCTGGAAACCTCTCTGCCTGCTCTGCACTGGAGCCTGGGCACACTGCTGCTGGAATGCCTGGGCCTGAGGCAACAATGGCCTTGGGTACTGTTGCTGCTGCATAGGTGTTGGTCCCCTAACCGATGGACTGGTTAGGTTGGAAGAGGAAGAACTACCCCTATTCGGACAGGCTCCTATCTTGTGATCTGCCGCTCCGCAAGCTAGGCACAATCCTTGTGCCCTACGACAATCTGCCACTACATGGCCTGGCTTCCCGTAATGTGAACATCCCATTGCGGAAGTCTGCTTCTGCTGCTGCGGGTACGTCGGGGTCGAATGCTGAACAGACGTTACTGAGGCCGTCCGCCTCGGAGTTCCAATGGTCAAACTTCTAGCTGCTGGGGCTGGAGCTGATGATTGGTGCATCTGACTGTGGGACCGCTTCCTGCCTCCGGTCCTATCCACGATCCGCTGGGAGGTGTACTCATGCCTCCTAGCTGCCCTCAATACTGCATCGAACGTCTGGTGCTCGAACTGCTCAACCGCAAAAAGATCTCCAAATGCAGTCCCTGCTGGAACCGCTGGGCCCTATCAAACTCGATCGCCACCAAGGTGGGGGCAAACCTACTGAGTCTAGAAAACTCAGTCGCATAGCCATCGACCGTTCTGCCTCCTTGCTTCAGGTTGGTAAATCTGGTCTGCAGGTCGTACCGAGCCACAGCATCAAAATACTTCGTCTGGAATCTCTCTCTAAATACTGCCCAAGCAATGGGTGCCACTAATCCCATGGCTTGCGCTGCCCACCAACTGCGAGCTAAGTCCAACAACTGTAGGCGTACCACCGCCACCTTCTCATTCTCAGGTGTCCTAGCTGCTTCCAGAACCACCTCGGTATCCTGAAGCCAAGCGTCCGCGGCAATCGCATCTTCACTGCCGTCGAAGAATGGAGGGTTCAAGCGCTTGAAGCTGTTGGCCGCGCTGTTCCCTGGATGACCGCCTCTGGTCAAAGTATCTGCCACAGTCTGGTGCAAGGCGTCTCCTCTGCGATCCTGGAAAGCTATCAAGGTCCTGATGAGACCTACCAAGGTGCCATCATCAAGTTTCGCAGGCTGGACGGGCCGGACAGGGGGTTCTCCTCCAGTAGGGATAACTCTGGAGGCTACTCCGGAGTGCTAGGCTTGATCTCCAGGTTGCTGCTGGTCCACGGAAGGTGCTCCTCCTTGCTGATCGGCAGGGTCAGGTATAGTGCCGCTGAAGAAGACGACACAGGGAAACAATAAGGAAGGACCAGGACAGATCAACGATACAAGCATGTAATCAGGGCAAGAATTTCAGGGATTTGAAAATACGGGCGGAGATCAAGGGCGAATACTGATTGAGACATCTATTCGGTAAACCCTCACATTTCTTGATTGACAAGACCTGCATGGGCCACCACTTAAACCATATCACGCCCCAGAACCAGAATACTGGAGAGCGGGGGCGAACATAGCCAGCTACGTATATTAAAATGAAGTCCATCTCGCTATACGGTCACGGCTGTCTAGATATGAAGGTTTACTACAAGCCAACAGTCTCTTAAGGTCAAGCCTACTGTCTCAATCTCAAGCAAATAATATAATTACAAGATGTTTGACCACCAAATATACAATAAAAGGCGTCCCAAATATTATATATCAGCTGATCATGAAACTAGTCGTACAAAATGCTAGGACTAGCAAGAGTTAAGTCATACATGATCAACCCTAGGATTTGTTAATCATGTTTACAGCCCGTAGGCAGACAGTAAGTAAATGTGCATCGAGCTAACAGGTGCTCGTCGGCTAAACGCCTCAAAAGAATAACTTTACAATAGAGTGAGCGAAACAAAATGAAAACCCACTCGTAGCTCGGGTTCCTTCTAGTCGCCACCATCGGGCTGGAGGTTCGGTAGATCCTCGGGTGCTGCTCCGAAATCTGGCCACACAAAACCAGCTGGGTCAAACCCCAGAAAGAGCAAGTGCCACAAAGGAGGCCACGAAATAAGAACAAAAGCCAGCATATCAGAACATAAAAAAAGAAATGGAAGAAGGTACAAGTAAATAAAGAGTACAACAGGACAATAAACGACTAGTGACGTGGGACCATTCCGGAAGCCAGGTTACAACCCTTAAACCAGACAAGGATCGAGGTTGTAACCATTCGCCTGAACAGCACTCTGTCTCTATCCATTTATTGTTAGAGATAAGTAAAACAAGCATGTACAAGAGTAGCCAGGTACAGGGACTAGACAAGACTTAGACAAGGCTGGACTCCATCCATTCACAAGCGGCCAAGCAATTACTACGGCTTACTATTTAACTAACTAGGGTTATCACAAGCCTTAATTACTAACAAGATGCAAGTGAGAATTTCCCAGTCCCAAGCCCTGCAGACCATCCAGTTATCCTTCCGCGGGTTGAGAGTATGGTTGGGTACATCGCCCCGGAGACGATATACCCTTAGGTGACTTAGAGGGTGCAACACATGACATTGCGCTAGAAATGTGCTCTACTCATCGGCAGGGTACAAGTCCAATTAAGAGCGCCCAGATAACGAGATTGCCTGTGACTGAAAATTCTCCATGAACTATAGTTTGATCTAGTCATTAGCCTAATCCATATTCAGTATGAATCCCTGACCGTGGGAACCAGGGAGTCACGTCCTAGACATGATGCAAGACAAGACAAGTGGATTACACAAGCAAGTAAGCAGGAACACCCACGGTGTCAAGTTGATTATACGAGTCAAGTTAGCCGTCGCAACAGCATCAAGATAAATCATGTCAGGGTACTTGTCAGGAGTGCGTCACGACGGGCCACTATCATGTCAGGTTGGTCATGTCAGAAGTGCACCACTACGGGTCACTGTCGTGTTATGCTAGTTTCTTGTCATACCATGCCATGTACAATAGTCATTCCAAACATATTAAGTAAAATCAAGTTCATGACAAAAGGCGTAAGGATATAAAATGGGCGTAAAATATCTAATAAAATATCAATGTACAGGGCTATAGAAGAGCCAAGCATAAGGAAAAATAAAACCAAATCTCCATGATTGGACAAATTGCGCAAGGGTCCCTGGGGTCGGGTTGCGCAGGAGTGGATGGCGCAGGAATGAACTGCATAGGAATGATTGGCGCAGGAATGAACTGCGTAGGAATGGTTGGCGCAGGAATGAACTGCGCAGGAATGGTCGGCGCAGGAATGAACTGCGCAGGAATGGTTAGCGCAGGAATGAACTACGCAGGAGTGGAGTGCGCAGGGTCTAAGCGCGCAGGGTTAGATTGCGCGGGAGCCAACCGCGCAGGGGTGAGCTGCGCAGGGGGCTGAGCGCAATTCGGCAAGGGGCAAGAAGCGCGGTCGGCGCTGCGCTAAAGAGCGCAGGCCGAGAGGGGATGCGCAGTCCAGCACTGCGCTAAAGAGCGCAGGCTGCAGTCTGCTACTCCAGGCCGAGAGAAACTCTTTAAGAACACCAAAGTTCAAATCTTCATATCTTGGTCAAATCAAAACCAAATCTAGATTTCCAAGGGTCTAACTTGAGTAAAATTGAATTCTCTTCCACATGGAAGCATCAAAACCCACAAAAATCCAACTAAAATAGATCAAAACCATGTAAATCCGAAAATAGTTAAAACCTAGATCTAGAACAATGGAGACTCCAAATCACAAAATATCAAGCACTAATGTTGATCACCATGGCCTAATCTAGCTAATGAACAAATAAAATGTGGTTCTCATGTGGTGGCAAGGTGCACTTGCCTATGGTGTTGGTGGAGGAAGGAGGAAGAAGAAGAAGAAATTAATGGAGGGAAGTAATGAGGAGAGAGAGTGTTAGGTGGAGATAATAAAGAGGGTGGGTTGTGGTGGAATGAGGGTTGAACATAGGCTAAGGTGTCCCAATGCATGTTAAACCAAACCAAACCAAATCAAACCAATTCTCCTCCACAAAATAAACTAAGCCAGGTAAAACCCAATTACGAGAACCAAAATCTGTAAGTCAAGCCAATTACAAGTACATGCCAAAATCCGAGAAAATAAATACAGGTCTGAAATACATGCAAGCTTGACAAAATACGTATTCAGAATATAGGTGTTACAGGTGAAGTCTCAACTCCACTCTATAAATAGAGCCCCTTGGCCTCCTTTGAAAGATGCACCAAGAAGAGAGTTGAGGGAGTCTGTTAAGTCCAGGAAGCCCGTTCAAGTCTCAAATATTGACTTACGAGCGTTCCAGAAGTTCTTCGTGAACTTGCTGGTTCCTGGAAGCTGTTCGTGCTCGTGTGGGGCGAATAAAGCTTTGAGCAATGGTGGTTCATTCACCCCAGCATCTCATTCTCGCCTGTCATCGCTGCTGTTGTCTTTTACAGTAACTTCTTTTTAGAAGCTCTCTTGCCGATAGTCGCTTGCAGAAAAGTCTCTTTAGATTTTTTGTGTATTACGTAGAATCTTTTTAGATCCTCGTAATTCAGAATCCTCCAGGATCTCTGTTGCACATCTTCTTTAAGGTGTTGTATTTGAAACGTTGTCTTTACAATTGTTTCAGTTTCAGAATTTTCCATCGGAAATTGTGCCTCGGCACTAACAATCTCAAAGCTTTATTGAGTAGATGGATAACTCTCGTGCTTCGCTCATCGATACCGGCTTTAACAAGTTAGAGAAATTCGATGGCGAACACTTCCAGATATGGAAATGAAAGGTCACTTTAAATCTTTAACTCGTGAATGTTGATCACGTGCTGTCAGAAGAAGAACCGATCGTTCCAACCACTGGATCTGCTGCGGCTGTGGCCACTGCTACGACCAAGCAAGCGAAGTGGAAGAGAAAAAATATTATATGCAAACTACTGATACTCAATTCCATGGAAGACTCTCTGGCAGAGTCCTACTCCAAGAAGACATCTGCCAAAGAGATATAGGACTCCTTGGGAAAGCTTTATGAAGATGACGAGAACCGGTCCAAGATCTTCATGGTAGAAAAATACCACAAGTGGACCTTCGAAGACGAGAAGGCGATGCTTCTCCAAGTGAAGGAGTTTCTGAAGTTGCGTCAGAAACTAGAAGACGAAAACATGCCCCTCGTCGACAAGTTTGTCGTTGGAGGGATCGTCACGAAACTTCCTTCAGAATGGAGCAACTTCTATGCAAGGATGCATCGAAAGAAGATGGAAATTAGCTTGGAAGATTTCTTGCAAGAGATCCATGTTGAAGACGAGATGCACTCTCAACAGAAGATGGATACTCTGTCCAAGCAACTGGCGAAGGCTAATCTGGTCCAAACCAGAGAGTACCAGGGGAAGCAGGCTGCTTCTCATCGCAAAAGAAGGACTTCACGAATCTGAAAGTGAAGGGTCCTGCTTTCAAGCAGCAGAAGTCCAAGTCCCATGTGACTTGCTTCAATTGTGGCAAGAAGGGCCAGTACAAATCCGAATGCAAGTCCAAGCCCAAAGAACAAGGTGAGCCTATTAAGCTTTCTATGATTACTAATCTAGTTGCCATGATAGCACAGGTTGCAACTGTGGGGGCTGACTTGGACTGGTGGATAGACACTGGTGCGACCTGCCATGTCTGTTCAGACAAAGACTGGTTCGTCTCTTATGAGCCAACTTCAGAGAAGGTCATAATGGCAAACCAGGCACAAGCTAAAGTACTGGGGATCGGAACGGTGGAGCTGAAACTCACATCGGAGAACACTCTGACGCTTCAAGGTATGAAGCATGTTCCAGTAATTGCTAAGAACCTGATCTCTGGAAGTCTGCTCTGCAATGCAGGCTTGTGGATGGACATCAATGCTGGCCAGTTGGTGATGTCCAAGAAGGGTACATTCTTCGGAAAAGCTTTCCAAATTGAAGGAATGTACAAGATTCAGCTTGTTGTAACCCAGCATGATAATATGAATGCAATCACTTTTTCGGATTATTCTCTTGAGTTGCGGCATAATAGGCTAGGACATGTTCATTGTAAAAGGATTAACAGAATGTCTAGTCTAGGACTTATCTCCAAGTGTGGGGGTAAGGTAGAGAAATACGAAGTATGTGCTCAGACGAAGATCACTAGGAAACCCTTTCACAGGGTCCATCAAAGCACAGATCTTCTGGAGTTGGTTCACTCAGATATCTGTGACTTTAAACAATTCTCTACAAAGGCCGGGATGAAGTATTTTATTACTTTCATCGATGACTTCTCAAAGTATGCTTTCGTCTACTTGCTCAAGTCTAAAGACGAAGCATTCGAGAAGTTCAAAGAGTTCAGGGCCGAGGCTGAGCGGCAAATTGGACAACAACTCAAGAGGTTAAGGAGTGATCGAGGCGGGGAGTATCGATCTCATGAATTCTTATCATTCTGCAAAGAACATGGAATCATCAATGAGACAACGGCTCCATACTCTCCTCAATCCAACGGAGTAGCAGAAAGGAAGAACAGAACGTTGACAGAGATGATGAACTCCATGCTGTTGACTGCGGGTCTTCCAAAGTGCTACTGGGGAGAAACTGCACTAACGGCAACATTCATTCTGAACAGAGTGCCATATGCAACTTCCGACATAACTCCTCATGAACTCTGGTTCAAAGTCATACCTAACTTGAATGTCATTCGAGTGTGGGGGTGTCTGGCTTATGTGATGCTCCCGGATCTGAAGATTTAGAAGCTGGGGACAAGGACTACGAAGGCGATCTTCTTGGGGTATGCCGAGAAGAGTGATGCTCGGAGATTCCTTGATATTGAGTCAAACCATATCATCGAATCTCGCGATGCTGAATACTTTGAAGACGAGTTTGCAAAACACAAGAATATTGTTCTTGCGGATCTTCCGGAGAATGATGAGGGTACAAAGCAGACAGAAGTCTTTAATGAACCAGTAGTCCTAGATGAAGCTGTCGTCAAGGAGACACCAGCTGAACCAGAACTCGCTGAGCCGTCATCTAAGCGAACGAGGAGGCCGAAAGACTTCGGAGATGACTTCGTCACCTATCATGTGGAAGCAGATCCGCTTACCTATGATGAGGCGATGAAGACCAGAGATGCTGTATTCTGGAAGGAGGCGATAGACAACGAGATTGACTCAATCACCTCCAACAACACATGGGTATTGGTTGACCTGCCAGAAGGAGCAAGACCCATCAGATGCAAATGGATCTTCAAGAAGAAGATGAAAGCAGATGGAACCATTGACAAGTTCAAGGTCAGGCTAGTGGCCAAGGGGTTTGCTCAGAAGCAGGGGATCGACTACTTTGACACTTATGCTCCAGTAGCTCAGATGACAACCATCAGATTGTTAATTGCTCTAGCAGCAATGCACAAGCTGGTGATACATCAGATGGATATGAAAACGACATTCCTTAATGGCGAGCTGACCGAAGAGATCTACATGCAACAACCAGAAGGTTTTGTCGTCAGAGGTCTGGAAGACAAAGTCTGCAAGTTGATGAAGTCTCTGTATGGTTTGAAATAAGCTCCCAAAATGTGGCATGAGAAGTTTGACAAGGTGATAAGGTCAAATGGCTACAGGGTTAGTGAAACAGACAAGTGTGTCTATACGAAGTTTGCTGACGGAAGAGGAGTAATCGTTTGTCTTTACGTGGACGACATGCTAATCCTAGGTACGGATTTAAGCTGCGTCACAGAGACAAAGAAATTCCTCTCGACCAAGTTCAGTATGAAGGACTTGGGGGATGCCGACGTAATCTTGGGCCTCAAGATCATCCGGACAGGCACTTGAATAGCGCTGTCACAATCTCATTATATTGAGAAGATGCTCACTCGCTACGGGTATCAAGATCTTCCTATTATTGATACACCGTACCGGAGTGATCAGAAGCTGGAGCCAAATTCGAGGGAAAGCGTCAGGCAGTTGGAGTACGCTAGCGTCATCGGAAGCTTGATGTACGCTACTACTGCCACAAGGCCTGACATAGCTTTTGCCGTGGGAATGCTGAGTCGGTTCACTAGCAATCCAGGCGTTGAGCACTGGAAAGATGTGAAGCATGTTATGAGATATCTCAAGAAAACTCAGACATATGCACTTTTCTACAGCGGAGATCCGTCAGTAGTGGAAGGCTTCAGTGATGCTAGCTGGTGTTCAGATATGGAGAGCGAGTATTCCACAGGTGGATTCGTATTCGCCATGGGCGGAGCTGCTATATCGTGGAAGTCGAAGAAGCAGACTATGTTATCTCGCTCCTCCATGGAATCTGAATTCTTTGCATTAGATGCTGCTACAGATGAAGCAGAGTGGCTTCGGGAGATCATGTATGATCTTTCGGTGGTTGGGGCTCAGATACCGGTAATACCGATATACTGTGACAACCAGGCGGCAGCAGCAGTGGCATCAAATGAACTCTTCAACGGGAAGAAGAGAACGGTGCGGTTGAAGCACGGAGCAGTACACGATCTTATCAAGAGAGGTGTTATTGCTGTGATTGATGTTCGGAGTCAGGAGAACCTGGCGGATCCGTTCACCAAGGGCCTCAAGCGCCAGCTGGTCGATGACACAGCTTGTAAAGTGGGCTTGAAGGCATTCTGATAGTGTGTCTTTATAATCCTACCATAAAGTTTTATGCTATTAGTTCAAAGAGAAATCTACTAGGCATCTAACTTTTGGTTCAAAGGAGGATCACTGACTGGGAAACTATCAGGTAACAGTGGGTACTTGTTCTCTGGAACATGGAAGGGATACGGACCCATAACCACTGTTGTCTACTATGTATTTTCTGCAGAAAAAACAGATCCTGTGGAAGGTTGGCTTAAACGCCTTAATGAGTTCTCAGGCAGAGTGAATGCCTGGTGTGCTTTACAGAAAGCACGGTAGAGCAGCACTACAAGGAGTTAAACTCCATGCTACAGTGGGGTGACTCCACCATGAGGTTCCCAGGTAGGGGTAATGCCTCGGCTTTGTAAGCCAAGTCATAGCGGCGTAGCACCGCAAATAGGCAGGTAGTCTAATGCTGTATGACGTAATTAAAGAGTTGTAGACAGCACTACAAAGGGGAGGATGGCCCCATGTTACTGTGGCACGACACCATGATGAGGTACCCAGGTAGGGGTAAAGCCTCGGCATTGCAAGCCATGTCATTGAGGCGTAACACCGCAAGGAAGCCTTAGGCTTCATGCTGGGTAGTTTGGCACTACAAAGAGGCTTGTGACCTCATGCTACAGTAGTATGACACTACGATGAGGTTCCCAGGTAGGGGTAATGCCTCGGCTTCAGGCCATGTCATAGCGGCGTAGCACCGCAAGGAAGCGCAAGGCTTCATGCCATATCTCTTTAATAAAGAACTCACCTATAGTGTATGGAAAGAGATATCAGGCCGTCTCTTGAGGGTAAACTTGTAGACGCCCAAAATTATACACTGAAAACAGGCTGGCACATGGCCTTCAATGTGCAGCCAGAAGCACAGTTGATGTCATTATGTGAGTCGAAAGAATTGCAGTTATGGTGCAGAATTCAAGGCTTAGTTCATTCTTGTATCATGCTGTTATTTAACCTATGCGGGAAGATTCAAGTCGTAGCGACATCTCTCCTAATGCATGATGGGCAGTCACTGTGGGGAACGCTCAACCCATATATTGAGATATGTGGGGAATTATTGGTATTTTTGCCTTTGGACTAGAAAAGATAGTCCCACATCGGCTATACCAAATGGTGAGTATCTCAATATAATGCATTGTTTGTGTTGAGGTGTGCACATGAGATGTAGTGGGGCACAAGTTTGTGCCATGTGGAAGTATTTTCCTAGAAGGAAAAAGGATTAAATCCAACAAGGATGCAAGTTAATTTTTGTTGTGCGGACTCGGACTCGAACACGGACTCCAGGATGTCTCGTGCATGCACGGGAGTGTTCGGGGGGTAGGCGTGGACTGGCACACTTCGATGCTGATTGTGGGATGATCTAAAATATCAAACTCTATTTTTGAGTATTGGTATTTTAGTCCCACATCGGATAGGAGAAGAGGTGAAGTCTCAACTCCACTCTATAAATAGAGCCCCTTGGCCTCCTTTGAAAGATGCACCAAGAAGAGAGTTGAGGGAGTCTGTTAAGTCCAGGAAGCCCGTTCAAGTCTCAAATATTGACTTACGAGCGTTCCAGAAGTTCTTCGTGAACTTGCTGGTTCCTGGAAGCTGTTCGTGCTCGTGTGGGGCGAATAAAGCTTTGAGCAACGGTGGTTTATTCACCCCAGCATCTCATTCTCGCCTGTCATCGCTGTTGTTGCCTTTTACAGTAACTTCTTTTTAGAAGCTCTACTGTCGATAGTCGATTGCAGAAAAGTCTCTTTAGATTTTTTGTGTATTACGTAGAATCTTTTTAGATCCTCATAATTCAGAATCCTCCAGGATCTCTGTTGCACATCTTCTTTAAGGTGTTGCATTTGAAACGTTGTCTTTACAATTGTTTCAGTTTCAGAATTTTCTATCGAAAATTGTGCCTCGGCACTAACACTCTAATCCTCCGCCGAGGCGTTGCCACCGCTCCCCCTCCCGCGGCGGGCCTCGGACTCGAGGAGGAGGCTTCGGGCGACGGAGGAGGAGCAACGGCTAGAGGAGGTCGACCTCGACTCCGGCCTCGACGTCGGTTGTGGTAGTCGAAACCCTAGCTCCATCGCCGTCGATCTTGACCAAGGACCTGTTGTTGAAGTCGAACCTCGACCACGACGTCGGCCGGAAGAGGTCGTCCTCGATTCCCTCCTCGTCGCAGCCGTTGTGTCTGTATCCGACACAAATTTTGTTGGGAACATATTTGATGAACACATGGACAAAATTTTGGGACACATGGACATATTTGATGGGGATACAAAATGGACACAAGTTTAAGAAAATATTTTCTGAAAATATTTTACCAAACAAAATTTTAACTTTTTTTTTTCAGAAAACTATTTTCAGAGATAAGTAACCAAACACAAACTCAGAATTTCAATACTCAGAAAACAACTTTATAACTTACTTTCAGAAAGTTGTTTTCAGAAAAAAAAAAAGTTCAGAAAACATATCCAAACGGACCCTTAGCCTTTTCTGAATTTCGACCAATCATAACCTACCAAGAAAATATGGCCTAGCTAGCTAGCTTCCTACTCGTGCACTCCAAATTGAATTATAAGACACATCGCACAATTTGTAAATAACGTCATACGGCTTTTAGTTGCCTGATTTTGAAGGTGCAGGAGCCGAGTCCGTGAACCTCGTGGTGGTAGGAGCCGAGTTTGTGAACCTCGTGGTGGAAGTAATATGAAATCAATACTCAACTGTGCTACACATATCGAGTTCCGAGTTCGTGAACCTCGTAGTGTAAGTAATATGAAATCAATACTCAACTGTGCTACACATATCGAGTTCCGAGTTCGTGAACCTCGTAGTGTAAGTAATATGAAATCAATACTCAACTGTGCTACACATATCGACGGAAGAAACCGGTGAACCAAGAATAGTCAGAATAAAGTACATATATAGTCAGAATAAAGTACATAGACTTATGGGGTTTAAGACCGATTACTTAAAATGATTGCTATAAATATATACCTGTTAGAATACGATAGCTTGCTCTATTTTATATCCATACTCTGTTAAATTAATTAATAATTGACAAAAACAAGTTAAAATTGCCAAATAAAAGAGGACTCATTTGTAATGAGATACGATATCTGTTGGGTTTTTTAGCCTTTGTTTTGGTTTTTAGTCCCACATCGGCTAGAAAGGAATGTTTATCTCCATATATATGAGTCTTTACTCTTTATGGAGATGCACATGTAGTGCACATGGGTGTGTGCCATGTGGGATTAATTATTAATGGTATAAAGGCTTAATCAACAATTAAAAAGCTGTAAGCTTTTTGCTCTTGGAAATTTATTTCCATGGAGCTAAGCTCCGTAGGAGCTTAGCGACTTGGGCTCGGGCTCGGGCTCAAGGGCTCATGAGGCATAATATGGCATTTTGTTGGCGCACTTTGCACTTAGCATACACTTGCGCGGCCCGTTACGCTGGCCCAGTTACGCTGGTCCAGTACGCACAGTGTGCGCAGCGTACGTAGAGTGCGCAGCGTACGCAGTGTACGTAGAGTGCGCAGTGTGTGCAGCGTACGCAGTATGCGTAGAGTGCGTATGTGCGTATGGCTGGCTGCATATTAGAGCGGGAACGGTTGCAGCAGTTGCTGCATGTTCAGGAGTGGTTCTGCTACTACCCTGAAGTGCAGGCAACTGCTTGGCAACCGTCCCGTGGGCTATATATGCAGGTTCTCTCCTCTCTCTCTGTTGGAAGAAGTAATCAGAATTCCAGAGAGAAACTCTTAAGTGTTCTTTAACACAACAGAGTAGTGAGCGTGTTCTTTAACACAAACACTAGTACTTTTTAGTACGCGTGGGTTCTGTTACTTCAAACAGAAAGAGAAGAGAAAAGCCATTGCCACAGGAGTTCGCCGTCTTCCGAGGAGTCAGAAGAGCAGGAGTGTTCCAAGGTTTTCCGACAACCTTGCTGGTTCCTGGAAGCTGTTCGCAGAGGACGAATAAAGCTTTGAGCAACGGTGATCATTCACCCCAGCAATTCCATCTCTCGCCTGTCACCCTTCTGTTGCCTTTAGTAGTTCTGTCAGTATCTTATTTTTAGAAGGCACTACTGCCAGTTTGCTACGATCACGAAAATCTCTTTAGATTATTCGTGAATTACGATATTTTTTTAGATCTCGTAATTTGCAGAATCCTTCTGGATCTCTGTTGCAAAACCTTCTTTAAGGAATTGCATTTGAAACGTTGTCTTTACAACTGTTTCAGTTTCTGTATTTTCCATCGAAGAGCGTGCCCCGGCATTTCCGGCAATAACAATATCTTATCCCCTTCAATTGGTTTACCAGTGGTTTGATCGATTAGGTAGTGGATTGTGTTTCTATTTCTTTCTTATTTTTCTCAAAATCTAGCCACCCCACAGTACACTCTTGGAAAATATTATTTTGTGTCTAATTCCCAAACAAAAAAAAATGAATTTCCTGTACTCAAAAAAAAATATTATTTGTAAAATTTGATTGTAGGCATAGCAAAGCTAAAAAAAAATCATATCTTACAACTTTTAGTTGGCTGATTTTAAATAGGAGCCGAGTATAGCGGTGTGCATTACTCGATTTTGGATCGAAAATTAAACCGAACAGAATCAAATAAGATTTTCAGATAGGTTTGAAAAAATTAGGTTTGGTTTCGATTTTGAAAATACTAAAATTTCTTATTCAATTTCGATTTCGGTCCAAAAACAAAAATCGAATAAGACTTGTGCAATTATGTTAATGCCCTCAATTATATACGTATCTTATTTAATTAATATTTATATTTTGAAAGGAACACTTCCATTTATGTGTTTTGAAACCAATTTTTGGTAAATTAACAACTAATCTAACTTTGAAGACAAATATGACAAATGTGTGTTTAAATATTATAATTTTAATATCATTTAAACACATTTTTAACTTTGGATCATACCCATTATTCAATGTTATTCGGTTCTGTTCGTTTCGGTTCGGTTCGGTTGCTTTTGGCTAATTTTGGTTCGACTTCGATTTTGATTTTTTTTTTTTTTTTTGAATTTCGATTTATTCGATTTTGTCTAATTCGGCCGGGTTGAAACCGAATAAATCGAACTCTCACCCCTAGCTGAGTATGTGAACCTCGTGGTGGAAATCAATAATTGATGTACAAAAACTTTGGATGGTTAACTTCTGATGGATTCCCTAAAGTGCATGTCTCCACGAGGAGGCCCTCCAGTTCGATAACACTATGTTTGGGAACTTTGTAGGAAAAGAAAAGAAAATTTTGAGAGGAAAGAAAATGGAGGAGAAGCAAAATTAATTTTATCTTTCCTTATTTGGATGACAAAAAAGTAATGAAAGGAAAGTAGAAATTAATTTTTTTTATTTTTTGTGGAACATAGATAAAATTACTATTTAATCTTTAATTTTTTCATCATAGAAAAATACAACAAATTAAATGAAGGGTAGTTGGATAAATTTACCAAGATTTTCTCTTGTGTGTTCATTTTCCTTCTATTCTTGGGAGAAATTTTTTGGGTGGAAACTACATAAATTTTTCTCCCAAAATCCTCTTCTTCATTTTCCTTCCCCTATTTCCAAACATCATAGCTTTTAATTTTCCACCCACTTTTTCCTCAAAATTTTCCTTCCCCCATTTTTCTCCCTTCACAAACATAGTGTAAAGGTTGAACATACCCTGATTTGGAATTCCGGTCCCACGACAAATCATAATTTCCGTTCGAACCAAAGTTTCAGTTTCCTACAACCTGTGCTCGGGAGAAAAATCTTAATTCCGGTCCAGCTATAGTTGGCAGAATTCTACTAGTTTGAATTAGATTATTTTTCTATAAATAGGAAAATGTAGAAGAGGATAAAACATGTTGAATAATTAACTTTTGAATTGATCAATTGAGTTATCTTCTAGTTTTCTTGTGTGAAAAATGAGGTGCCATCCCTTCAATATAAGGTTGCTAGTTGACGACATTTTTGTGTCTGTGTCAGATGGCATCAAAGTATTTATCGTGTCTCAAGATATGTCTGAAAACAAGTACGACTATCGACAACAAACATCGTCCTAAGTAAGGACACATGTCCAGACTTTATATGAGGCACATGAGGCGGTCGCCTCATGTCCAAAATTTTAGAGGGCACCATTTTTTTTAATATATACTAGTCAATGTATGTAAGTCCAATTCTAAACAAAGGCCCATCACACTCATTCCAATCGTTTTACTTATCGTATAATTTTTTCATAGGATATCTAAACACCGGACCGGTCTAGAATTCATGGGGGACCTAGACAAACTTTCAAAATGGGGCCCATATATAATGTAAAAATAAAAAATAAAAACTGGAATAACTTTAAAAAAAGTTACAACCAAGAACAGAACCTAGGACTTTCAATGTGCAAGTCTAACATTACAACACTACACCATAATTCTTTTGTATCAAAAGAGAGCCATGGTATATATATATATATATATATATATATATATATATATATATATATATATATATATATATATATATATATATATATATATAGGGATATTTTGTAAAACCTTCCCTAAATAATGGGCTAATTTGCGAAATACCCCCTAAAGATCTCGAATTGGTAAAACCCCCTTTCCGTCAAGACGCTGTTTGATTTTGGGTGACGTGGCAATCCGTGTGTGTTATTAAGTAAAAAAATAAAAGTTAGACGAAAATACCCCTGCGTACGTGGCAGGGGTCCTCCAACGGTCTTCTCTCTCTCTCTAACGGTCATCTTCTTCCTTTGCTGAACCTATTTATACCGATCATCTTCTTCCTCTCTCCAACCTATTTATACCGATCATCCTCCTCCTCTTTCACTTGATCCTCTTCCAGCGTGCAACTTGTCTACCGAAGATCAGGTTCCTACAAGCATGGGGGGTGCTCCTTCATCTATAGAGAAAGAGGTAATTTCTGCCATTAAAGGAGGAAACACAAATTATTATATTTACAGTAAGGAGAAAACACAAATTATTATATTTACAGTTAGGAGGAAACACTAATTTTTAATTTCTAAATTTGCAGAAATCGAGTGATGAAAGTGATGAGATTGATGAAAGTGATCAGATTAAATGCCAAATTTGTTGCCAGTCGACACATTCAGCAATAGGGTGCACATTTATGTACTCAAAATGCCGAAGATATGACGGGATAAGAAGAGTGGTCTACAGGAGCGAATGGGACCAAATTGTGGTCAAGCCAAAGCAGCTGATCCTTTGGAGTAGGACAGACGAGGGAATGGTGGCATAGAGCTCTATAAAGCCCTTCATGGAATCCAATCAATAATAAGAGAGAGAGAGAGCATAGCAACAATAACAATGGCTTTTGTCCTCTCAGAAAACTTCAAGGCCTTCATCAACACTTGCTTCCTCCTCCTCCTCTGCTTCTTCTTCACTTCCCACATTCGTTCTCCCACCACCATTCCTCCTCACCACTCTCTATCATCATCATCATCATCATCAACAAGTAGTAGCAGCAGCTGCATTGCTCTTCAAGAGCTTGGCGACGCTGACGCCAAATGCTTCTACTTAAAGACTGCTGATCACTCCCCATGCGTCTCCCAGGGCTACATCAACTACCTCCACATGTTCTACTGCCTCTGCGGGGGCCACCCGTCCCTCGGCTACACCCTCCTCGCCCTCTGGCTCCTCGTCCTCTTCTACCTCCTCGCCAACACCGCCTCCCACTACTTCTGCTCCTCCGTCGAGAGCCTCTCCAAGTCCCTCCGTCTCTCCCCGGCCATCGCGGGCGCCACCCTCCTCTCCCTCGGCAACGGCTCCCCCGACGTCTTCGCCAGCGTCATCTCCTTCCGCTCCGGCTCCGCCGAGGTCGGCCTCAGCAGCGTCCTCGGGGGCACCTTCTTCGTCTCCTGCGTCGTCGTCGGCATCATCAACATCTCCGTCTCCTCCTCCCCCGCCCGCGCCCTGCGCGTCGACCGCCTCAGCTTCGTCCGCGACGTGAGCTTCTTCCTCTTCGTGCTCTCCTCCCTCTTCCTCATCCTCCTCGTCGGCCGGATCACCGTGCGGGACGCGGCCTGCTTCGCCTCGCTCTACTTCGTCTACGTCGCGTTCGTCTCCGCCACGCACCTCTGCCGGGAGAAGTGCCACCACCACCACCTCTCGGTGCCGATCCTCATCGGCTCCGAGGAGCCGGACGATCCCGCGCCCTCCGCCGCCACAGTAGAAACGAAGCAATCCTCCGTTGTCGCGGTCGAGCGGCCGGCCCACCCGATCCTCCTCTTCCAGATGAAGGACTTTTGGGGAAGGGTATTTTCGTCTAACTTTTATTTTTTTACTTAATAACACACACGGATTGCCACGTCACCCAAAATCAAACAGCGTCTTGATGGAAAGGGAGTTTTACCAATTCGAGATCTTTAGGGGGTATTTCGCAAATTAGTCCATTATTTAGGGGAGGTTTTACAAAATATCCCATATATATATATATACAAAACTACACCATAATTCTTTTGTATCAAAAGAGAGCCATGGTATATATATATATATATATATATATATATATATATATATATATATATATATATATATATATGGAAAAACGGGATATGAGCCATAGGCTCATACTATTACATGAGCCATTCCATGTGGTTTCCATGTGTATCAATAAAAACGTAGTGACATGGAAAAGAAAATTTAAATAAATAGAAATAAAATATTCCATAAATGATTTGATAAATAATAACTTATCATATCTTTGCCTAGAAACTTCCAAATATGTTTTCCTAGGAATTTAAATAGATAGAAACAGAAGATCCTATAATGCTAATGTTAATATTAATATTATAGTTAATATTAATATTAATACTAATATTAATTTTATTGTTAATGTTAATATTAATATTAATTCTATTGTTAATATTATTGTTAATTTTAATGTTAACCTTAATTTTAATTTTAATTTTAATTTTAATTTTAATTTTAATTTTAGTTTTAGTTTTACTTTTACTTTTAATTTTAATTTTAAATTTAAATTTAATTTTAATTTTAATTTTAATTTTAATTTTAATTTTAATTTTAATTTTAATTTTAATTTTAATTTTAAATTTAAATTTAAATTTAAATTTAAATTTAAATTTAATTTTAATTTTATTTTAATTTTTAATTTTAATTTTAATTTTAATTTTAATTTTAATTTTAATTTTAATTTTAATTTTAATTTTAATTTTAATTTTAATTTTAATATTAATTTTAATTTTAATTTTAATTTTAGTTTTAGTTTTAATTTTAATTTTAATTTTATTTTTAATACTAATTTTAATTTAATATTAATCTAATATTATTGTTAATATTAATTTTAATGTTAATATTAATGTTAATGTTAATATTAATTTTAATGTCAATATTAATTTTAATGTTAATATTAATTTTAATGTTAATGTTAATTTAATTCTAATTTTAATTTGGAGGGACAGATGACATTATTCCTATTTAAATTCCTAGGCAAATATATTTGGTAAGTTCCTAAGCAAAAATTAGGTAAGTTATTATTTATCAAATTTTTATGAAATCTTTTATTTCTATCTATTTAAATTTCCTCTTCCAAATTATTATATTTTTATTGGTACACATGGAAGCCACGTAGATAGCTCATATAAGTGTATGAGCCCATGGCCACTAATCCTAGTGTCAACACATTCCACAATGAGAGACACTCCACAAATAGACCTCCTCTATTTGATGGAACCAACTATAAATATTGGAAGATTAGGATGAGCATTTATCTGAAGTCCATAGATTTTGATTTTTGGGATTGTGTGATAAATGATCTCCCTACTCCTTCCGGAGTTATTGAGGATGTTGTGTCTGACACCCTTAGGGATAAACTCACTGAGAATGTCAAGAAGCTTGCTAGTTGAGATGCTAAGGCTATGAACGCTCTTTACTATGCTCTCGATAGCAGTGAATTCAATAGAATTTCTACTTGCAAGACTTCAAATGAAATTTGGAAGTTGCTAGAAGTCACTCACGAGGGAACATCACAAGTAAAGGAATCAATGATTAGTAGACTCACACAAGAATATAAATCTTTTAAAATGAAACAAGATGAGTATATTACTTGCATGTTTACTCGTTTCGGTGATATCATTAACCCTCTTTCTTCTCTTGGTAAGGAATATCCTGCTCATGAAAAGATCAGAAAAATTCTCAGAGGATTGACTATAGGATGGAGTACTAAAGCTACTGCGATCATTGAAGGGAACGACTTGACAACCATGAACCTTGAGACCCGACTCATGAACTTGACATTAAAGATCAAGAGGAATCATCCATGCAAAAAAAAGAAGGAGTAGGCCAAAGAAAAGGAGAAGTTTCTGGCTCTCAAGGCTACAAAATCCTACTCAAAGGATAGCTCCAACGATAACGAGTCGGATGATGATGAAGAAATAGCTCTCACCATAAAACATTTTCGAAAGTTCCTCAAGTTCAACAAAGCCAACCGCTTTAGACGGGACAACGATGAAGATCCTGCTTGCTACCAATGCAGAAGAACCGGACACGTCAAAAGAGATTGCCCTATGACAAGAAAAGATTCCAGTAAGTATGAGAAGTCTAACAAAGGAAGCTCTTCCTCCAGAAAATACGCCAACACCAACATCTGGTGTGAAAGTGATGCTAGCGATTCAGACAACGACAAAGAATGCAAACACAATGCAAATGTTTGCCTCATGGCAACCGATGAGGTACTCGATGATCTCTCATTGAATACTCTCTCTTATGATGACTTAGAAAATTCCATTCTTGAACTACACGAGGAACACAAAGATATTAGAAATAAGTACAAAAAGTCTCTAAAAGAGGTTGAGGCTCTCAAACTAGATGTAGAGAGACTCTCCAACATCATTATTGATGTAAAAAGAAAATCTCCTGCCTCTGACACGGACGAGATAAAATCTTTGCGACTCAATTTACAAGAATCTCAAGTTATCATTGAGAAAAAGGATGATGAGATTCAATCCCTCAGAAGGGCTTATGATTTTGCTATACATAAAGTTCAAGCTGCAAATAGAAGAGAATATGATACCTCTACTAAGTGTAATGATCTTCTTGTACAAGGTAAGAAACTAGCTGATAAAAACACTGCTCGCACACATGCTCCAAGACACGCCTACACTCATCACAATGCTAGTCACAATTCTTACATGAACAACAACACTACACATAGGTCATATCCTAACACAAGGAAAGGACCCTTTGTTAAGAAGAACACCTCACATCATACTTTCTATTATCATCACCATAACACTCATGATAGAACTCCTTGCACTAAAGCTCCACATATCCATAACACTCACACATTCTCTTCTAAATCTTCCATGATGTGCAACTATTGTGGTATACTTGGACATACTTCTAATTATTGTCAAACAAGGAAACAAGTTGATATGAAAGTTTTTAAATGGGTTCCTAAGACTAACAATCAAGGACCCAAATAATTATGGGTACCAAAATGTTCATCTTCAACTTATGTTGTAGGTGAAGAATCATTCTCATGCTAGAAGCAAGTGGATCCTCGATAGCGGTTGCTCACGGCACATGACCGGTGATACTTCACTCTTTACAACGCAATCGATGAAGAAAGAAGTAATCGATGAAGAAAGAAGGACATGTATCCTTTGGTAACAATCTAAAAGGACATATCATAGAAAATGGTAATATCGGTTCTCCTCCTTATCCTTGCATTAAGAATGTTTGTCTTGTTACAAATCTCAAACACAACCTTCTCAGTATCAGTCATCTTACGGATAATGGTTATGATATTAAGTTTGTTAAACTCAAATGCTTCATTATAGCACTAGTGGATCTACAGTGTATGAAGGCATTAGAGAAAACAATATCTATGTTCTCTATCTTGTTTAAGGTACTAACAATGACAGGTGCTTAGTCGCTGTCACCCTCATTTCCCGTATTTCCTGTATTTCGTATTTATACTCGTATCTGGATTTTGGCATGAATTTTTTTTTCTTAACTTGTGGAATTTCGGTGTTTCTCGTATTTCGGGTTTTGACATGGCTCGGTTTTAATTACGATGGTTTGGTTTGGTTTGGTTTATTATGTATTGGAACACCTTAGCCTATGCTCTACCCTCAACACACCACATCCCACCCTCTTTAAAACTCCACCAACTTTTTCTCTCTCCTCATAAACCTCCATTAATTTCTTCCTCTCCTTCCTCTACACAACACTCTTCTCCTTCCTCTACATAACACCAACCCTTAGGCAAGTGCACCTTGCCACCACATGAGAACCCTATTTTACTTTTCCATTTGATAGATTAGGACATGGTGATCAACATTAGAACTTGGTATTCTGTGGTTTGGAGTCTCCATTGTTCTAGATCTAATTTTTTTCCCTATTTTCGGTTTGCATGGTTTTGATCTATTTAGGTTGGATTTTTATGGGTTTTGATGTTTCCATGTGGAAGAGAGTTCAATCCTACCCTGGTTGGAGCTTTGGAAATCTGGATTTGGAGTTCGAATGGCCAAGTTGTGATGGCTTGAAGTTTTGGGAGCCATGAGAGCTTCTTCTCAGCCATGGAGAAGAAGACCCTTTCCTCTGCGTGTGTGTTTTTACGCGTACGCAGCTCTCCTGCGTGTGTGCTTTTGTGCGTATGCAGCTCCTCTACATGCGTGTTTTTATGCGTACGCAGCTCTCCTGCATGCGTGACTTTTCTCGTACGCAGCTCTCCTGCGTGCGTGACTTTTCTCGTACGCAGCTCTCCTGCGTGCGTGACTTTTTGCATACGCAGCTCTCCTGCGTGCGTAACTTTTCGTGCGTGACTTTTCGCGTACGTAGCTCTCCTGCGTGCGTGACTTTTCGTGTACGCAGCTCTCCTGCGTGCGTGACTTTTCGCATACGCAGCTCTCCTGCGTGCGTGACTTTTTGTGTACGCAGCTCTCCTGCGTGCGTGACTTTTTGCGTACGCAGCTCTCCTGTGTGTGTACTTCAGCTCTCATGCGTGCGTGCTTTTGTGCGTACGCTGTACGTGCCCTTGTGCGTACGCTGCTCCCCTGACCCCTTGCTTAACCTATTGGCTCTTGAAGTTTTGGTTTTATTTCTTTAAGCTTGGCTCTTCTATAGCCCTGTATATTGATATTTTATTAGATATTTTACGCCCGTTTTATATCCTTACGCCTTTTGTCATGAACTTGATTTTACTTAATATGTTTGGAATGACTATTGTACATGGCATGGTATGACAAGGAACTAGCATAACACGACAGTGACCCGTAGTGGTGCACTCCTGACATGACCAACCTGACATGATAGTGGCCCATCGTGGCGCACTCCCGACAAGTACCCTGACATGATTTATCTTAATGCTGTTGTGACGGCTAATTAACTTGACTTGCCTTGACACCGTGGGTAGTTCTTTCTTGCTTGCTTGTTAAATCCACTTGTCCTGTCTTGCATCATGTCTAGGATGGGACTCCTGAGTACCACGGTCAGGAGTACCTACTAAAATGGATTAAGGTTAATAACTAGAATAACACAGTAGTCATGAAGAGATGACACAGCTACAGGCAATCCCGTTACCTGGGCGCTCTTGGGATCTGTAGCCTGCCGTCGAGTAGGGCACATTTCCAGCACACCATCGTGTGTTGCACCCTCTAAGTCACCTAAGGGTACATTTGTCTCCCGGGCGATGTACCCACCTGAATTTAACCCCTAATTTCCGACCTGGGTAACCTGGATGGTCTGCAGGGCTTGTGGCTGTAGAATCATCTCACTGCATCTTGTTAGTAATTAGGCCTGTGATAACCTTAGTTAGTTAAAGTAGTAAGCCGTAGTATCTGCTTGGCCGTGATTGATTGAATGAGGTATAACCAGTTTAGCCATGTCTTGATCCAGTACAAGATTGCTCCCTGCCTTGATTTCTTGCATTATTATCTTGTCGATAAATGGTGGAAAACCAAGTTCTGTTCAGACGAAGGGTTATAACCCCGGTCCTTGTTTGGTTTACGGGTTGTAACCTGGCTATCAGAATAGTTCCATGGTTATCTCGTCGTATATCACCCTGCCATGTTTTCGTAAGTTTTAATTTTAATATTAGATTTTCTTGTGCTGATTGCTGGCTTTTGTTCTTATTTCGTGGCCTCCTTGTGGCACTTGCTCTTTCTGGGGTTGACCCAGCTGGTTTTGTGTGGCCAGATTTCGGAGCAGCTCCCGAGGATCTACCAAGCTTCCAGCCCAATGGGGGCGACTAGAAGGAACCCGGGCTATGAGTGGGTTTTCTATTTTGTTTCGCTCACTCTACTGTAAAATTATTCTTTTGAGGCGTTTAGCCGACGAGCACCTGTTAGCTCGATACACTTTTACTTACTGTCTACCTACGAGCTGTAAACATGATTAACAAATCCTAGGGTTGATCATGTATGACTAAACTCTTGCTAGTCCTAACATTTTGTAACGACTAGCTTCATGATCAGCTGAATATATAATATTTGGGACGCCTTATTATTGTATATTTAATGATCATACATCTTGCGACCTTACTTACTTGCTTGTGATTGAGACATTAGGCTTGTTCATGACCATAAGAGACTGTTGGCTTGTAGTAAACCCTCATATATCTAGACAGCCGTGACCGTATATCGAGGTGGTTTCCATTTCAATATACGTAGCTGGCTATGTCTGCCCCCGCTCTCCAGTATTCTGGTTCTGGGGCGTGACATGGTTTAAGTGGTGGCCCATGCAGGTCTTGTCAATCAAGAAATGTGAGGGTTTACCGAATAGATGTCTCAATCAGTATTCGCCCTTGATCACCGCCCGTATTTTCAAATCCCTGAAATTCTTGCCCTGATTACATGCTTGTATCGTTGATCTGTCCTGGTCCTTTCTTATTGTTTTCCTGTGTCGTCTTCCTCAGCGGCACTGTACCTGACCCTGCCGATCAGCAAGGAGGAGCACCTCCCGTGGACCAGCAGCAACCCGGAGATCAAGCCCAGCATTCCGGGGTAGCCTCCAGAGTTGTGCCTACTGGAGGAGAGTCACTAGTTCGGCCCGTCCAGCCCGCAGAGCCAGAGGATGGTACCTTAGTAGGCCTCATCAGAACTTTGATAGCTTCCCAGGATCGTCGAAGCGACACCCTACACCAGACAGTTCAAGATGTTTTGACCCGAGGCGGACATCCAGGGAACCAGGCGGCGAACAGCTTCAAGCGATTGAACCCTCCTTTCTTCGACGGTACCAAGGATGCGATTGCCGCGGATGCATGGCTTCAGGATACCGAGGTGATTCTGGAAGCAGCTAGGACACCCGAAAATGAGAAGGTGGCGGTGGTACGCCTGCAGTTATTGGACTTGGCTCGCAGTTGGTGGACGGCGCAAGCCATAGGATTAGTGGCACCCATTGCTTGGGCAGTATTTAGAGAGAGATTCCAGACGAAGTATTTCGATGCTGTGGCTCGGTACGACCTACAGACCAGATTTACCAACTTGAAGCAAGGAGGCAGAACAGTCGACAGTTATGCATCAGAGTTTTCTAGACTCAGTTGGTTTGCCTCCACCTTGGTGGCGACCGAGTTTGATAGGGCCCAGCGGTTCCAGCAGGGACTACATTTAGAGATCTTGTTGGCGGTTGAGCAGTTCGAGCACCAGACGTACGATGCAGTCTTGAGAGCAGCTAGGAGGCATGAGTACACCTCCCAGAGGATCGTGGATAGGATCGGAGGTAGGAAGCGGTCCCACAGTCAGATGCACCAATCATCAGCTCCAGCCCCGACAGTAACGTCGGTTCACTATTCGACCCCGACGTACCCGCCGCAACAGAAGCAGAAGCAGACTTCCGCGATGGGATATTCTCATTGCGGGAAGCAAGGGCATGTGGTGGCAGACTGTCGCAGGGTGCAGGGATTGTGCCTGGCGTGTGGAGCAGCAGATCATAGGATAGGGGCTTGCCCGAATAGGGGTGGTTCATCAGCATCCAACCCTTCTAGCTCTTCGGTGAGAGGACCGGCCCCAGTACTAGTTCAGCAACAGCAGTATCAGTCTTCGAGGCCCTTGCCGCCTCAGTCTCAGGCATTCCAGCAACAACACCCCCAGCAGTATGTACAAGCCCAAGCTCAGACCCAGAATAGGCAGAGAGGTTTCCAGCAGAGGGGACCAGCAGCTAGAGGAAAAGGTCAGGCCATGATGATGGCTATGGAAGAAGAAGTTGCACCAGGTGAGGTTGTGGTAGGTGTTTGCCATTGATTGTAAAAGAACAGAACAATTATCGGAGGACTGAACTTAGACTCACAATACAAACTCGCTCGCACAAAGAAAGCCTAGGAACGAAAACCTAGGTACAGCAGACTAAGTGCGATTGTTTATTTTCGATTCTGGGGGGTGACGATAGAGGCTCGGGAAAGCGACGGCCGCTCTGCCTTACTCCTTGGACGATCAGTATGCAGTCTTGACTCGGGGAAGATTTGCTCGGCGTTGATGAAGAAAGGCTCTTCTTGCTCCTCTCTGGTTGCTCTCTGGGCTTCTCTCTCTCTGTGATTGTCACGAAAAAAGGGGAACTCTCTCTCTGTGGGTATCTCTCTCTTCTTATTTTTTTTATTATTGCCGCCCTTTTTTTTTTTTTTTTATGGGAATGCTGCTGGCTATTTATAAGGGTGGGATGTGATTATTAGGGTTTGCTATCTGTTTGGAATGTCGGCGCTCCTTCATTCTATCTGGACCCTTGATCTTGATCATAACGAATCTCGGCCACTAATGCGGATAGCACCAAATCTTATGAGCAGTTAATGCTGATTGCTTTAAATCTTCGTGATTGGTTATGCTAATATCTGATTGCTCGCCACGTGTCTTGCTGATGATGTCAAATATTCTCGTTGGGATTCGGTCGAATCTTCAATGCCATGTCTTTTGATTGAAGATCCTGCCAGGGCCGCATAGAGTGGCCAATACTTGAACCGTAGGGAGATACCCTTCATGAGCCGCATGAGTCAACATCTCGTCGAGCCGCAGGGGACGAACTTTCCGTGAGCCTCATATACGTGGTCTTTGCGAACCGCAGGAGACGACCTCTCCATGAGCCGTATAGTTTCTGTGGGCCGCATGTGGTATTGAGCCGCATAGGCCGGGCTATGAGTGGACCGCATATGGCAGATTTCTGTTAATCATATTAGAATGACGCCTCACGGAGCCGCATGAAGCTGTTCTTTAACCGAGCCGCATGAGACTTTTGCCACGTGGCAACATAGGATTTCTGACAGATCGGGTCAGAGATCTTCTTCTTTTTCCGAAGAATCTGTCATTATGGCAGAGCCATTATGACACTTTATGTCAGAGACGTCGCAGCCGTCGAGTCGTGTCAGAGCATTAAAATGAGGCCATTACTCCAATGGCCAACTGTTGGGGGGGTCACACGTGGCATCGATTTGAGCCGCATGTCCCCGAGCCGCATGAGTCTGGGGGTCTCCTTTTTGGCCGCATAAAGCAACTCCAGTATGAACCGCATAGGCTTGCTATCCAGAGCCGTATGGGTCATTATGCCTTTATTTCTAATATTTTCCATGCTTCTACAGGACCCCCTTCAAAGTTTTCAATTTGTAAAATTGGAACACTTTGAATAAGAAGCATGGCCCCGTTCATGCCGCATAAGTGTCTCAGCCGCATAGAGTTAGCTGTCCGCATAGACTCTTTTCCACATGTTCTGATTAAATGCTCTTGATTTGTTTTGATTTCATGCCGTCTCTTGGGGGAGGATCCTAAGGGTTTTTTCCTTCTGATTGTCCAGTTTGCCTCGATAGCCGAAGGGTCGATCATGTCGTTCGAGGCGTCGTTCAGTAATCCTTCTTTTTCTATAAATAGACGGGTTTTAGATTTTTTTTTGACTGAAAACTCCTGTCTTATTTTCTTCTTCAACTGACAAACAGTAATGGCGCCTAGGGTTTCCAAGATTGTGAAGAAGGCCGCGGCGAGGAGAAAGAAATCGGCTTCGTCGTCGACCGTCGCACCCCCCATCTGCCTTGATGTGCACGTCGCCATCGAAGGTAATAACCTATGTAGAAGATTGGGTATTTTGAAACCCTAACAGGGTCTGCTCTACTGTCTCCTCCGTGCACGCAACCACGTGACCCACATACACGTTCCCTGATTGAGCCGCATGGGGTATACCCCATGTCTGAGCCACAGACGAGTTACGTGATTCGCATGCACGTCCATGAAACCCTAATAGGGTCCGATCTACTGCTTACTTTGTGCACGCAACCACATGACCTGCATACACGTTATTTGATCGAGCCGCATGGGGTATACCCCATGTCTGAGCCGCATACGAATTACATGGTCTGCCTACACGTCTCATGCATGGGAGCCGCCTGTGAGTTGTCTTTAAACGTGCCGCATGACTATTTTCTGAATATCTTTTTATTTTGTCTTTCCGTCTTTGATTCTTTCAGTATCTCCGCTGAGCGCTGAGGTTGCAGTCACAGAGGAACCGCCACCCCCTGTCATCGACCAGGGGTCTCCCTCTGTTAAGGAAGAAACGAAGAAGGAAGACTCGTCGTCTGCACAGGATAGTCTCTCTCCGAGCGTCGAAACAACTGGGGGTGATAGCTCGGGGAATTCTGATACTCCTATTCCAGATGAGGATCTCCTTCAACTGCATCCTTCCTATGTAAGGTGGTTGAGGGAGTGGTATGGGCGTTTCTGTAACTAGGTTTTAGGAATCTCTTGCGGATATCTATTCTCTGTCTGCATGTTTCTATCTGTTTAGCTGTGGTTTGTGTCTTTCCTTTCCATCTGAAGAAGTGGTGAAGAATTTCCTTTAGTTTTGCTTGTTAATTGCGTGAATGTAGCTGAACTTTTTAATGAAAGAAATGTATTTGCTTCCCTCCTTTCTTGTCATGATTTACTTTCAATAGGATATTCTGTGTGAACTTTGTATCCCTGGTGTACCCCACGATAATTTGGATTATGACTGGCATGCTTATCCTGAAAGAATGGGGTTATGTCAAGTCTGGGGACTTTATTTCCCAACGGGATCTTTTGCTCATTTGGGCGACGTCGTTGCCTCCAGAGCCGGTGTATCGAACTAGTCAGTGGTTTGAGCGGTCGACTGCCTCGCTGAAAGACCATTTCTTGACGTTTTGTGGCCTCCGGATCATAGTTGTTCCTCTGTCTTATCCTGCTTATTTTCTCTTTATTTCTATCTTGTAGCAGTGATATAATCCCGGAGGATGTGAAACTTCGAAAATGGATATGTTTCATCTTCATCTTGTACTTGCGGTGTTTATGGAATTTGGACTTGCTGGGGGATTTATTTGTGGACCTGTTATCCTAGGCGTACCTTGGTTTTAGGTACGGATAACAGTTTAGATAGGATGTCCGGGACAGTCACAACAAAGTGGTCATAGATGTTTTTGGTACTGGGGGAAGGAATGCCGTAGAGCAGCTGGGCTCCCGGGGCGCGGTAAGATGGTGGATTTATGCTAAGAAGCTTAGCGAATGAATATTTGTGGACCTATTACCCTTGGCGTACCCTAGTTCAGGATGCGGATAATAGGGTGAGAGGGAACCGAACACATTTGCTCAGAGGTTATGATGACATGGCAAACATGAAGGTTTTATCCTGAAACCTTCCTGCTCAGCGGTAATGAGAACATGGCAGGAGAGACTTTTCGGAAGCTATTTGTGGTCAACAGAGGACATTTGTGGTCAACAGAGGACATTTATGGTCAACAGAGGACATTTGTGGTCAACAGAGGACATTTGTGGACCTATTATCCTTGTCGTACTCTGGTTGTGAGTACAGATAATAGATTGAGAGGGAACCAACATACTTGCTCAGAGGTAATGTGGACATGGCAAATATGGTGATTTCTTCGACGGAGCCTTCCCACTCAGAGGTAATGAGGACATGGCAGGAGTGGGCTCAATGAAGAAGGGGTGCATAGAGCTACTCAGAGGTAGGAGGACATGGAAGTTCTATGCGAGGGGGCGGTTTGTTTTTTGGTGGTAGTGAAAACGACTCAGAGGTAATGAGGACATGGTCGTTTCGGAGATTGGCGGATCGATTACCCTTTTTTGTGCACTGGGAGTACGGGTAGTGGATCATGAGGGAGGATCTCTTTCAGGAAGAAAGTTCAGAGGCGTAATTATACGTGACTTACTATCTGATAGAGTGACCGGGATGTAAGTTCAGAGGTACCAGCAGGTACATAACTTGGTGATTTAGAATATTGAGGAAGTGAGGGTTTAGCGACGCCAGCAGGTGTATGGCTCGGTAATCTGAAATGTTGTGGATGTGGGTTCAGTGGTATCAAAGGATACATGATTCGATAATTTGGAAAATGTTGTCTAAACATAGTATTTCTTCAGAAACTTGCCGTTGACGGGCAACATAAGCAAGTCCCCATTCTGTTTGGCGAGACGGTAGGCGCCGTTGGAAAACACGGCCTCAATGATAAATGGGCCTTCCCATTTTGGCTAGAATTTGCCTGCGGTCTTGTGAGTCATGACCATTGGCCTCCGGACTGCCAGAACGAGATCGCCCACTTGGAATGTTCTGATTTTGACCTTCTTGTTGAAGGCCCCTGAGACACGTGCTTGGTATAGCTCGATCCTTTGCTGAGCTAAGAGGCGTTTTTCATCTAGGACCTCCAACTCTTGTAGTCGGTGTCGGTAGTTATCGTCTGTTGTCAATTGATAAGTGAGGGCGACGCGGAGTGAGGGAATCTGAATTTCCAGTGGGAGGACTGCCTCGCTCCCATATACTAGAGAGAATGGTGTATTCCCAGTAGCTGTTCGAATCGTGGTGCGATAGGCCCATAAACATTCGCCGAGCTTCTCGTTCCAGTCGCGTTTGTTGGAAGATACAAACTTCTTGAGGAGTTTGATGATTGTTTTGTTGAATGCTTCTGCTAACCCATTCGATGCCGGGTTGTATGGTGTTGAAGCAACATTCTGAATGCGGTGCTTATCGCAGAATCGGTAGAATGCGTGGCTTATAAACTACGGACCATTGTCATGGATGATCCTTCGTGGCAATCCAAAGCGATATATGACGTGATGCTTAAGAAAGCTAATCACGTTTGAAGTTTTGACTTCTGCGAGTGGGATAGCTTCCGCCCATTTGGAGAAATAATCAGTGATCGCAAGTATGAAGCGATGTCCTCGAGAGGAAGGTGGGGTGATTGGACCAATGATATCCATTCCCCATGCTTCAAATGGCCAAGACGCCACCGTTGGATGTAGAAACTCGGATGGTTGGTGAATGAAGTCTGCGTGGACTTGGCAGGCCTTGTATTTTCTGGCGTAGTCTATTGCGTCTGCCACCATCGTGGGCCAGTAGTAGCCCATCCGGCGAAGGCGGTCTTGCAGTTTAGGGCCAGGCTGATGGGCCCCACAGACACCGTCGTGAGCTTCTCGTACAGCTTCTTTGGCTTCTGCGTTTGATAAGCACCGGAGCAATAACCCGTCATAGGATCGTCGATATAGCATCTTTGTCTCTGTGTCGTAGAAGAATCTGAGGAAACGTCGTCTGATGGAGGTAGCTTCCCTTGGATTCTCGGGGAGGATGTCGTATACGACGAAGTCAATGAACGGCTGCCTCCAGTCTGGTGTTTCGTCGATTGACTGGGCGGAATAGCTTGCCATGAATTGGATATTGTTCTTGGGACAGACCAGTTCGTGGCCTATCACGTCAACCGAGTGATGGGCTTGGTTCGACACTGCTAAGGAAGCGGCAAGGCCTGCTAGGGCATCGGCTTCGATATTTTGAAGTCTGGGGACGTGTTCGATGAAGAATCCCTCGAATGAGGAGATGATGTTGATTGCTATTTGGTGGTAGGGGATCATGTCTTCATGGCGGACTTCGTACGACCCCCGAATCTGGTTGACGATTAATTGTGAATCGCCGTATGCTTCAAGATATTCTACCCCCAGCTCCTTCGCGAGTTGGAGGCCAATGACCAAAGCGTTGTACTCGGCCACATTGTTGGAACAGGGCTCCGTGAGAGAGTAGGCACGATTGATCACTAGCCCGGTAGGAGAGATCAATACCACTCCGACCCCGACGACGATATTTCCCTTGGGTCCAGTTCTTGAAGCACCATCGAAGAACATCCTCCATATGTTATCGTGGGTGGTTGTATTCGAATCGGCGACCTCATCTGGGATTTCCTCGTATATTTTGGATAGCCCCGATCCTGGATGGGCTGCCAAAAAGTCTGCCAGGGCTTGGCCTTTGACAGCCTTCTGTGGGACGAAGATCATATGATATGGGGATAGTAGTATCGCCCATGTAGCGAGGCGAGAGCTAAGCGCCCCTGGTTTAGTCATGAGGACCCTGAGGGGATTTACCCGTGAGATCACATGTATGGTTTGTCCTGTAACATAATGCCGCATCTTTTGAATGGCGAATACCAAGGCGAGGCATTCTTTCTCTACGGCAGTGTATCGATGTTCGGGCCCGACCATCATTCGGCTGAGATAGTATATAGCTTGCTCGTGGCCTGCGTCGTTGTTTTGTGCCAGCAGGGCACCGAGGGAGTGTTCCATTGCTCGTACATAGAGTATGAATGGTTTTCCAGGGACCGGGGCCACCAGAACTGGGGGATTTGACAAATATTCTTTGATGTCGTCGAAAGCACGCTGGCATTCCTCGTCCCATACGAATGAGACTCCCTTCTTCATGAGGTGTGTGAAGGATCGGCATCGCCCGGAGAGATTGGAAATGAACCTTCTGATATAAGCTAGTCTCCCTTGGAGGCCTCTAAGTTCGCGGAGATTTTTCGGGGGACCCATCTCCATTATTGCCTTGGTTTTCTCAGGGTCTACATGGATACCCCATGCAGTGATGATGAAACCTAAGAACTTCCTGCTGGATACGCCCAAGAATGACTTTGTAGGGTTCATCTTCAGATTGTGGGCTCGCATCAGGTCGAATACCATTCTCAGATCTTGCAGATGATCTTCCTTACGGCGACTCTTGACAGCGATGTCGTCGACGTAGCATTCCACTGTCTTGCGCAAATGTTCTCTGAAAATGATACTCATAGCCCGCTGATATGTGGCACCAGCATTCTTTAGACCGAATGGCATGACTGTGTAGCAGTACGTGCCGATCGGTGTTCTAAATGATGTGTGCTTCTCGTCGTCGGGGGACATCTTAATTTGATTATATCCCGAGAATCCATCCATAAATGACATACGTTCGAAGCCGCATGTGTGGTCAATCATGATGTCCGTGATTGGGAGGGGAAATTCGTCTTTCGGACATGCCTCATTCAGATTACGGAAGTCGATGCAGATTAGAATTTTTCCGTTCTTCTTAAGGACCGGGACTATATTGGCGACCCAATCAGGGTGCTGCTCCTCTCGGATGAAGCCGCTGGCTATCAGCTTGTTGACTTCGGCTTCGATTGCGTCCATGACTCCTGGGCGGAAACGTCGTTGCTGTTGCTTGACTGGCTTTGCATCCGGCCGTATATTGAGTTTATGAAGAGCAATATCGGGATCTAATCCCGGCATATCTTCGTAACTCCAGGCAAATACGTCAATATATTCTCTGATGAGTTCCAGTAGTGATTTTCGTTCCTCGTCTGTTAGGCTTTTACTGACGAAGATTGGCTTTGGAGAGGATTCGGTGCCGAAGTCGACCTGCATAACTTCATCCTCTGTAGGAGGTTCTCTCAGCTTGAACCGCTTTTCCCATTGTGCGTCTAGCTGTTGGGCCCATGGCTCAAGCTCGAGGATTTCAGGAATGTCCTCGTTTTCTTCGTAAGCGTCGGCGAATGCCATGTTGGCTGACAGGACCTGTCTGAATATGTCTCCGATGCTGGTATCCGAATCGGAAGTTGGTGACCCGGTTGAATGTGACTGGCAGTCGCATTCTTCATCTGAATTCTCTGGGGTCGTCGTGGGAGTTACGTACCCTAGTCCGCATCGAGTTTTGCTATAGTAGTCCCGTGGCTTACCAGACGGTACTGGGGGCTTTAAAGGTAGTCGCCGTCCGGTACCGTAATTCTGACCTGGTGTAGTTTCTAGATCATATCCTTGCTTCTGCATGAGGTATTTGGACTGGGGACTATAAAGGTATAGAGGCAATCTCCCGGCATCTGACTCAAGATCGACTTCTTTTACGGTGAAGGGGTACGGATCGTCTTTTCGGCCGAAGATAATCGGGTGGTCCCCTCCCTCGATTATTCGGTAAGCGTCTTCTGCTGGAGTAAGCTGGATTGTGGTATATATATTTACCACTTGTGTGTGTAGGTGAGTGCCTATACCGTGGTCCATAGCATACATTGCACATAGCTTATTGAGCTCGGTGTAGTTCAAAGATAGCCCTTTATTGACAAAATAAGGTATCTTCTCGAGAGGGATTATATCATCCGCGGAAGGGGTATCGGAGTGGGCAGCCACATACTTGGCTAATTCTGGTTCTTCTTCGGCCACCCCCTGTATAAGTGAAGACTGAGAGATCGACCTAGTCAGCTTGATCTTCAGAGGCTTGACTGGCGGAGCAGGTCGTGGAGTTGTTGGCAGACTGGCAACCCCCAGTTTGGCATCTAACGCAGGGCGAGGAGTGGATGGTTCGCTAGAAGCGTCTGACTTCGCATCGGGGTGATGTCCCTTTCTAGGAAGACGTATCGTAAGCGGTCTATCGGAGGGTTTGAGCTTCTCCGTTTGGAGCTGACCGACTCTCGGTAGTCTGATGGTAAGTGGCCCTGGTGTGGGTTTCGGCGCTTGGCCAGACCTTGGTAGCCGGATTCTCATTTGTTCTTCTTGTGCCGACAGACTGATTGCGTCCTTACGCAGAGTAGCCGTAAGGGGTGCAGAACTGCCCGGTTTGCGAGCCTGGAGGTGGATCGTTAGAGGTTCTTCTGATCCTGTGGTTGTCTTGGTGTGAGCTTGCACCTCCTCTTCGACCAGGTACTTCTTTGATTTTTCGTACAGACATGAATCTGAGTAATAAGATTCGACTCCTTTGAAGGGATCGATATCAGCAAACTCTGTCCTCACGAAGCCGTGCTTATCGACATATTTGAAGCACTGGTGTAGCGTGGAAGGCACGATCATGTAATCGTGTATCCAAGGCTGCCCCAGAAGGATATTGTAAGATGTGTCGGCATCTATGACGTAGCAGGTGACTTCTGATTGGAGATCGCCGATCTGACATTTCAAGCGTATCTTCCCTATTGGGTAGCTCCTGCCCGAATTGAAACCGCTAATGGCGGTGCTTGTAGGTGTTAGGCGGTGCATCGGAATGCGAAGATGATGTAGCAGACCCTTCGGAATGATGCTTATGGAGGATCTAGGATCAATGTGCATTCGGTCCACCTTCACGTCGCCGATGTATCCAGTGTAGTACAATGGACGATCGTGCAGGTTAGTTTTGATGAGCATATCCTACGGAGAGAAGACGATATTGGGCATTGCCCCTGTACACGCACTATCTTGGAGCTCTGCAGGTTGGTTATCTCCTGTAAGGTTGACCTGAGCCAAATATGCGTCGACATTTTGGAGTGCCTCGCTTAAAGCTGTGCGGACATCCTTCGAGAGCCTCAGGAGTTCGTATAAAGACAATTTGGCCGGTGTATTGGCCAATTGAGCCAAGATGTCGAAGTTGTAGGGTCTTTCTAGCCCCTGAGGTGTCTCCTTTCGGAGGGATTTGTCGAAGCGAGTCTCCTTTGGCCTAGGCTTGTCGGTCGTCGAAGGCTGAGCCGGTCCCGGAGTATCAGCGTTTGTGGGTTGCTGATCATTAGTCGGATTCTCGGCCACTGGTTGGGCTTGTGCTCCAGATCGAGTAGTGACAGCTGAGACTTCCTCCTTCTCTGTCGAGGTGGTGCGGCATGATCTGACCTTTCCACTTTTCTTTTTAGAAGGTAAAGTGGGCTGAGTCACCTCGTGGATTAGGTCCGGATGAACCCACATGATTTCCCCTCGTGATGTGGTGAGAGGTACTAAACCGGGAGTTTGATCACGGGTGGGCGGAAGATTAGCGATTTCCATCGTTGCCAGAGGGATGGGTATGACACCGTCTTGAGTCTCTGTTGGAGGGAAATTGCCGAATTGTACGGACACCATGTTGGCTGCTACGGTTACCTCCTCGAAGTCGATAGCCAGAGCGTTCGAATCGATGAGGTTCTGGATATACCGTTTTAGTTGGTAGCAGTCGTGTGTAGCATGGTGGACATAGCGGTGGTAATGGCAGAATTTCGGATTTTCCAAATCAGCCGGCCGAGGTTCCCGCCTTGGTGGAGGAAGCTGAATTCTGTCCCCTTGTATAAGCATGTCCAAGATAGGCTTGACGTGGCCGTCTTCGAAAGAATAAGTGATTTGAGGCCATTATTTGTCTGCTGGCTGTGGCTCGGGTTTCTGGGCTGTATCGGTCACCATAGCCTGCTTGCCTCTGTTGTCCCGGTTGTTGGAGGGGCTACCCCCATTGTCGCTGCTGGCATTGGGACGCTTCCCCTTGTTCTCTCCCTCTGAGATATGCAACCCCAGCTGGCGAGCTTTCTTCAATCGTTCTTCGGCACTTGTAGCGCTGATGATAAAAGCCTTCCAGTCCTTGAATTGGCTTTCGCCCATCCAGAGACTAATTGTCGGGAGTAATCTCTTTTGGCAAATTTCAATCAAGGAAGAGTCCGGGTTGCCAGATGGCAACTTCATTGCGGTTTGACGAAACCGCTCAATGTAATTCCTCGTCAGCTCTTTCTCTCCTTGAACGACGTCCATGAGGGTAGACATTGTGACGTCCTGCCCTACCTCGTAGAACCTCTCCAAGAACAACCGCTTGAAGCCAGCGAAGGAGTGAATGCAATTGTCTGGCAGGTTGCGGTACCAATCGAAGGCGACTCCTTCCAGTGCCCCAATGAATAACCGTGTGAGGATGGCGTCATCATGGGGCAGATGGTCGGTAGTGACCTCAAAATAAGTGATGTACCGGCTTGCTGAAGTTTTGCCGTCATATGGGTTGATATTGAACGGTTTATATCTTGGGGGAAAGGGAACATCCCTCCATTCAGCAGGATATGGTTGCCGTATTCTGAGGTCTTGAGAGTTTTCTCGGGCTTGGAACATTGCTCGGAGCTCCTGAACCTCTCTTCTTACTTCTCGAGCCTCATCTGTCGCGGTAGGAGCCGTTATCTCGGGAGCATTATTGCCCGGGTTTGGTGCCGCTGAATTTGAATCTATGTTGTTCGTGGGACCCACGCTTGTCTGACCAGGTATCACTCCCTGCAAAGTAGGAAGCGCTGCTTTGATCTTGTCCACAGACTTGACCAAGGCGTGCAGTATGGCCTCCAAAGTGTCGATACGTTGGCGATCGCCGGAACCGCCTTGGCTGTTGTCCGTCATGAATGCCGTCCTCACGTGAGGAGTGACAGAAGGAGTGGTGGCGGACGTGCTCTCCGAGTCATACTCATGTATCGAGAAATCATCAGGATATGTGGGTATGTTTTCTTCAGGTTCGGACTCGGAAGGGGCAGTACCCCCAGCTTCTGAGCCTGCTTCGTTTAGGATGTCCTCGGGGACGTCGGTATCTGTTGTACCCGTTTGAGGATTTGCTTCCTCCAGTCCGTCTTCTTGGAATGTCGGGTTGTCGTGGATGTTCGGAGGAGAGCGACCCCCAGTTCCAACAACCCCCAGTGACGTGGGCGGTGAACTTCCTACTGCAGCCATTTTTGTCTTTGAACGGGTGTGTTGGAATACTCCAGCAGAGGATGATCCTTTAGACGACGGCTTCTTAGCTGCAATAGTTGACACCTTTGGACTGGAGATGCTGGTTTTCTTTCCTCTCCCCTCAACAGGGGCTTTCCGTGCGGAATTGCAGGAGGCCACAGGGGGTACCTCGTCTTCCGAGCTCGGATGTCGTAATCTTTGGAAGACGGATGGCCGGTTTGTCGTGTTGCTGCAACAGCAGTTGACGATAATCTGGGCGCAGTGACGTCCCTGCGAGGACTCTCTGCACGCCGAAGCCCCTTCTCTTTCCTTGCGCTTGTGGAGGATCGCCTCACGCAGGTCAGAGGGACCACTCTGTCCGTTCGCCGTCGGGGTTTGGACTTGAGCGGTTCTGTATAACTTCCCATCAGGGGCCCGTGTGATAATCAGCGGGACGCCCTGATAGTCAGAGGTTGGGGCAGCTATCTGGGCTTGATGAGTCCGTGCTGCCCTAGACTTCTTCTTTTTAGCACTTGTGGGTGCATAATAAGAAGAGTCCAAGTTGAACATCACAGAGTCTGGCTTATCATCCAGAGAGTCATCAGGGTTCGGGCCGTACGAGAGATGATCGAAAACTGATCGAGAGGAGCATGGAGCGGATGCTATGCGGCTGGGAGTGGAAACCGTGCAGGCTGTCTGTACGCGGTTGTCTCCTGTCGTCGGACGAGTTCTTATGCGGCTAGGAGCCATGACCGTGCAGGCTGGCCGCATGCGATTGGCATCTGTGGCCGCATGGGTTTTCTGTAAATGATTGACTTTTCTAGCCGCATGAGTTTCATCCATGCGGTCGGAAACTGTAGTCGCATAAGTTATGCGGCTGACAGAAGTAGCCGCATGAGTTTTCTTCATGCGGTTGGCGGATGTAGCCGCATGGGCTTTCTCCCTGCGGCTAATACTCTTCTGCGGTTCGGACCGCGTAGAGTCCCTCTTTGTCCCTGCAAGTCCAGCATCATAATGTTTTCTTCTGTCGGACTTGGGGGCAGCAGAGTTGTCTACGATCTGAAGTGGGACCGCAGGGGAATCCTTCTCGCCGTCTTGAGCAACAGAGGGCATCCCATCGAGGGCTTGAGGAGGAGCAAATGACTTCGGTCTCCATTCTTTGCGAGCCTTCGTGGTGCGGGTGCGCTTCTGGGCCGGGCCAGTGCTGCCTTCAGAAAGCATCTCTTCGAACGCCTGTTGGTCGAAGCGGACGACCATCTTCTTTTGTGTGGAGCCAAGTTTGGCTGCATCTGATTGCGTCACCAACTCCTCAGCCGTGGAGAAGTTAGTCCCCAGCAGAGTCGCCATCGTGTTTGCCATTGATTGTAAAAGAACAGAACAATTATCGGAGGACTGAACTTAGACTCACAATACAAACTCGTTCGCACAAAGAAAGCCTAGGGACGAAAATCTAGGTACAGCAGACTAAGTGCGATTGTTTATTTTTGATTCTGGGGGGTGACGATAGAGGCTCGGGAAAGCGACGGCCGCTCTGCCTTACTCCTTGGACGATCAGTATGCAGTCTTGACTCGGGGAAGATTTGCTCGGCGTTGATGAAGAAAGGCTCTTCTTGCTCCTCTCTGGTTGCTCTCTGGGCTTCTCTCTCTGTGTGATTGTCACGAAAAAAGGGGAACTCTCTCTCTGTGGGTATCTCTCTCTTCTTATTTTTTTATTATTGCCGCCCTCTTTTTTTTTTTATGGGAATGCTGCTGGCTATTTATAAGGGTGGGATGTGATTATTAGGGTTTGCTATCTGTTTGGAATGTCGGCGCTCCTTCATTCTATCTGGACCCTTGATCTTGATCATAACGAATCTCGGCCACTAATGCGGATAGCACCAAATCTTATGAGCAGTTAATGCTGATTGCTTTAAATCTTCGTGATTGGTTATGCTAATATCTGATTGCTCGCCACGTGTCTTGCTGATGATGTCAAATATTCTCGTTGGGATTCGGTCGAATCTTCAATGCCACGTCTTTTGATTGAAGATCCTGCCAGGGCCGCATAGAGTGGCCAATACTTGAACCGCAGGGAGATACCCTTCATGAGCCGCATGAGTCAACATCTCGTCGAGCCGCAGGGGACGAACTTTCCGTGAGCCTCATATGCGTGGTCTTTGCGAACCGCAGGAGACGACCTCTCCATGAGCCGTATAGTTTCTGTGGGCCGCATGTGGTATTGAGCCGCATAGGCCGAGCTATGAGTGGACCGCATATGGCGGATTTCTTTTAATCATATTAGAATGACGCCTCACGGAGCCGCATGAAGCTGTTCTTTAACCGAGCCGCATGAGACTTTTGCCACGTGGCAACATAGGATTTCTGACAGATCGGGTCAGAGATCTTCTTCTTTTTCCGAAGAATCTGTCATTATGGCAGAGCCATTATGACACTTTATGTCAGAGACGTCGCAGCCGTCGAGTCGTGTCAGAGCATTAAAATGAGGCCATTACTCCAATGGCCAACTGTAGGGGGGGTCACACGTGGCATCGATTTGAGCCGTATGTCCCCGAGCCGCATGAGTCTGGGGGTCTCCTTTTTGGCCGCATAAAGCAACTCCAGTATGAACCGCATAGGCTTGCTGTCCAGAGCCGCATGGGTCATTATGCCTTTATTTCTAATATTTTCCATGCTTCTACAGTAGGTACTATTCTCGTCAACTCCTCTCCAGCGTCTGTATTATTTGATTCTGGTGCATCGCATTCATTTATGTCTGTACGATTCGTGACACGGATAGGATTGGAACCCGAGTTATTATCAGTGAGGCTCAATATTCTTACTGGTAATGGCCTTGTGGGAGTAGATCGAGTGTTTTCCTCGTGTCGGATCGTAGTTAGCGGTAGGGAGTTCCCCGCTAGATTCATAGAGTTTCCTATGGCAGACTATGATGTGGTCCTAGGCATGAATTGGTTGAGGAACCAGTATGCTAGGATAGACTGCCATATTGGCAGAGTTGTCTTTAGTATCCCCGGCGAGCCAGTGTTTTCGTTTTCCAGAGGCGCAGTGGAGCCGTCTTCTCCAGCATTGCGGATGGCAGTAGCAGCAGTGCAGTTACCCCGGATAGTTGAAGAGTTTCCAGATGTCTTTCCAGAGGAGCTTCCAGGGATGCCGCCAGAACGGGAGATTGAGTTCACTATAGACTTGATTTCCGGGACAGCACCAGTATCAGAGCGAGTCTACAGGATGGCACCTTCAGAGTTGGAGATTTTATACAAGATGATTGAAGAACTGAGGACCAAGGGATTCATCCGTGCGAGTGGATCGCCTTGGGGAGCCCCGATGCTTCTTGTGAAAAAGAAGGATGGTACGTCCAGGCTATGTGTTGATTATCGTACCTTGAATTCGGTGACAATCAAGAATAGATACCCTCTTCCGAGGATAGATGACTTGTTTGATCAGCTCAGAGGGGCTTCAGTGTTCTCGAAGATCGATTTGCGGTCGAAATACCACCAGATCAGAGTCAGAGAGCAGGACATCCCGAAGACAGCATTCAGATCGAGGTATGGACATTGGGAGTTCCTTGTTATGCCCTTTGGAGCGACCAATGCGCCGGCCGTATTCATGGACCTCATGAATCGCATTTTCATGCCTTACTTGGATCAATTTGTGATCGTGTTCCTAGATGACATCCTGGTCTACAGCAAGAGTAAAGCAGAGCATGAGCAACATCTCAGAGTCGTCCTCCAGACGCTTAGGGAGCATCAGTTGTATGCCAAGTTCAGTAAATACGAGTTCTGGCTCGATCGCATATCATACTTGGGTCATATCATTACCCGAGAAGGAGTGGAAGTGGATCCCCAGAAGATTGTGGCTATCGAGTCATGACCGGTACCCAGCTCAGTGGCAGAGGTTCGCAGCTTCCTTGGATTGACCGGCTACTACCGACGGTTCGTTTCAGATTTCGCAAGGATTTCAGCGCCGATGACCCTGTTGACCCGCAAAGATGTGCCGTTTGTTTGGACAGCAGAGTGTCAGGAATCATTTGAGAAGTTGAAGCGAGGTTTGATAACGGCTCCCATTCTCACCCTTCCAGATGGGACCGGAGGATTCACAGTTTATTACGACGCTTCAGGCAGAGGATTGGGGTGTGTCTTGATGCAGCATAGGAAGGTAATATCTTATGCGTCACGTCAACTACGTCATCATGAGAAGAATTACCCGACCCACGACTTAGAATTGGCGGCGGTAGTGTTTGCTTTGAAGTTGTGGAGACACTACTTGTACGGAGATAGAGTGGAGATCTTTACTGATCATAAGAGCCTGAAGTATGTTTTCACCCAGAAGGACCTTAATATGCGGCAGAGAAGATGGCTCGAGCTACTAGTGGACTATGATGTGGATTTGCAGTATCATCCCGGGAAGGCTAACGTTGTAGCAGATGCATTGAGCAGGAGAGCCGGAGTTTATCTCCTGACGACGCAACCAGAATTATTGGCAGATCTTCAGAAGATGGGAATTGAAGTGGTTCTTCCCACCAGCGTGGCATTGATGGCTAGTCTACAGGTTCAGTCCAGCATAGTTGAGAGAATCCGGGTGGCGCAGTCAACAGATTCCAAGATCCAGCGACTCATAGCAGAGTGTGAAGCAGGAAGAAGGCCAGAGTTATGTATCCATAAAGACGGTACACTTCGGCACGACACTCGTCTTTGTGTACCCAGTAGAGATATCAGACGGGAAGTCATGGCAGAAGCCCACAGTTCTCAATATTCAATTCATCCGGGTGGTACGAAGATGTACCGTGATATTCGTTAGCATTTCTGGTGGAATGGCATGAAGAGGGAGATAGCCCGGTTTATCTCTCGGTGTTTGGTTTGCCAACAGGTTAAAGCTGAACATCAGAGGCCCGCTGGACTTCTTCAACCCTTACCGATCCCAGAATGGAAATGGAAACATATAACCATGGATTTCGTGACCGGATTACCCAGATCTCCGACCGGCAGAGATGCTATTTGGGTAATTGTGGGCAGGCTTACCAAGGTGGCACACTTTCTCCCATTCAAAGTTGGACAGTCGACGGCACAGTTAGCAGAGATGTATCTCAGGCAGATCGTCAGGCTTCACGGTGTGCCAGTCAGCATCACCTCGGACAGGGATTCAAGATTCACATCACACTTTTGGCGCACAATCCAGACTCTTGAAGATATATTGAGATCTTGTACCCTTGACTTTGGCGGTTCTTGGGAGAATCATCTGCACCTAGTGGAATTCTCGTACAATAACAGTTATCAGGCCAGTATCCAGATGGCACCCTTCGAGGCTCTTTATGGCAGGAAGTGCAGATCCCCGCTAGCATGGGACGATGTCGGGGAGAGGCAGATGCTCGGACCCAAATTGATTTCCCAGACGGTTGAAGTGGTCAGGAAGGTCAGAGATCACCTCCGAGTTGCCCAGGACAGCCAGCGCCATTGGGCCGATGCTCATCGGCGTCCCTTAGAATTTGCTGTCGGCGACCATGTATTCCTTAGGATCTCGCCTAACCGTGGCGTCATTCGCTTCGGCGTGCGGGAAAAGCTTAGTCCTAGGTATATAGGGTCGTTCGATATTCTAGAGCGAGTAGGAGATGTATCCTATCGTCTCGCTCTTCCGCCGTCGCTAAGTGAGGTGCATGATGTATTCCATGTGTCCCAATTACGACGGTATATTCCGGACCCGAGCCACGTCCTAGACCATTCGGAATTGGTTGTTGGTACCAACCTTTCGTATGAGGAGAGGCCCGTGTCTATATTGGACCGGAGGGAGAAGATACTCAAGAACAAGACTATTAAATTAGTCCTTGTTGCTTGGGGTCATCACTCTCTAGGTGAGTCAACGTGGAAGCGTGAGGACGACATCCGATCACGATATCCCTATCTGTTTGACTCGTGAGGTATAATGTCCTTCTTATGCCTTACGTTTTCCCTTCCTTGCTTGCATTGTATGATTGTATGATTGAACTGCTTAGTGTAGCTTGCCTGTGCTCAATGTAGCTTGTCGTGGCAATCTCTAGCTCCTTGATTAAATTCCGAGGACGAAATTCTTTTAAGGTGGGTAGAGTTGTCACCCTCATTTCCCGTATTTCCCGTATTTCGTATTTATACTCGTATCTGGATTTTGGCATGAATTTTTATTTTTTTTCTTAACTTGTGGAATTTCGGTGTTTCTTGTATTTCAGGTTTTGACATGGCTCAGTTTTAATTGGGATGGTTTGGTTTGGTTTGGTTTATTATGTATTGGAACACCTTAGCCTAAGCTCCACCCTCAACACACCACATTCCACCCTCTTTAAAACTCCACCAACTTTTTCTCTCTCCTCATAAACCTCCATTAATTTCTTCCTCTCCTTCCTCTACACAACACTCTTCTCCTTCCTCTACACAACACCAACCCTTAGGCAAGTGCACCTTGCCACCACATGAGAACCCTATTTTACTTGTCTATTTGATAGATTAGGACATGGTGATCAACATTAGAACTTGGTATTCTGTGGTTTGGAGTCTCCATTGTTCTAGATCTAATTTTCTTCCTATTTTTGGTTTGCATGGTTTTGATCTATTTAGGTTGGATTTTTATGGGTATTGATGTTTCCATGTGGAAGAGAGTTCAATTCCACCATGGTTGGAGCTTTGGAAATCTGGATTTGGAGTTCGGATGGCCAAGTTGTGATGCCTTGAAGTTTTGGGAGCCATGAGAGCTTCTTCTCAGCCATGGAGAAGAAGACCCTTTCCTCTGCGTGCGTGTTTTTACGCGTACGCAGCTCTCCTGCGTGCGTGCTTTTGTGCGTACGCAGCTCCTCTGCGTGCGTGTTTTTACGCGTACGTAGCTCTCCTGCATGCGTGACTTTTCTCGTACGCAGCTCTCCTGCGTGCATGACTTTTCGCGTACGCAGCTCTCCTGCGTGCGTGACTTTTCGCGTACGCAGCTCTCCTGCGTGCGTGACTTTTCATGTACGCAGCTCTCATGCGTGCGTGACTTTTCGCGTACGCAGCTCTCCTGCGTGCGTGACTTTTCGTGTATGCAGCTCTCCTGCGTGCGTGACTTTTCGCGTACGCAGCTCTCCTGCGTGCGTACTTCAGCTCTCCTGCGTGCGTGCTTTTGTGCGTACGCTGTGCGTGCCCTTGTGCGTACGCTGCTCCCCTGACCCCTTGCTTAACCCATTGGCTCTTGGAGTTTTGGTTTTATTTTTTAAGCTTGGCTCTTCTATAGCCCTGTATATTGATATTTTATTAGATATTTTACGCCCATTTTATATCCTTACGCCTTTTGTCATGAACTTGATTTTACTTAATATGTTTGGAATGACTATTGTACATGGCATGGTATGACAAGGAACTAACATAACACGACAGTGACCCATAGTGGTGCACTCCTGACATGACCAACCTGACATGATAGTGGCCCGTCGTGGCGCACTCCCGACAAGTACCCTGACATGATTTATCTTAATGCTGTTGTGACGGCTAATTAACTTGACTTGCCTTGACACCGTGGGTAGTTCTTTCTTGCTTGCTTGTTAAATCCACTTGTCCTGTCTTGCATCATGTCTAGGATGGGACTCCTGAGTACCACGGTCAGGAGTACCTACTAAAATGGATTAAGGTTAATAACTAGAATAACACAGTAGTCATGAAGAGATGACACAGCTACAGGCAATCCCGTTACCTGGGCGCTCTTGGGATCTGTAGCCTGCCGTCGAGTAGGGCACATTTCCAGCACACCGTCGCGTGTTGCACCCTCTAAGTCACCTAAGGGTACATTTGTCTCCCGGGCGATGTACCCACCTGAATTTAACCCCTAATTTTTGACCTGGGTAACCTGGATGGTCTGCAGGGCTTGTGGCTATGGAATCATCTCACTGCATCTTGTTAGTAATTAGGCCTGTGATAACCCTAGTTAGTTAAAGTAGTAAGCCGTAGTATCTGCTTGGCCGTGATTGATTGAATAAGGTATAACCAGTTTAGCCATGTCTTGATCCAGTACAAGATTGCTCCCTGCCTTGATTTCTTACATTATTATCTTGCCGATAAATGGTGGGAAACCAAGTTCTGTTCAGACGAAGGGTTATAACCCCGGTCCTTGTTTGGTTTACGGGTTGTAACCTGGCTATCGGAATAGTTCCATGGTTATCTCGTCGTATATCACCCTGCCATGTTTTCGTAAGTTTTAATTTTAATATTAGATTTTCTTGTGCTGATTGCTGGCTTTTGTTCTTATTTCGTGGCCCCCTTGTGGTACTTGCTCTTTCTGGGGTTGACCCAGCTGGTTTTGTGTGGCCAGATTTCGGAGCAGCTCCCGAGGATCTACCAAGCTTCCAGCCCAATGGTGGCGACTAGAAGGAACCCGGGCTACGAGTGGGTTTTCTATTTTGTTTCGCTCATTCTACTGTAAAATTATTCTTTTGAGACGTTTAACCGACGAGCACCTGTTAGCTCGATGCACTTTTACTTACTGTCTGCCTACGGGCTGTAAACATGATTAACAAATCCTAGGGTTGATCATGTATGACTAAACTCTTGCTAGTCCTAACATTTTGTAACGACTAGCTTCATGATCAGCTGAATATGTAATATTTGGGACGCCTTATTATTGTATATTTAATGATCATACATCTTGCGACCTTACTTACTTGCTTGTGATTGAGACATTAGGCTTGTTCATGACCATAAGAGACTGTTGGCTTGTAGTAAACCCCCATATATCTAGACAGCAGTGACCGTATATCGAGGTGGTTTCCATTCTAATATACGTAGCTGGCTATGTCTGCCCCCGCTCTCCAGTATTCTGGTTCTGGGGCATGACAGTCGCAAAGAACGATAAAAGTTGGCTTTGGCACATGAGGCTCGGACACGCCAACATGGATACAATCTTCCGTCTTGCAACCAAGAAGCTTGTACGAGGACTTCCAAGTATCTCCTTCAAAAATGATATGGTATGTGAAGAATGTGAGAAAAGTAAGTTGACCAAGTCATCCTTCAAATCCATCAACTCTGTGAGTACCACTAGTCCACTCCAACTTATTCATATAGATTTATTTAGTCCTAATTGAGTAGCTAGTCTTGGAGGCAAACTTTATGCTTTTGTTTTGGTTGATAATTTTTCAAGATTTACTTGGGTCATTTTTCTTGCAAGTAAAAGTGATACTTTTCATGAATTTGTTGCCTTTTATAAACATGTTTCAAATGAGAAAGGCATTTCTATTAACAAGATTAAAAGTGATCATGTAGGAGAATTTGACCATGCCAATTTTAAAAAATTTTGCGAAAAGAATATTTTTGATCATGATTTTGCTTGCCCTCGAACTCCTCAACAAAATAGTGTTATGGAAAGAAAGAATAGAACCCTTGGCGATACGGTCCGGGTTATGTTAAACCAATATAAGCTTCCCCAATACTTTTGGGCGGAAGCCGTAAATACGGCATGTGATGTTATAAATAGGGTCTTAATTAGACCTATTTCTAAAAAGGCTCCTTATGAGCTTTGGTTTGACAAAATTTCCTCTATTGAGTATTTTAAAGTTTTCGGATGCAAATGTTTTATTTTGAATACCAAGGACAACCTAGGCAAATTTGAAGAAAAAGCTTATGAAGGTATTTTCTTTGGCTACTCAATACATAATAAAGATTTTCGTATCTTTAATAAAAGAAGTCTCGTTGTTGAAGAGTCAATTAATGTCTCTTTAGATGAACTTAACTCTTCTACATCCTCCTCATCTGATGATATTGATGACATCTCTTTTGGTTTGGAGAACTCTTATATTGGAGATCCTCGTCCTTCTTCATCTAACGATAAAATTATGACCCCTCCAACCAAAGATTCTCCACCACTCGAGCCTCCTCAAGAGGACCTCCCAAAGGAATGGAGATTTGTCCCTAATCATCCTAAGGAGCTTATCATTGGTGATCCTTCATCTCGTGTCAGTACTAGATCCTCCACTCGTGTTCTTTGTGCAAACGTGGCTTTTATTTCTCAAATAGAGCCTAAAAATATTAATGATGCTTTTTATGATAAATTTTGGATGATAGTGATGCAAGATGAGCTAAATCAATTTATGCGAAACAAGGTTTGGGAACTTGTCCCTAAACCTAACAACCACCCCATTATTGGAACTAAATGGGTGTTTCATAATAAACTTAATGAAGATGGATTAGTCACTCGTAACAAAGCTCGATTGGTTGCTCATGGCTATAACCAAGAGGAAGACATTGTCTACGATGAAGCCTACACTCTGGTTGCTCGTCTTGAATCCATTCACATGCTATGCGCTTTTGCTTGCTTTAATAATTTTAAACTTTTTCAAATGGATGTTAAAAGTGATTTTCTAAATGGCATTATTAAAGATGAAGTTTATGTTAAGCAACCTCCTGGCTTTGAAGATTTTCAATTTTCTCATCACGTCTTCAAACTACACAAAGCCCTTTATGGCCTCAAACAAGCTCCTCGTGCTTGGTATGAGCGCCTTAGTTCCTTCCTTATCTTTTACAACTTTTCTAAGGGCAAAGTCGATACCACACTTTTTATCAAATCCCTTAATGGCACACTTTTGTTAGTACAAATTTATGTCGATGACATTATCTTTGGTTCCAATAACAATGCACTTTGTGTAGAATTTGTTAAAGTAATGCAGGATGAATTTGAAATGAGCATGATGGGAGAACTATCCTTCTTTTTTGGGTTTGTAAATCTAACAAGGACCCAAAGGAACCTTCATCAATCAAGCCAAATATACAAAGGATCTCCTCAAACGCTTCGAACTTGACTCATCCAAATCAATGAGGACTCCTATGGCAACAAAGACAAAACTTGATAATGATGAAGATAGTATCTCTGTCGACATTCGTAATTATAGAGATATCATCGGAAGCTTACTCTATTTAACTGCTAGCCGACCTGATATTATGTTTAGTGTTTGTCTTTGTGCACGATACCAAGCTAATCCAAAGGAATCGTACTTATATGCTGTAAAGCGTATTTTTTGATATCTCAAATGCACCATTAATATGAGACTTTGGTATCTGAAATCTTCATCCTTTGAGCTTCATGGCTTCTCAGATGCAGTTTTTGTCGGATGCAAAATTGACCGAAAAAGCACTGGCGGCACATGTCAATTCTTTGGCAAATCGTTGGTATTATGGTTTAGTAAGAAACAAAACTCTGTTGCTCTTTCAACCACTGAGGTCGAGTATATAGCGGCCGGATGCTATTGTGCACAAATCCTTTGGATGTCACAAACACTTGTAGACTATGGTATTTCTTCTTCTTGCACTTCCATTAAATGTGATAATACTAGCTCGATAAATCTCACGAAAAATCTGATTTGTCACTCCCGCACGAAGCATATTGAGGTTAGACACCATTTTCTTTGTGACCATCAACAAAAGGGAGATATTCGCCTTGATTTTATTAACACTACTTATCAATTGGCCGACATCTTCACTAAACCACTCCCGGAGGATCGTTTCATCTTTCTTTGCCAAGAATTAGGCATCATTCATCTTGACATCTAGCTCCACTCAGACGACACACCAACGGCAGGCCGATTTGTGTTCAAAACTAGCTTCTGCACATATAATCGGTATACCGTCGGCATAAACCGGTATGCCGACGACATGCCGTTTGATGCGGAGACAGCCAGTCAACTCAGCTTCGGGCCCTACCAAATCTTCCACCTTTCTTTAAAATCTTTTTCAAACTCCATCATTAACTACCCATCATATCCCTCATTAATACCCATCCCATCCCTTCACCTCCCTTCATTAATTACATTCATCATTCTTTTTTTCAAAAACTCCCTTCATTAATTGCATTCATCATTCTCTTTTCCAAAACTCCCTTCAACTCCATTCATTCAATTACTCTTCTCCTTTTTAAAACCCCAACTCTCTCTTCTTCCTTCTCTCCATCCTCCATCACTTCTTCTTCCTCCTTCTACCGTCACCCATAATGGCCAATCTCAAACGACCTCGCTTCACCATTGTTTCCAACCCATTCACTCCGATGTTGTCATGCCCCGCTCCCGTAGGAGCGATCATCCTCGCTAAGGCGTGATGCCGCATGAGCCTAGATTGCGCTCGTGCAAGACGGGTTCCATAACGGTCGATTTCAGCGACTGCGACGGGGTAGTCGCACAGAAGTCCCAAGCAGAGACATTGAACACGCAGCAAAAATTTAGAACAAACACAAGTTATTCAAAGAAGATTTTTTTATTGATATTGAAACAACGGTTACATTGGGGGCACAAGGCCAAGATTACAATCACTCAAATCCACTCGTCTTACTTTACAATCACTCAGCTCTCTCTCATCTCTCAATACTTATCTCGAGTCAGCGGATGCTTCGGATAGGCGATGTCCATACATTATGTTCCGTATAAGTCAAGTCTTCACGCAGATCGCACGCTTCGAATTGCCAAGGAACTCTGTGCCTCGATGTATCCAAGCGAGCTCCGTACCACGAGCTTCTACCTGCGCCTGCACATGAAAACTATGTGGGTGTCAGTACTCAACTGTACTGGTGGAGTGAGCTCCTCGTCCACCCATACAAAACCAACACGTTTATTTTACTTTGTGCAATATAAGACCCTTTACGATTGTCTTTCTAATCTTGCCTTGGGATCGATTTTAGGACCGACGCCTTGGTCTATTTTGTGTCTCTAGACCATCACCGTGCCTTGCACTAATAATGTACTCATACTTTATCGCTAGACCTTCTCGTTCCAATAACGTCAACTTATCGCCTCGTGCTTGCCTTTCGTGCCATACTCTGGGACGTAACGACTCGGTCGTGTCAAATACTTGCCCGTGCCTCAAACATCGAGGCCGTACCTCACAGCGTAACCTGACTTATCCAAACTTGCCTTGCGGCCCTTCCAGACTTAACTCGAAACGTCTAACACAACTCGTGGAACCGGTGTTGAGAACTCAAGTACGACACCATATCTCATGACGAAACACATGTCTCCACGTATAACCAAATCTTAGGCTCATATTACCTTGAGTGCATACCGTGTACGCTTTCCACAACACATCACATACCGTGCTTACGCTTCTTTTGTTACGACCGACACTGTACATGCGGATTCGCCGCGTAGCACGCCAATTATCTATATGAAAGGCCACTAGCATGACAAGCCATCGCGGACATAGCTCGGGTAGGCGGCGGGTCCTTCGATGCAGGTAGCAAGCCCCATGGAAAGCCCCCGACTACCCTCACGCAATGAATCGTGTGCTGCTATAACGTCTACCCCCTAGGACGACTGGGCCCGCACTATACCAAAATAGCTAATTAGGAACACTAAACGTATTTCAATCTGGAATGCCTATTTAGTGTGCCTAGATTTTGGAACGGAAGAAAACTGTGCCAAAATTAAAAAATGTTCCAAATATTATAGTTTTATTTTTAATAAAAAAATATTTAATTTGGAACACACACAAACCATTCCAAAACCGTTCCAAATGATAAAAAATCAATTCAGGTGAGGTCACGTGACCTTAAGAAAGCATCCAGCGGAGTCCGCTCTATTCTTTTACTTTCCCGCTCTCCTTTCTTTATTTGCCCCAAACGAACAAAAGTGCCTTCGCTATTCTCCGCTCTCATTTTTCAATTTCCATCTCCCTCCCCTTCTTCTCCTCCTCATCTTCTTCTTCACATGTTATCTTCTTCTCCTCCAACAATAGAGCTGAGCAATCAAAGTAAGAGCCAACAACAGAGACCTGATTTCTGTCGACGACCACAGCCGAAACCTTGTCTTCGGGTAGATCGTCCATCGCCAGTAATATAGCCTCCATCGCCAGACAAATAGCCTCCACCGCCAGGGACAAGGTTTTTTCCTAATTTCTGTCCTTATTATTTTGTAATTTCTGCATGGTTTCTATTCGAAAATTATGGTTTCATTGATTTTATTGAAAACCCTAATTTCTATCTATTTTTTTATCCTCTGACCAGTAGGACTCCGACGACTACCAGGTGACCTACATCCTCTAAGAGATTATCAAACTGGTAAACATCGCATCCTTAGTGCTATAGAAAGAGATTATCAAACTGGTAAACATCGCATCCTTAGTGCTATAGAAAGAGACCTGGATATTTTGTCGAGCAGCTGAAGGACATAGACTTGGACGACGCGTCGGAGGTCGCAGCGGCGGTGATCGCGGCGTAGTGGGGTATAGGGAAGAGGGTCGATGGGATGGAGTCTGGGTTCAGATGGCGCTTGATTTTATGATCCAAATTGCCAATAAGGACAACGACCACCAGGTTACTGATGAAACTCCCAAGAGAAGTTTTTTTTGGTATTCTTTTGTCTTCTTTTGGTTTCTAGTGTCTTGTTAAGTTTGATTAGTTTGATATTGGGCTCAAGTAAAATCATAAGAAGTTTGATTAGTTTTTAGATTAACTTCTTATGATTTGGCTTTTGGCTTTCCGAAATTAAGAACTTCGAAACTCCAATCTAAGACCACTGATGTCTGATGTTCAGATGAACGATCCAATTCTAATATTAGGAACCTTGCCTCAAAGACCATCTTTGGTCCTTTTATCATTATTTTGGTAGTCATTGACTCTCCAGCTCGTGCTTTAGATAAATGTCATCTGTCGAGGCTTTTTAGATCATGTATTATTATTTGAACCACTATCAGTTGGATACAAAGTTACCAAGCTAATGGAATTCATTTGACAACTGGTGATTATTTCTTTCCACTACCCAAGCACAAACTCGAAAGTGGAGTAGAGAAGGGAATAAACCCAAAATTTGTAGATCTAAAGTTGGTGCATTTATGTTCCTTAATCTATACATATCTTGACTATAAGAAAACTGGTACTCCATGCACCTACCTACGAACCAAGAAGATGTGGTATCACATGTCCATTTTCCAAACATCATGTCACAGGTTGACCTTGGGTATGTTATCTGGATCTGCTTCTTTCTCAATAAATCTGGTTTATTGGTTACAGGAATGTTCAAAAAATTATTTGCTTTTGAGTTTGTTCTTTATCTAGGTATGCAAAACCATGTAGTGATCTTAGGCGGCCATGTAATTCAGATTCGTTTAAATGAAGAGCCTCATGTACAGCCTCAACTTCCAAAAATTCCACATAAGCATACCCCTTTGGCTGACCGAATTTGTCAATAAGAATAGTAACTCTGCTCATTATTCCACAAGACTGGAAATGCTGCTGCACTTCTCCAGGTGTGCATGAATAATGCACCTGCAATGACAATGGAGGAAATGTGTGTGTCACTTGTCAGAATCAATTATGGACTTCTCAACAAATATGCAAAACCTGAATAGTACTAGAGATACTAAGCAGTAAGTTATGAGCCAAAGGATTATAAAAGACTCAACCTACAAAATATTAAAATACGGCCAGGAAACAAAATAGCCGAGAAGTTAATATGAAAAAATTTGTGAGGTCCTTTGGTCCTATAGAACCTCTTGGTGAAAGGCTTACCAGCAACACAATGTTAATCAAGTGCATAGACATACTGCCTACTTTATATATATATATATATATATATATATATATATAAATATATATATATATATATATATATATATATATATATATATATAACAACATTTAAATATGATGGGGTATGGAGCCTCTCAGACCGTGCATCCGCAGGAGCCGCATGGCACTGGGACACCCATTTTATTCTTATATTTTCATGTCATCTCATCTTCATCATCAGCACACCTCTCACATTTAAATATGATGGGGTATGGAGTACAACCAAGTTGAGAAGGCTCCACAGAAGATCTGATCAAATAATGATAACTTCTAAAGAATTATAAAACAACAACGTATGCTAGCCCTCAAGGGACCATGAACTAGGATGAATGGTTTAGACTTTAGAGGTTGCTTGTAAAGGAGAGGTCAATGTCAATGGTTCAAGCTAAGGAATTTTCTCTCTTGTGGCCCTTGATTCCCCAATATTGGATGCCACACCCAATAAGTTAGTACCGAATTTCTGGCTGAGGTAACTAATAGAACAGGGGCTTGCAGAAACTTAGAAATCTAGCAGGTGGGCAAAGAGACAAACTATCATCAGTGATGAATTTTGTTATACACAGACAAGAAAAACTCAAGAAAGGAGACCAAATTTGGTAGTATAAATTGCACACACCTCTGTAACCAGCTGACGGCCTTATGCCAACTGTCTACGTTGTTACAAAATCCAACTCAAGGAAAATAGTGGAGAGAAAGGGATTTGCATAAAACCTGGAAGGCCAGTTGACTAATAGGAAAACGATCTTATTTCTATGCAATTAAAGCTCAGACAAGCTAGAGGATATTAGATAGAGTTCACATACTAGTGAACTTAATTTTTGAGGTTATATTACTGAAAATTTCATGTGTGAAAGTATATTATATAGCCTAAGGGCAAACCTTGAGAAAATGTTAGCATCCATAACAGGGAGTTATTGTATCAAACTGAAGCAAGAGTATAAGGAATTCTCTGTTAAACTCTTATTAAGTTTTGGAGAATAAAGAGTTTCTTGTATAACAACAAAGGGAAAAGCAAGGTAGTCAAACCCCTAAAATCACCAAAATCTTTTTGAAGAAACAGTAAAACCTAGAGTCTGATGAATCAAAGAGATGATGAAGCAGAACAACATCTACCCTTCAGTTCTCATACATGCACTTGATCCAATTCTCCTTAACATCAAATTAGCATGAGGATTTTATTCCTAGAGTGGTAGACATAGGTCTTTTACTTTGTTATGGGTGATTGGTCGAATGGTGGAGAGGAATTATGCTAAACCAGCTATCATGCTCCATCAGTAGGGGTGCACTATAGTTTGGACCATATCCATATTTACTTTTCACATCATGGATATGCATATGATATTATTATAAAAATTGATATACATATCCAGCGGATATGGGTAAAACGAATGCCACATCCATATGTAGTTTCAATATCACATATATGCTTATGATATTATTATAAAAATGTTATATGTACATCGATTTGAAAAATCTGGGCACTGATATGGGTATAGGAGACAGATAAACAGGATAAAACATAGTAGAAAATGAAATGGTAATGGGTTTTTTTTAGTTAAATGGTTGAAAAAATTCCCTCACATTCCATTAATTATTATTAACACATAATGATGAACTTAGATAGACAACATAGGTCATGATTAACTAACATCTGTGAAGTATAATAGTTTTCTTAGGCTATTTGACATAAATATTAATGGCCTAACTAGTTAGGTAGCAACTTAGTACAATTGAGGTCCTGTGATAGACACTAGGCAAAGAGACAAGATTATCATCTTATATTAATGTAGACGGACTCTCCTTTGGATACAATCTAACCATCAACAACACCCATTCCTCCGTTTCCTGTCTAAACCAATCATGATTTCCTCCAACACCTGCCCAACTGCCTGACCACTCCAGACTACATGTCTATTCTACATATAGGCCCAGGTAAAACATGTATTCCATATTTTGTAGTTAAGATGAAAATTTACTTAAGTTCAGAATGGACTTACCTTGTCCTGAAAACAAGGTCATATATAAAGATGATAGTATAAAACCCATACTAAAGTATTACTTCCTGAAATTAAAGAGTTCTTCCTCCATAAATTGGAGCAACAATATTCTTCAGTACATTGAAAAAGCTTTCATTCACGGATACTTTGAGAAACCCTCAATGAATATATAATTTTTGTCATCGAGTTAAATTGACAACTCCATCATATTTCAGTTAAAAAGGGGTAACATAAATTACTATTTGATTCTGATTCTCCATTGTTGTTGATACGTGACACCTCTCTGAGCAGAGGTCACCATGCAAACTGCATTATACATAAAACATCTAAATCCTTGCTTTTTGATACCGATTTGGTTGAATTAATTCTTCTTAGAATAGAAAAACTATTAAACTGACCATAAACTATATAACAGAAATCCATCTATTTCCACATGCAAATCATATATCAAAACACATACATTATACAATAAATACTGGAACTTAAAATACAAAGCAAAGGATACTACTACCTCAATTTCTGGAGTGTACACCGAAATAGGTGTTGTGTCCGTATCACTGTCATAGATTATAATAAATATCTAATTACAATGACACGTTTTTGTAGAGTGTCATCATTACAGAAAATTAATGACACTTATTTAAAAAGTGTCATAAAGAAAGTGTCGTTATTAACCTATTTTGTTGTAGTGTATTTCATTCAGCTAAAAAGTAACTACTACTAGACAGTACATCTTGCATTTCTTTCTGGTATATTTACAATTTCATTATCCTTTACTAAACAGGTTCTGTTGTCGGTCATTGCTTCATGATTTCCTGGATCATTCTCTAATAGACAGAATCCCTGGCCGCCAAAATGACCGAAAAAACGCTTCTTGGGGAGCTGATTGGATTTTTACTGCAGTGACCGATAAAATTGCATGGAATGTCCTACCTCACGGTATAAGAAGTTATGATTCTTTTTTTTATTTATTTTACTTGCTACAAACAATTTTTTGCTTAAGAGTTGTTAATAGAGACAATGTTGATAAGGATCTGATTGTCTGCAGGCCTTTTCCAGAGGTTGTTTAGGCAAGATCTATTAGTTGCAAGCCTCTTTTGTAACTTTTTATTGGTTGTGCAAATTAAAAGAACTGCAAATTGTTCCCCTAAGGGAAAGATGGGGCATGATATAGACACGGTGACAGGAAAGGAATTGATTTTGTTGTGCCCTAATGTATTTAGGAATGGTTGTTGTCTGTAACACGATGTAACACCGACAAAACATTAATTTTCGGATTGTTCATGGTTTCTAGCATATAGGCCATCATATTTGGTAGCACAACACATTGGTTTGTCATCAATACACAAATGTGAAACATATCAAGAAAGGGTGTTAGTTACTTATGTGCATGCCTTCTTTGTCCACTTAAGACTCATGTGTAATGTACATGACATGCCAGATCTGTAGTTAAATGATATTTTCTATACCATTCCTTTTCTATGACATTTTAGTGTGCTAAGCTTGTTATGCCTTGAGGTTCATAGGTTCACAACTTGAGCAAGACTTCACATTTGCTCTCTGTTTGCTGAAACATAGGTAAACACCCACATACACTATTAGTTTTAATTAAGTTTTGACTGGTCAGTTTGCTAGAATTTAGATGAGTATCATCCAATTTATAAATTTCCCAAACATATGAATGTGGTGTATATTCTTGAACATTGCATGGATACTGATTTGGACCTTCATTCATTGCATATGGTATCGGAACCTGGTGACAGAGTTGAAGATGATGAATTGATTGCTCAAGTTTAAACTGATAAGGTATGTTGCTTTGCTAAACTAAAATACTTTATACTAATAAAGACATCACACATCATGAATATCCCCAGCCCTCTAGCATCTTTTGGACTTCAGTACATAGGCCAGGGTACATAGGTTTGAAGACACTTTTTTTCTTCTTTCTTCAGACCTGCACACACATTGATTTTATGCAGACCTTTTCCAGAGGTTGTTTCTTCTGTTTTGAACTAATTCTCTATGTCTTGTTTCTGTACTTCACCTTTGGACATTTCTATGTAGTCATATTCCTTTAGTTGGTTTCAAACTGTGTATATATGCACACTTTTGCTTTATATTCTCATCTTATTATATGTTCTTGCCTGCAGTCTCGGTTATTTTTCTCTGGGTACTGTCCGTTAGGAGTTTAAGCAACAATCACGTCCTTGGACACCAACATACACAATGCACAACTCACTAACACTCACATTCACCAATGAATTTCTCCTTTCTTCTTCACTTCAGTTTAGACTAAAGCTGGAAACTTTTTTCTATTGCACTAATTCATGGTTGTTCATTATTTTTTTCTTTATGTGCCTTTGTTGAATAACTAAGTTCTTAATTGTAATCAAATTATTTTATCATATTTTTAACAATCTTTGAAATGTATACAGGACGTCACATTTTTTGCTTCCTCGGTTATCATAGTTCCAGGACCTACACTCACTAACAAGAACATCAAGTGTCAAAGACTCAAATTATTTTCACAGCTCTCGGATATTTTTTTTTGGTGTGGTAGACAACTTGTATTAAACTTACAATGTTTATGTAAGACATTGGCTGCTTTGTGTATGTAGCTTTAATATTATCTATTCTCTATGCACTTGTACTATGGAAGTTCGTTTACTTTCATTTTATATTTTTGTGAGTTCTACATTTATATATTCTCAAGATGATTACAAGATTGTGTCAATTGTTATTCATTGTTATAAAATTCCTTGGAGCGCTACAGGTTTTGTAAGTCATAGTATTTATGCTAGCTATATATTATTTCAAGCTACACGTGTGCAATTTCAAATAATGTGGGCAGTCATATATATATATATATATATATATATATATATATATATATATATATATATATATATATATAACTGGAACACTTTTTAGGTGTTCCAAAATTGGGCAAGAAAAGTATTCTGGGATGCTTATCTTAGGAACGTGTTTCTAATGTTCCAACATTGGAACTCTTTTTATCCGTTCCAATAAGTGGAGAAAAAGTAATTTGGAATGTTTTGTTGGAACTCTTTTTTGGAACGCTTTATCGATGTTCCAATATTGGAACACCATAAAAGCGTTCCAATAAATGTTTACAGGAATGCCTTTATTCCGTTCCAACAAATCTGGCAGCCCATAAATAGGCACGGAATATAGGTGTGCCTAAAATTATTTGGAATGGAATTTTAGCGTTCCAAAAGGACCTTTTTGGTGTAGTGCCGGTGCCCCGACGTATAACCAGTCTAGGCAGAAATCTTTGTCGACAAGGTGTCTAATGACCACGCACCTATGAGACATCTAGACTCACGTAAATGCATGGCCTAATTTAGTTGGTACGACTGGAACTATACTTAGCAACTCGTGCTCTGAACCACACTTGGCATAAGGTGCCTCGGGAACGCGAGACTCCCAACCGAGGGACCGCTTCGAACTTCTTAACGTGGATAGGAACGCGAGACTTCCAACCGATGGACCGCCTCGTACATCTTAACGTGGATAGGAACACGAGACTCCCAACCGAGGGACCGCTTCGAACTTCTTAACATGGATAGGAACGCGAGACTCCCAACCGAGGGACCGCCTCAAACTTCTTAACGTGGATAGGAACGCGAGACTCCCAACCGAGGGACCGCCTCGTACATCTTAACGTGGATAGGAACGCGAGACTCCCAACCGAGGGACCGCCTCGAACTTCTTAACGTGTATAGGAATACGAGACTCCCAACCGAAGGACCGTCTCGTACATCTTAACAAGGATAGGAACGCGAGACTCCCAACCGAGGGACGGCCTCAAACTTCTTAACGTGGATAGGAACGCGAGACTCCCAACCGAGGGACCGCCTCGTATATCTTAACGTGGATAGGAACGCGAGACTCCCAACCGAAGGACCACCTCAAACTTCTTAACGTGTATAGGAATGCGAGACTACCAACCGAGGGAACGCCTCGTACTTCTTGACGTGCGTAGGAATGTCTCATACTCCAATGTATTTCGTACGACACTATCGTCCAAGTCACATTCTATGTGACGAGCCTTAAGACCGTAGGAACGAATGGCTATATGCAGCCGTAGAACCGTGGGACCGTGCATACGCTCAACTTGAACAACCAAATTCTTTGGGTACCTAAACTCATGCCATAAGCCGTGCGATACTACTTAGTTTGTGGGACGATCAAGGCTACGTCGAGCCTTGCATTCGAGGAAACGTGCATGCTTTATCGAGCATCTACGCTGGCGATGCCTATGACTTAGGCTAACTCATAGTTTGTGACGAATACCAACTTTACCTTCTCCCAAGCCATGGGACGAAGGACCGAGTGTCATTTTCTAAGCACACCGTGCACCAACTCTAATCCGACCGTGGGACATTTTTTTATGTTCTAAACTCGATTTCGATCCATCAGGATTATTCCCTTAGCTATGTGGATTCGTCTCATTTATTATTAAGCCTACTTGTGCAAGTTAAAAACATGCAAATTATTAAGTGAAGGCTAAGATGAGGCAAGTTCACCGAAACTAGCCTACCTGAGCGATGTCTTCGAGTCGCCGTTGCAAGGATAAGTCCGAATGCCGTCGGCGTTTCGATTCCTCCGATTGACTTCGCGGGACGGGGCACTACATCATCCACCACTCAGAAAAAGTTTCATCCTCGAAACTTACTGAGTACACTTATTGGCTTATAACTTGATTCAACATCCTACGTTTCTCGTGTATACTACTCCTATGCGTTTCCTCAATCCGAGCCACGCTCGTGCTTATCGCTAACTTAGTCGTTAGGCACACAACCGATCAACCAACGTTCAAACTCGTCTCAATTCCATGATCGCATTACCATCAACATTTCTTCGAAACTCACGATCTCAAAATCCTCGACACTTTCCCGTTCCTCAAGTCTCATTTGATTCAACGTATCACTTAGTTGGATCGTGCATATATTCCAGGCATCCCCAAAATACATGCATTTCAGCCAAGCCTCATGATAGAGAATTCGCCATCACCACTCGAGCCGGATCGTGCACATATTCGGGCGTCCCTGATATACGTGCATGTCAACCGAGCCTTATGAGTGGTGCCTCCACTATTTCCTATCGCTTCGCACTTGGACATCTGCCTAACCGCTAGGCTATGTCTTTCCGTCAGTACTAGAATCATAGTTCCCAAACAACGATATCAACCCTGACCCTATCCTAAGGTCAAACCAAATCAATGGTACAAGATTTTCTATCCAAGCTCGCATCACTCTGATTTCTAAACATCGAGCATCGATTCCCTATACACATCCCAATATTCGTCGCACGGGGTACGAGTCGTTCGGTAAAGCCATCCTACGATAACTCACGTTTCAACCAATTTTACGTCATATCAATATCGTTCGTTCATCAAGCCGTTTCACATAGTTTATCTCTTCGAACATGTTCGACATTAGTTTGCCTATCATTCATTCTCAAATCAAGCACGCTATGACACAATTCATCTCTAAATCGTAATTCATATTTCACGTTTCCGAAATCATCTATTCCAATTCATGTAATCGATCACAAGGTCGTCTGACTCAACAAAATGTTGCTCCCCGATCTCACGCGAGTCAGATTATCCACAGTGGGCACAAATCACAATGCACGCTCCCGCGAGATAATCATTCTCATCGGGACGTAACTCTTGTTTTGTGTCTAGACTAATTCATTCTCAATGCGCGGATTAGACCTACTCAATCGTCAAGTTTCATTCCTTCGTCAATCACAAGTCCTACAAATTCTCGAATTTTCCTTCGCATCAAACCGACAAGTCGGGACAATCAAAGTTGCCGCATCCTGATTTTTCTGAGTTCGATCATTCCCGCGACATGAATCACCATGTCAGCGCTCATGCGAAACGATTGCCCCAAATCTGATGCAACGCATGTGCGAGGCTAGAGTTGCGCTCGTACAAGACAAGATTGTCGACGTTGTGGTTATCAACGCAATCATCAAGACACGATCTCTTTCATCCAACATTTATTTCATCTAAAGTCTTAAGTATTGCATCCATCAGAACGATAACACTTGCACGATTGTCATTCACCGTCTCAGAGTACCTCCGAGTTATCGCATGTCAATCTTTGATACACCTCAATACCATCGATGACATGCGTAATCTGATGATCTTCTTTTGCAACGAACTTTGAGTCGTACGACTGATGCTATTGTCCGAACTGGATATTCCATAATCTCCTCGATATTCAAGATCGATCTTCCGTGTACGCCTAAGCGTTAACTCGATAGTGTTCCTATCGATAGACACTCTAAGTGTAGCTTCGTTCCCGACCGAGCGGTACTTGATATCGCTCGCAACTCGTTTGCACCAAAAGGTCGAGGTGCGCGACACGCGGCACAACTTAGCCAAAAGGCCGTGTGCATAGCCATCTCGTGCGAACTATATTCCGAGTTTGCATGCTCAATTACTAGGTCAACGCAGGACTAGTTAGGCACGCACACGACATGTTAACTTAGCACGTGTTTTCTATCGAGACAAGTTTGACACCGTTCGGCACAAAGGCCTACCGATGCATTCAGCGATAGCCTACCGATGCGTTCGAGTGAATGCTTGTACGAGCTTTGGAAAATATTTAGACTTATTGTATGGACATGCAGAGGGACAATTGAGAGAGAGCACACCAACAATATCCACTTGCGAAAGTAATATTTCAGAGTATGCGGAACAACGGAGTTAAAGAATTCAATCTATAGTCCAAGGACGTAAAGCCGTGCTCATGCCGCACGAGCCTAGATTGCGCTCGTGCAAGGCGGGTTCCATAACGGCCGATTTCAGCGGCTGCGATGGGGTAGTCGCACAGAAGTCCCAATGTGAGCACCCTGAATTTTGGGTTGATTTTTTTTAATTTTTCTGATTGAATTAGTTTCGATAAATAATTTATTCTGTTTATTATCTTTAAATGTACTTTTTCGTGCCTTTGATATTTGGAGTGTCAGGGATGTTCATCTCTGGAAACCTTCTTCACGAGTTTTGTAGTGGACAAGATTACCTTCATGTTGGTATATAATGTCCCATCCAAATTTGTTCCCTTGTACTCTTTTTGCTTCGCAGAACTTCGGGTCGATTTAGACCATTTGATCATTAATTGATTTCCTACTCTTTTCCTTGATCATTATATGCACGTTACCGTGACTATTGATTTGGGAGCACCAGACCAGTCATTTTCTTGAAACCAACTCCTCATACATGATCTACTCGAGACATACTTCACCCATGACCTTCGTGTCCCACTCAGACACACCATTTTGTGCTCTATTTGCTTCACACAACTTTCCTGACACGTGACCTGCTTTTATTTCACCCCACGGTGTCACATTTATTTTCCGACTTGAATTGTGGATACCCTGTCGATCCAATCTAGCCGACCCTAAATATGGACATGGCCTACATGAAGCCTACTATCCGCATGATACTTGTGTCCCATTTATTGGAATCCTCACATGCTACTTATTTACCCATGATCATAAATACCTATTTAAATTCAATTATTGCACCATGTCCGATTTTGACCCAACCCGGCTCGATCGAACCCAGTCCAAACTTCATATTACCCTCTCTCATGACACCCTCACTTTCCTTGCCCAAAAATAATACTAAATACCCTATCTACCTATTTTAATATTCAATAGAAATTCCGTTTATTAAAATCCCTATAGGAATGACCAATTTCCCTATATTAAATCCTAGCCATAAATTTTCCCTCATTCAATCCTCACCATTAATTTCCCTCCATCTCCATAGCAGCCAATAACTCCCACACACTTCATTATTGGTCGGCCCTAAAATCAATGAGAAGGGATTTAGTTCTCTCTCTCTCTCTCATTAATTTTCTCTCTCTCACTCACCTCTTTCTCTTTCTTTCTAAATTTTCACACACACACCAACTCAACACAGCAACCATACTCCTTCATCATTCCGACCTCCTCCTGGCCGAGCTCAGCCCAGCCTCGACGGCCGACCTCCCACCCCCTGGCCAGCAGGCTGAGTAGCCTCTCCTCCTCCTTCTCCACACCACCTCTTCTCCTCCACTTTATTTACAACCACCACCACCATCACCACCAACATTGACCACCACCACCATCTACACAGCCCGAGCACAGCCCCATCCTGAACTCCTCCCTCCGCCGTGGCCGACGCCGTCGACCACCACCCTGGCCGTCGGCCACCACCGAACCACAAGTCCTTCCCTCCTCCTTCTTCTTCACCATTCAACCACCATCACCATAGCCGCACATCATCTCCACCACCACCACATCCGAGCGCCAACCACCTCTACATTCGCCACCGCCCTCGCCGTGCCTTCGCCGGCTGGGCCAGGCCGTGCAGCCCCGCGCGCAGCCCTGCGTGCAGCTACAAACAGCAGCAGCGCACAGCAGTGTTGGCATGGCTAGCCGGAAACGGCCCTGGCCACGCGCGCGCAGGTCACGCCGCCGGCCGCCGCCGCCGTGGCCGTCCCCCCCCCCCCCCCCCCGCAGCGAGCGAATGCCAGCGACCCCCTGGGTCAGCCACCTCATTCTCCGGCACGACATATAGGCGATTCGTGCATTTTGCACGAATTCCCGCCGTGACGTGCGCGGAATCAAGTCCGATTTGGCATCCCGTCGCAGCAACTTCGTACACAATTTTCGAGAAATTCGACCGTTGGATCGGTAATTTTTTCGCTCCGTCATAATCTCGGTATATCCATCTTTACTCCTGTCAATTTTCGTCCGTTAATTTTATCGTTTGATATATCAAAACCGGCCACCAAGTTGACCGTTTAAATTGTACAAATTTTGGACAGTTTCACGAACCCAAATTCGTCGGCTTGTACCTTCTCCACCGCAGCTCCATTTGGTGTGCTACTAGTTCCTGTGCAAAGCTGGTATATCCCTCTTACTACCCCTCCAGTTTCGTTTTACTGTGAGCTTGTTTGATTGGTTGAATTTGACGCCAAAGTCGGCCGTCCAAATTCATTATTTCCAACTTGTAAAATTCTATTTTTGAACACGGGACTCCAGATTTCATTTCTAACACCACTAGTAGACTCGTGGCATCGTTCTGGCATGTTTTCATATATAATTTGTTAGATTTGGAGGATGTGGGCCCTGGCACACATTTCAGTACAAAGCGGGCCCCACAGTCCGGGTCAACGGGACTTTTTGATGCTGGCTCATCAGAATCCAATTCTGGATATACCGTTGAGTTCGTATCATCATTCTGGACTCGTTGACATATAATTTTCTAGGTTTTAGTGGACATTTGTTCCGGCACGTATTTCGGTGCAAGTCGGATACCAATATCCGGGTCAACGGGTCATTTTAAGATCAGCTCATCGGAATCCAATTCCGGATTCACCGTTGAGTTCGTATCGTCATTCTGGACTCGTTGACATATAGTTTGCTGAGTTTTGAGAACATTGGCTCCGGCACGCATTTTCGTGCAAATCGGAATTCCAAGTTCTGCTCAATAGACCAAATTGAGACCGGGTCAACGGAATCCAATTCTGGATATACCGTTGGGTTCGTATCGTCATTCTGGTTTCGTGGACATATAATTTGTTATATTTTGTAGACTTGTTTTCTTCCACATTTTTCGGTGCAAAACGGCTCCGACATGGATACCGTTTTGACCCAAAATTACCTTTTTGCCCTTGTGTCCAAATTGGACCGATGGGAAGGCTATCCTAGCTAATTTGACTATTCTGGACACGTTGGCGATGTTTATTTTATCATCCGACAATGTTTTTAGATAGTTTCTCTATGTATCACCTTTTTTATTATAATTAATTCTTATAATATTCGTATTTCGGGATTAGTACAACGAAACTGAGATCAGTCAATTCCAGTGATCTCACATCGTTGAAATTGATAAGATGGACACGTGGATCACTATAATAAGATTATTAACTTTACCGTTGATCATTATACCTCGATTTGCGTGTCGTAAGTTTCGACGTACGAATAACGAAGTACACTTTATATCTTTAATAATTAGACTGGAATTGACCCTATTTGACTAGAGTTGATCAGTTGACTAAAAGTCAACTGTAAGTCAACACTTGACCTAGTTTGACTAGATTGATGACCTTAGTAGACCTAGAGTTGACTTGACTTAGAAGAGCCTAGAATAATATAGATTGCTTGTAAGAAATTTATGTGTGTTTCACTTTCATCATGTACTCTTGTGCTTTCACCTTACATGTGCACTCTCGTGATTCATGTACACTCATGAACACGGAGCCTCCATGTTTATATTCACGTGCACCCTTATATGGGCCCCCATGTGAATATCATGCAATAACATAACTTGTCTAGATCCTTGTGTATTGATTGGGGTACGGGGGAGTATAAATAGCCATGTGGACAATTTCCAAAGTAGTGTAGCCATGTACGACCTCTCATATTTATTATCAAGCCGTTCACATGTCTAGCTTGTACTCTAAATCACTAGTTCACTGTAGCTCTTTACTTATAGTAGATATTTTATTACAGTCTTCCTTTTTACTCATGTATACTCTTCAGCGTTTCATGTATTTTACTCTATTGCCTGTATTTTATTCCTGTCATTATATGAACTGCGTGAGATGTACTATGCTCGCTCCTGTCCTGACTGGACCTGTTGATAAATTTTACAGATAGCTTGGAGGTTGCCTGCTAGCCTAGAGGAGACACAGTAGAGGTTGTATTATCACGACCCACACCCACTGTGAGGGTACGAGCATGTAACAACGCCCAGCCTACGCCGTAGTGTCGACGGTAGAACGCTGTTCTAGGTCACTATCTAACCAACCAATCACGCAATTATATAATGTACTTGTCAAAATATCAACTCCGAACGGAGGACAAGTATAGATATAATATAATCTCAATCACAGTCTAAGAACGATATGATAGCACCGAAGATTAAAACTAAGACTAATAACAGAAATAGAACCAACAACTAATAATATAATCTCAAACAATCTCAACTACAAATCTCAACTTATATACAACTCCAGTTCTAAAACATGAAAGCTAAAACAGGACAACTAGCTAAACTCCCGATCACTCCTGAGTGTCGGGGCCATAGGTAGCTAAGCCATCTCCTGGCCCGTAATATGTAGGGCATGTGTCCTCAGGGCAATCATCTGTAAAATTTACAACAGGTCCAGTTAGGACAGGAACGAGTACAACTCATCAAGAAAACCTAAGTAATGACAGAGAACTATAAAGCAGTTATAAACAGTTTTATTGATGAATATGGCAGTTTATATTTAGGTGATAGTATAGAGAAGCAGTAAGATACAAGGAAAATAAAATAACTAAAACAAGAGAAGAATGATGGCAATGAAGACTGTAAAATAAATCTAGCTGAACTAAAGTAACATAATAAGTCCAGACAGCAAATGCAAAACAGGTGTAAAACTACTATAAGTCCAGTACGAGATAAATCTAATATAAGATGAATCCAGTACAAGATGATTCTAGGTAGTGATCAAGAATCCAGGTGAGCCCAGCTATTCTAACAGTGTGTTTTAAAATACCGAGATCGACATGTAAACGGCTGTAGGTAATCAGGTATATCTCTCACTGGTCAGACGAGAGATGGCTATGCTTCCAGTAGATTCCAGTTGGGAGATTCCAGATTTGGGGTATGTCTACATGTCTTACTCAATATTTTCCCGCCCCGCAATACAAATGAATCTAGAATTCGACACGCAATACAAAATATGATGATTCCGAAATGATTCCAGTGATTCCAGTAATAGAGGCCAGATAAGTATGGTATGTGTGTCGCATACATGAATCCAGAAATATCCATACGTGTAGTAACAGAGAATCACATAAAACTAACTATAACTGAAGTACAGTAATTGACAATTAAATGAGAGAACTATCAGAAATGTACTCGCCTGCTACTCTGAAAAGAGTAGTGTAATATCAGATACCTGCACCGGAGTCACAATGTCCTAAACAGAGTAATATGGGTTATGACATGTTCAATATAAGGTAAATAAAAGCTACAATGCAACCTATATGATTTCTAGGTCAAACTAGGTCAATTGGTCACATTTAGACTCAATGTTGACTTTTGGTCAACTCTAGTCATTCCTGAACTATTGGGTCAAACCTTGGTCAACTATAGCTAAACCATGCCAAGGCTCACAACCAGAACATTAACCAAGCTATAATGATCCAAAATCCCTTATCAACTACCAGCCTACTAGGCTATATAGCCACTAGTCTAAAGGCATTTACTACTACTAGCCAACTTATATATACATAACATATAAATATATATACATATTAGGTATCACATAGTACACACATATACATGTATCTATACATACTCTCTCATAACCCTTATCCTTCCTCTAATACATTAATAAGATACATTAACCCTCACTCACACAATCACAGCTCAAGTTCACTCATATATGTATACACTTACCTATATTGATATAAAAATATCAAAGCCAGAAATCCCCTGTAGGCCAACCTGCCTTGCCCAAGCCTGCACACCCAAATGCAGGTCCAAATAGGACCTGCCTACTCTTCACCTGCACATCAGGGTATCCCACATGTCCTATGGCCAGTCTTGTACTTCCTAGCACCTCATACTGCCAAGGAGGTCAAGTACAGGCCCTGTATACACTCTTTTATTGCTGTCCTAAACTCCAATACCTACTAACGTACTAAATCTTAAGATCCTCCTCTCTACTATTTGTCTATCCCTTCCCATCACCATGACTAATACTATAGGCTAATATACAATAAAAATGTGGCCAAATGTCTATACTACTGAACTGAACAAGGAGGAATAATGGACTGGTAACAGGGAACTGAATACATGTCCAAGTGGACTGAACTCTCAATTCCTAACATTGAACCAACTTCACTTATCATGACATTCATGCATTCATACAACCATAAACCAAAATCACCCACTGCTGCCAAATAGCCAAGCCAAGGAGAAAATTCCCCTGCTGCCCGATCCCTCACTCACACACTCCCAGAACCCAACCTGGACTGAACCCAGTTCAGTCCCTAAATCTCAGAGAGACATATTTCCCTCTCAGCTCCAATTCCTTCACTGATACCTAATCTAACTCCTAGAACCTCAAACAAACAACCCAACTCAAGTATCAAGAAATGGTGACTCTAACCAATCCCAATATTTCGAACACTCCAATACATCACATATATAAAACAAAATCAAACCCAATATAATGTGTTAGATGTGTATGAGTGTGTGTGTAATAGGTTGGGTTAACATGGCATAGTGTTCAGATTTCAGTCAAGGTGTGTGTCTAAATGTGAGGGATTGCACAGGTGGGTGAACATACACATGTGTGTGTGTATGCAGGAAATAGTGTAGCAAGGGACAGTACCATAGACATGTTCATTCTGAACAATACATCCTAGTCTATCACAGATTCAAGGCACACTTATTCCTACATTGCAACTCATGGTACTAACCACAATATGTATTCAAATGCATCTACTAGACAAAGGTGTATATATATTGCCCTATCCCTTAGGTCAATCCCTTTTACCTAAACTTATTGGCTGACCCAATCCCTACTGGAACTCAACCCACAATATAGTCCTAACTGAACTCAAATACTCCACATGTCCTTACCCTTAGCCTAGGACTGAAACCCAAACTCAGTCAATGACTGATACCCCAAGATTTCCCCAAATCTGCACAGCAATGCCTCTGTTGGCTTTGCCAAACCAAGCCTAGCCATTAAATGGCCAACACTCTAACATCCTTACAACACCTTAATTACAGCCTACCACTGCTGCTGATCTTGTCCTGCTACTACTGTTCTTACACATGCAAGCAATATGCAAGAATGTAAATACGAAGCCCATGCAAATTTTAATTGTAAACTCAAACAATACACTATCCAACCTGCCCCTTTTCATACCCTCACTAAACCAAGCTAACTGACACTAATATACTAACTCATGTATCCTATATGATACTCTAGTCTGATACTAACTAGTACATGGCTGTACAAAATGGCAGTGCACTTCCTGCACCAGACCCGAGCTCCCTCTTCTGCCTTACTGTCAATCCTTCATCACAAATTCCCTTCCCAAATTCCTTGTTGCCCATACACTAACAGTGTCACATAGCTACTCCTAATCTCCTCTCTTCTCACTTATTTCTGCCCTCTTCTTCTTACTGTTCCAAAAATCCCCCATTCCCTAATTTACTAACTCTCTGATCACTAATTACTGACACATACTCCCACATTCACCTGGCAATGAGGAGGAACCCCTTACCTCGACCATACTGCAGTGATGGCCATGCCACCTGCAATACTCTCTATGGCCCATGGCCTCTGTCCTCTCCCCTGGTCATACAGCCCTCTATACTGCAGATATCTACATACATATATATACATATGTACTGACATGTATACTCACATATGTACATACAACTATATATGAATACAAATATACAAATATATATGATATATATATATATACTCAATCCCAGGTAGTAATTTAACGTATTAAAGTATATTAGTTGGTTAAAAATGACTGGAAACCAAAAATAAATCAGAAAACCAAACCTCAGTTCAGAGTTTCAGAAATTCCTAGTGCAAAACCCAAAACAACAATCAAACTCGAATCAAAAATAGAAGAATATGGTGTACAGGCATAGGGGCTAACCCTACGAGCCTTTATGTGTCCACACGTGTCCAAGTAACCAATGAATACTGTGTCAGAGACAGTGCAGTACACTGTCTCGTGCACGTGTGTCGAGCCACAAAGGACACGACACACACATCTACAAGTGTCGTGTACATGTTCATAGCTAGGGTAGGTCTAGGTGTACGTGTTCACTTGCCTTAAACCTGTCCTTGTGTCTTCATGTTTGAGAACGAGGCGCGTGTCAGAACTGGTTTACACGTGTGTGCACGACAGGCAGCGACCAGTACAAGAGTGAAAACTCCCAAACCACTAAACCAAATCGTGTGAGACTTTGGGGGCATGTTGTCAGACATTGCCCCCAGGTGTCCACCAATTTTGGTATCCAACCGAGTTGTGTCGTGTCGGATATGGAAGTGTGGCAGCAGGACACTGCACGGGGCCTGTGCGCGGTGTCGTGCACGAGGTGAGTGTCCGATTTGGATACGAAACGTCCACAGAATCGTACTCAGACTTCTTGATAATTAATCTACATATTAAGAGCTTCAAAATAATGTAATTAGTTTAGCAAAAATTGAAAATAAAATCCTTAGAGGCATTTCGTCGAACACCTAACATACCCTATGACACGTGTCCGATACGGACACCAAACGGACACGAAATCCACCCAAATTTGAGGTACAGCTAGGGGACACCTAAACCTAGCCTAATATGTAAAGAAATCAAAATAATAATGCAATTTAAAGGGTTTTACCTATAGGTGCAAATTACATGGAAAAGCTCCAAATAGGAGGTGTTCCTCTTGATGGCCAAATTCTCCAAATGAACCCAAAACTGAGATTTACCTCCAGAAATAATAAATACACAGAAATTAGAACCTAATGCAAAAGACTAGGATTAAAAAGGAATTAAAATGGATTTATGGGAATTTTTGGAAGGGAAAAAAATACCTTTCTTTTCTCCAAGTGTTGGAATGATAAAAAAAAGAGGCAAGCCCTAATGAATAAGTGTTTAAATAGGGTAGGAATTCCTATGTGGCTGGTCATAAGCTCAATAATTAGGGTTAGGGTTTACTAAATGGCCCATGGGCTTAAGTCATGATCAATCAAATCATTAAGCCATAAGTCATTTCATGAAACCACAAGCCATGACTTAAATTCACTTAAACTAATCCTCCTAATCCAAAATTAGTTTCTAATGAATAAAAGTAGGTTAAACTAAGTTAGACTAGGGTCACCATGGCTAGGGTTAGCTTCTAGGCTAGTCCACTAGGTCTCAACAAGTCAAAGTCAAACTGGAATTCACCAATTCAATAAATCATCAATTAATTCAAATAAGTCAAAATAACCAAATTACCCCTAGGCTAAAAATAATAATTAAATCATCCTAATGACACGGTTAGCTCTAGGTCATGCAGTCTCTAGGGTTTCACTGGCAGCACATCAAAATTACTAGTCATGACTTAAAGCAGTTTTTAAATAGTTTAAAAATTATTAAAAATCACCAAAAATTATAATATGAAATAAATATCAATAAATAATAATTATAATTATAAAATTTCAAAATTACCCTCATCTGGAAAATTGGGTGTTACATGTATAGATGGTTATTTCAGTTGTCTTGAGTTGTATTTACTTTATGGATTACTGTATTTGAGATTTGAGATGTTTTCTGGGTTTATATATCTTAGACACTTAGACTTCTATCTACAGTATCTCTTTGTGGATTTCATGTTTTATCTATCTTTTATCATGCTCTACCTTAGATGTGATTGAGACTGTATTTGCTATATCACCTCCATTCGGAGTGTATATACTGTACATGTACCTTTATATTGTTAGATGTTTGACCTAGGACAGCGTTCTACCGCCGACACTGCGGCGTAGGCTGGACGTACCCACGTCTCGTGCCCTTACTCTAGGGTACGGGTCGTGACACATTTTTAGTGGTGGCCCATGCAGGTCGAGATTCGCAATGGTACGAAGTCATGGTAGTACGACAATTAGTTGTACTGCTGTGCGCCTGCAATTAAGGATAATGAATAGGTCTTTAATGAGAGGATACTCAATCACATTTAGGATTTCTTGAGAGATTCCTGGGACGACCCTTGAGAATCTTATTTTTACTTCGATTTAAAAACTCTTCTTCCCTTGATTTGATTTATCTTTACTTCCTGTTGTTGAACTTGATTTTGATGGATTATTGTTGAATTTGAGTTTGTATTTATTGATTTTGATGGATGATTGTTGAATTTTGAATCTTAATATTAGCTGTTGCATCCGAGTTTGTATTTATATGATTTGATGGATTATTGTTCAGTTTTGAATCTTGATGTTCGTTGATAAATTTGATTTTTGGATATCCATTGTTGATTTAATTTAATTTTTGTCAAGATGAAATTATATGGGCTAGGTCATCTAAGTTATGGAATCTAGTCTTCTACAGTCACATTAGCCAGCATGGTGAGGACATATAGTCTGACTTTGGATATATTTCTCGGGTGTGAGAATTTAAGGTTTTCGCAGCCAAGCTAGCGGCATCGCAAAAATTTTAAATACCATGATTCTAGAGGTATGTGCCTAAGTCGAGGACTTTGTGATTATCGTAGCCTTGCTTACTAGTATGACGAGGATTTAGAGTACCATAATTTTGGATAGACGCATATGATTATCAGATTGTACCTTAAATATTTTTGAACATGTTTTCTCTACTTTTGTTTCAGTCATTCTTAAAAAAAAGAATTATTGTTTGTTTTGTTTGTTTTGCTTCTCATTATTTAACTTAGGAGTAGCTTTAGCTATTTTTATAAACCTTGTGTAACTTCTTGCTATGAGTTTCTTCATAATACAATGAATCGATAATTTTTGCTAGACCTTATCTTGGATTTGATATTATAGCTCTAGTTTCAAAATGGTTCCTTCTTTTAAACAGATAAGCAGAACAGATTTTATCGTTATTTCCTTCTTGCTATTATTCTTATATTAAATAATAGTAATAATAATAAAACTGTCTTGAATACATCAATCACCTACTTTGCAATCTTGGTAGAAATCTAAATGTTGGTCTTGATATAGAATTTGATTTTTATATTGGGACATGAGAATATATATAGTGGACACAGACACTTTGCCTGACACGTATGCATCTACACTTTGATTACCAACCTATCTAAATACATATTAATATGTTGTTGATGTTTAAATTCTCAAAACCCTAATATTTCTGATACAGTATAGTATCAGAGACTGGTTCTCTGCTTTTTTCAGTTTAAATTCGTAATTCAAATATAAATTACATGTTATTAGTTTTGTTTACATCATTGCACATGTATATTATATACAGGGTTTCAATTCTTAAAGAAATTGGTTGAGTTTTGTGTTTGAATTTGTCAAATCTGAGACTGTGTGCATATTAACCCTTAATACTGGATTCCAAATGTTTAGTTCAATTTCAGATTTAATATATAATATTAAACTGTATACATAGCTAGATGTATGGATAGTATGTTAGGGTTTCATTTCTATCATGTTAGAATGTGTTGGGAGCATTGAGTTGGTTGTGATGTTTCAAACCCCTAAAATTTGAAACTGCATTATATTAATATTATACTGTGTTAAATGTTAGCTTATTTTCAGATTTTGTATGTAAATGCTGAACTAAAACTAGGTTTAACCTTTCAACACTAAAGCTATAACCCTGTACAAGGACACGCGTACCCTAACTTAGTATACACTGCCATGTAAGCCTAACCCTTCTTCTCTATGTTATGTTCATATATCTATATAGATATATATAGAGTTTATGCATACATGTTATAATGTATATAGATACATAACTAAATCTCTACCTCTTTATATATATATATATATATATATATATATATATATATATATATATATATATATATATATATATATATATATATTATATATATATATATATATATATATGGTTAGCCATGCATGTTATGGGTAAATAGGTTGTGCATTGTAGATTTTTAACCAATATGCCATGAGTAGTGTAACTTGATAGCTATTATTTTGAAACCCAAATCCACCTATACACTTCCATGTATATTTTACATACACACATGCCTACTATCTAACCATATGAACATGTCCACATACACCCATACACACACAAACTACATAACCTTTACATAATTCTAGCTTTTCCTTCTCTAACAGTCTCTCTCTCTCTCTCTCTCTCTCTCTCTCTATATATATATATATATATATATATATATATATATATATATATATATATATATATATATATATATATATATATATATATATATATATAATGATTGGATTTCAATGCAATTGACTTTCATTCTTTAACTTGTGATTTTAATTTTTCTTTGAATAATACCCCTTTATAGATAATTGGTAGTTAACTTTATTTTATTTTTTGATTAAGTACCAGTTTTCATATAGGATGGTAGACTGCCTTACAGTTTTGATGATTTGTTATTTCTGTATCTTTTCTAGTTTAGCACCCTAGATTGCTTGTGTGTTTTGATACCCTATGACCGTTTTGGTTAGCATGACTAGTATACCTAGTTGAGACTTTCACTACCATCGTATGACATGACTCTGTATGCCGTCCTTTTAAATTATATGATTGATTAAGTTCTGGGACTTGATTGTGGGGGTTTGACCTAGAAGGAGTATAAACATTTTAATTTCGAGGACGAAATTTTTATAAGGTGGGTAGGATGTGAGTACTGTAAATTTCGGGTTGATTTTTTTTAATTTTTCTGATTGAATTAGTTTCGATAAATAATTTATTCTGTTTATTATCTTTAAATATACTTTTCCGTGCCTTTGATATTTGGAGTGTCAAGGATGTTCATCTCTGGAAACCTTCTTCACGAGTTTTGTAGTGGACATGATTACCTTCATGATGGTATATAATGTCCCATCTAAACTTGTTCCCTTGTACTCTTTTTGCTTCGCAGAACTTCGGGTCGATTTAGACCATTTGATCATTAATTGATTTCCCACTCTTTTTCTTGATCATCATATGCACGTTACCGTGACTTTGATTTGGGAGCACCAGACCAGTCATTTTCTTGAAACCAACTCCTCATGCATGATCTACTCGAGACATACTTCGCCAATGACCTTCGTGTCCCACTCAGACACACCATTTTGTGCTCCATTTGCTTCACACAACTTTCCTGACACGTGACCTGATTTTATTTCACCCCACGGTGTCACATTTATTTTTCAACTTGAATTGTGGATACCCTGTCGATCCACCTAGCCGACCCCAAATATGGACATAGCCCACATAAAGAGTACTATCCGCATAATACTTGTGTCCCATTTACTGGAATCCCCACATGCTACTTATTTATCCATGATTATAAACACCTATTTAAATTCGATTATTGCACCATATCCGATTTTGACCCAACCCGGCTCGACCGAACCCAGTCCAAACTTCATATTACCCTCTCTCATGACACCCTCACTTTCCTTGCCCAAAAATAATACAAAATACCCTATCTACATATTTTAATATTCAATGGAAATTTCGATTATTATAATCCCTATAGGAATGACCAATTTCCCTATATTAAATCCTAGCCATAGATTTCCCCCCATTCAATCCTCACCATTAATTTTCCTCCATCTCCATAGCAGCCAACAAATCCCACACACTCTATTATTGGTCGGCCCTAAAATAAATGAGGAGGGATTTAGTTCTCTCTCTCATTAATTTCCTCTCTCTCACTCACCTCTTTCTCTCTCTTTCTAAATTTTCACACACACACCAACTCAACACAGCAGCCATACTCCTTCATCATCCCGACCTCCTCCTGGCCGAGCTCAGCCCATCCTCGCTGGTCGACCTCCCACCCCCTGGCCAGTAGGCTGAGCAGCCTCTCCTCCTCCTTCTCCACATCACATCTTCTCCTCCACTTCATTTACAACCACCACCACCATCACCACCAACATCGACCACCACCACAATCTACACAGCCCGAGCACAGCCCCATCCCGAACTCCTCCCTCCGCCGTGGCCGACGCCGTCGACCACCACCCTGGCCGCCGGCCACCACCGAACCACAAGTCCTTCCCTCCTTCTTTTTCTTCACCATTCAACCACCATCACCATAGCCGCACATCATCTCCACCACCACCACATCCGTGCGCCAACCACCTCGACGTTCATCGCCGCCCCTGCCGTACCTTCGTCGGCCGGGCCAGGCCATGCAGCCCCGCGTGCAGCTGCAAACAACAACAGCGCATAGTAGTGTTGGCATGGCCGGCCGGAAACGGCCCTCGCCACGCGTGCGCAGGCCGCGCCGTCGGCCGCCGCCGCCGTGGCCGTGGCCCCCGCAGTGGGCGAATGCCGGCAACACCCCCTGGGTCCTTCAACTCCTTCTCCGGCACGACAAATAGGCGATTCGTGCATTTCGCACGAATTCCCGCCGTGACGCGTGCGGAATCAAGTCCGATTTGGCGCCCCGTCGCAGCAACTTCATGCTCAATTTACAAGAAATTCGACCGTTGGATCGACAATTTCTTCACTCCGTCACAATCTCAGTATATCCATCTTCACTCCTGTCAATTTTCGTCCGTTAATTTTATCTTATGATACATCAAAATCGGCCACCAAGTTGACCGTTTAAATTGTACAAATTTTGGACAGTTTTGCGGAGCCAACTTCGTCGGCTTGTACCTCCTCCACCGCAGCTCCACTTGGCATGCTACCAGTTCCTATGCAAAGCTGGTATAACCCTCTTACTACCCCTCCAATTTCGTTTCATTGTGAGCTTGTTTGATTGGTTGAATTCGACGCCAAAGTTGGCCGTCCGAATTCGTAATTTCCAACTTATAAAATTCTATTTTTGAACACGGGACTCCAGATTTCATTTTTAACACCACCAGTAGACTCATGGCATCGTTCTGGCATAATTTGTTAGATTTGGAGGACGTGGGCCCTGGCACACATTTCGGTGCAAAGCGGGCCCCACAGTCCGGATCAATGGGACTTTTTTATGCCGGTGCATCAGAGTCCAATTTTGGATATACCTTTGAGTTTGTATCATCATTCTGAACTCGTTGAAATATAATTTGCTAGGTTTTAGTGGACATTTATTCCGGCACGCATTTCGGTGCAAGTTGGATACCAATATCTGGATCAACGGGTCATTTTGAGATCGGCTCATCGGAATCCAATTTTGGATACACCGTTGAGTTCGTATCGTCACTCTGGACTCGTTGACATATAGCTTGCTGAGTTTTGAGAATATTGGCTCTGGCACGTATTTTGTGCAAATCAGAATTCCAAGTTCTGGTCAACGAACCAAATTGAGATCGGGTCAACGGAATCCAATTCTGGATATACCGTTGGGTTCGTATCGTCATTCTAGTTCCGTAAAAATATAATTTGTTATATTTTATAGACTTGTTTTCTGGCATATTTTTCGGTGCAAAACGGCTCCGACAAGGATACCGTTTTGACCCAAAATTACCTTTTTGCCCTCGTGTCCAAATTGGACCGATGGGTAGGCTATCCTAACTAATTTGACCATTCTGGACACGTTGGCGATGTTTATTTCATCATCCGACAATGTTTGTAGATAGTTTCTCTATGTATCACCTTTTTTATTATAATTAATTCTTATAATATTCGTATTTCGGGATTAGTACAACGAAACTGAGATCAGTCGATTCCAGTGATCTCACATCGCTGAAATTGACAAGATGGACACGTGGATCACTATAAAAAGATTATTAACTTTACCGTTGATCATCTTACCTTGATTTGCGTGTTGTAAGTTTCGACGTACGAATAACGAAGTACACTTTATATCTTTAATAATTAGACTAGAATTGGTCCTGTTTGACCAGAGTTGACCAGTTGACTAAAAGTCAACTGTAAGTCAACACTTGACCTAGTTTGACTAGATTGATGACCGGAGTAGACCTAGAGTTGACTTGACTTAGAAGAGCCTAGAATAATATAGATTGCTTGTAAGAAATTCATTTATTACAACTTGAACACCTTGTAACCTGTGTTGCTTTACATAGGACTCTGTGGCTTCAGTTTGGACCTCTATACCTATCAGCTGTTCAGGTTATCAGGCGCGTACATTCTCTGACCGTTTCATTCTTGCTAGGAGTACTTTCTCGCTATAGATTATCTTACTTGATGATGGAAACACGGATTAGTACTATATGGATCTTTTCATACGATGTTATCCCCTCGGGAGCATCAGATACATCATGTCATGTGCATTTCACTTTCATCATGTACTCTTGTGCTTTCACCTTACATGTGCACTCTCGTGATTCATGTACTCTCATGAACACGGAGCCCCCATGTTTATATTCACGTGCACCCTTATATGGGCCCCCATATGAATATCATACAATAACATAACTTGTCTAGATCCTTGTGTATTGATTGGGATACGGGGGAGTATAAATAGCCATGTGGACAATTTCTAAAGTAGTATAGCCATGTACGACCTCTCATGTTTATTATCAAGTCGTTCACATGTCTAGCTTGTACTCTAAATCACTTGTTCACTGTAGCTCTTTACTTATAGTAGATATTTCATTACAGTCTTCCTTTTTACTCATGTATACTCTTCAGCGTTTCATGTATTTTACTCTATTGCCTGTATTTTATTCCTTTCATTATATGAACTGCGTGAGATGTACTATGCTCGCTCCTGTCCTGACTGGACCTGTTGATAAATTTTACAGATAGCTTGGAGGTTGCCTGCTAGCCTAGAGGAGACACAGTAGAGGTTGTATAGATAGTTATTTCAGTTGTCTTGAGGTGTATTTACTTTATGGATTACTGTATTTGAGATTTGAGATGTTTTCTGGGTTTGTGTATCTTAGACACTTAGACTTCTATCTGCGGTATCTCTTTGTGGATTTCATGTTTTATCTATCTTTTATCATACTCTACCTTAGATATGATTGAGACTGTATTTGCTATGTCACCTCTATTCGGAGTGTATATACTGTACAGGTACATTTATATTGTTAGATGTTTGACCTAGGACAGCGTTCTACCGCCGACACTGCGGCGTACGCTGGACGTACCCACGTCTCGTGTACTTACTCTAGGGTGCGGGTCGTGACACCCAAGCAGAGACATTGAACACGCAGCAGAAATTTAGAACAAACACAAGTTATTCAAAGAAGCTCTTTTATTGATATTGAAACAACGGTTACATTGGGGGAACAAGGCCAAGATTACAATCACTCAAATCCACTCATCTCACTTTACAATCACTCAGCTCTCTCTCATCTCTCAATACTTGTCTTGAGCCAGCGGATGTTTCGGATAGGGGATGTCCATACATTATGTCCCGTATAAGTCAAGTCTTCACGCGGATCGTACGCTTCGAATCGCCAAGGAACTCTGTGCCTCGACGTATTCAAGCGAGCTCCACACCACGAGCTTCTACCTGCACCTGCACATGAAAACTATGTGGGTATTAGTACTCAACTGTACTGGTGGAGTGAGCTCATCGCCCACCCATACAAAACCAACACGTTTATTTTACTTTATGCAATACAAGACCCTTTACGATTGTCTTTCTAATCTTGCCTTGGGATCGATTTTTGGACCGACGCCTTGGTCTACTTTGTGTCTCTAGACCGTCACCATGCCTTGCACTAATAATGTACTCATACTTTACCGCTAGCCCTTCTCGTTCCAAAAACGTCAACTCATTGCCTCGTGCTTGCCTTTCGTGCCATACTCTAGGACGTAACGACTCGGTCGTGTCAAATACTTGCCCGTGTCTTAAACATCGAGGCCGTGGCTCACAGTGTAACCTGACTTATCCAAACTCGCCTTACGGTCCTTCCAGACTTAACTCGAAACGTCTAACACAACTCGTGGAACCAGTGTTGAGAACTCGAGTACGACGCCATATCTCGTGGCGAAACACATGTCTCTACGTATAACCAAATCTTAGGCTCATATTACCTTGAGTGCATACCGTGCACGCTTTCCAAAACACATCACATACCGTGCTTACGCTTCTTTTGTTATGACCGACACCGTGCATGCGGATTCGCCGCGTAGCACGCCAATTATCTATATGAAAGGCCACTGGCATGACAAGCCATAGCGGACATAGCTCGGGTAGGCGGTGGGTCCTTCGATGCAGGTAGCGAGCCCTATGGAAAGCCCCCGACTACCCTCACGCAATAAATCGTGCACTGCTATAACGTCTACTCCATAGGACGACCAGGCCCGGTGCCCCGGCGTATAACCAATCTAGGCAAAAATCCTTGTCGATAAGGTGTCCAATGACCATGCACCTATGAGACATCTAGACTCACGTAATGCATGGCCTAATTTAGTTGGTATGACTGGAACTATACTTAGCAACTCGTGCTCTGAACCACACTTGGCATAACGTGCCTCGGAAATGTGAGACTCCCAACCGAGGGACCGCCTCGAACTTCTTAACGTGGATAAGAACGCTAGACTCCCAACCTAGGTACCGTCTCGTACATCTTAATGTGGATAGGAATGCGAGACTCCCAACCGAGGGACCGCCTCAAACTTCCTAACGTGGATAGGAACGCGAGACTCCCAACCGAGGGACCGCCTCAAACTTCTTAACGTGGATAGGAACGCAAGACTCCCAACTGAGGGACCGCCTCGTACACCTTAACGTGGATAGGAACGCGAGACTCCCAACCGAGGGACCGCCTCGAACTTCTTAACGTGTATAGAAATACGAGACTCCCAACGAGGGACCGTCTCGTTCATCTTAACATGGATAGGAATGCGAGACTCCCAACCGAGGGACCGCCTCTAACTTCTTAATGTGGATAGGAACGCGAGACTCCCAACTGAGGGACCGCCTCTACATCTTAACGTGGATAGAACGCGAGACTCCCAACCGAGGGACCACCTCGAACTTCTTAACGTGTATAGAAATGCGAGACTCCCAACTGAGGGACCCCCTCGTACTTCTTGACGTGTTATGTCTCATACTCTAATGTATTCCGTGCGACACTATCGTCCAAGTCACACTCTATGTGACGAGCCTTAAGACCGTAGGAACGAATGGCTATATGCAGCCGTAGAACCGTGGGACCGTGCATACGCTCAACTTGAACAACCAAATTCTTTGGGTACCTAAACTCATGCCATAAGCCGTACGATACAACTTAGTTCGTGGGACGATCAAGCCACGGGACGAAGGACCGAGTGTCATTTTCATCTACACGGGCGACGCCTATGACTTAGGCTAATCATAGTTTGTGACGAATACCAACTTTACCTTCTCCCAAGCCGGGACGAAGGACCGAGTGTCATTTTCAAAGCACACTGTGCACCAACTCTAATCCGACCGTGGGACATTTTTCCATGTTCTAAACTCGATTTCGATCCATCAGGATTATTCCCTTAGCTATGTGGATTCGTCTCTTTTATTATTAAGCCTACTTGTGCAAGTTGAAACACGAGAATTATTAAGTGAAGGCTAAGATGAGGCAAGTTCACCGAAACTATCCCTACCGAGCGATGTCTTCGAGTCGCCGTTGCAAGGATAATTCGAATTCCGTCGGCGTTTCGATTCCTCCGATTGACTTCGCGGGACGGGGCACTACAGGTGCCCCTACCAACGACGCATATGATCCAAAGATTTTCACCTCCACCCTAGCTGCGATGCCTGGTTCCATCATTTTGCCAACCATGCCGTCTTCAAAGGTAAGGCCATTAACGGAATGTATTCTCTGGCCATCTCTCCCTTTTTGAGACGATCGGCCTCTCCTCTCTTTTGGCCGACAAGTGCCTATATATCCGACAGCGGTGCCCTATTCTACTGCAACTGCAATGCTTATATGGATCTTAACCTTCAGGATCCTCAATACTAAGGCTCCCGCTTCTGTGACCAATGCCTACGATTCATGTACCCCGATGGTGTGGATCCCTTCGGTGCTTTTCACGAGACTTAGGGTGGGGAGGACGATGATCCGACGATGAGTAGTAGTGGGCTCGTGTTCCTGTTGGTGGTGGTCGAATAAATTTGGTATATTTTAGTGTTTGTCTTTTGAGGTCCTTCGAGGACCATAGTTATGGTTTTGTCTTGTGTGGTCATACGGGGACCGTTTTCTGTCTTGCTATGACTTGGTTACTCTCGTTAAGGAGAGTTTATTTGTCTATTTTTTATAAAGTACCAAGCATGTACCCTCCTACTTTTAATATCTAATATACGCATGCTTTTGTTCTCTTTAAAGCTTTCATAATTTATCGCTATAATTCCTTATTTCCCATATTTGATTAAGTACAAAGGGGGAGAAAACGTATTGAGGGGAGTAGTCTACCTACGGGGAGTCACTCCCTGAAGATGCTATCCTCTATTTTGTCAATATCAAAATGAGGGAGATTGTTGGCACATTTATTTTGATAACATTAACAGTATCTTCGTAGTCTAGTTTTCTCTGAATTTTAGCTAACAGATAATCTTTCAAAGCCCTTCTACAAAAAATCTGTCCATCAAGTAGAGTCATTCAAGCCTTATGGACGTCCTAAAAGAAGATTAAAAAAAGACCAGCGCTCCTTAAAGATAAGCTCCCAAAAGATTCAAGATTTCGAGTTTACAAGATCTAGGTCTTTCTGTATAAACACCTAAGGTTGAAGACAAACATAAAGCTCTTCTATTTTTTCAATCAAAAATCAATGTCTAAAGAAATGTTATACCGACGGTATACCGCTGTGTACCGACGGTATATCGTTTCTGAGCCAAAAAATGTTGTGACGAACTTCGGCATACGACGACATACAACAGTATACCGACGGTATACCTTTTGTGAGCCACAAAATATTCTGTGATGAATCTCGACATACCGACGGCATACTACAGTATACCACGGTATACCATTTTGTGAGCCAAAATGTTCTATGACGAATTTCGGCATACCGACGACATACAACAGTATACCGACGATATACCGGTTTGTGAGCCACAAAATATTCTGTGACGAACATCGGTATACCGATGGTATACGCTGCATACCGCTCATCTGATTTGATTTTTGAATGGACAAATACTAGCATTAAATGCTCCCAACGGATATAATTATTACCGTTACTGTTCCGAACGGAATGCCGACGGTATGCGGTCCATACCGACGGTATGCCATCTGTGTTATGTTCAGGAGCATTAAATGATATCCTCTCTTGGTTTTCTATATAAATGGATTCCTTCCTTTCATTGAAGGCATCCACTCAAGCCATAAATTTTTCAACCAAGAGCTCCACCATTACTACTCTACCCAAGCTTTTAATTGTCATCTAATCCAAAAGTGCTAGTATTCAAGAGTTGTACTTTTCGATCTTCAAGTGTTGTAGAAGATCAATAGTTTTTTTCCTTTCCTTTTGAAGTTGACGAGCCTTCATAAAAAATTCGTGTGTAAGAAGTTGGCGATTCTTTGGATCCAAACTCGTGTTGAAGTTGGCGAGTTCTTCGGATCCAAACTCGTGTGTAACTATTTACTCATAGCGGATTTAAGCCGGAGAGAGTTCCGGGACTGGATTGCCTCTAGGAGGAGACCAGATACATCGAGTGTTTGATTTCTCACTCTCTCTTATTTCTTCAGTGATATAGGTTACTTGTGTTTAGTTTTATTTTATTTTTCTATTCACCCTTTAGGGTTCTACATATTTGGACTTAATGCTTGATGTTTGAATGAGTTTGAATTACTCAAAAATTAAGCTTTTATAAATAACAAAGAGACGATGTAATGAGTAGACACAATGTTTGGAAATGACACGCCTTTCCAAAAGATAGATTCGTTGCCTATTGGAACTTTTAATAAAATAATTATTATTAATTAATTACCCAAGTCAAAAATACATTCACTTTTCCAACAAAACTTTTGCAGTTCAACACAAATGGTAAATCTCAAAAGACAAATTTATCCTCTCCAAACATTTATTTTTCATCATCTTTTCCTAATTGGAGAAAACTTCATTGAAAATTTCCATATTTCAATCCTATCTAATTTAATCTCCTCTTCTAATTACAAAAGCATAATTTCCTAACCCTACCATAACTTATGTTCTTTATTAATTACCAAAAAATTCGTCCTTGAGTTAACCTAAAACAAAATTATAATTTCTTCTTCCTTGATATTCAAACACCGCCCCTAAATTTTACCTCACCCACTGTCTCCAATGTCCATCACCCCCCCCACGTTGACCAGGGCCGGCCCTGGAGATTTTAATGCCCGGGGAAGATTTTAAATTTGTGCCCTTTTTCATCTCTAGACGCATTCAAAACAAAAGCATCAAAGCATCTATCTTAATTAAAGTTCAATACATTGCAAAAAGAAAACAAATGAACGATATTTTTAGCTAAAAAAAAACTAAATGACATATTACAATTATGTTTCAAAACAAATTATAAGCCCATATCACTTCACTTCCTTGCATAATTTTGATATCTAAGAGACTGAGATTCACTCTGTCTCTGACTCCACCCTCCAATATTTAACCAAAAAATATCTAACCTAACGAGCAATGATTCTAATCAACCTATGTTTATCTTAACTTGATTACTATTAGTTAAATTGGTCCAGGACTCTACAATATATTTAAGTGATTGGGTTTTAAATTAAATTATCAAATATGTTTCTAAAATTAAATTAAATTACTCCAGAATATACATAAGCCAGAAATTAAATTATCAAAAGTACTAAATTAAATTATTAAATTCTGGTAATGAGCATATATGTAAGTGGTTGGATTTTTTAAAGCACTATCTTAAATCTTAATAGAACAAAAAGCCATCAAACTATGTTGACAACAAGTCATAAATTTCACAAATAAAATATAAAAAAAAATCATACCAGTAAAACCGAAGTGAAGATGAATCCGAGTAGAGAAAACTAAGGAGAAAGTGAAGATGAACAAATCATGTCAGATAATGATAAGCAACATAAGTTTCACTTCAGCCTTCAATTATAAATAGAATCAAATAAATTTAAAAAAAATACCGTTAGAGAGATGATCACCCCATCATCGAGGATGTCTCTCTTTTTTTTCTCGAAAAGGAAAGGAGAAGACGAGACAATTACGGAGAGGAGATGGGAAGAAACTAGAAAGAAAATATTTGGGAGAGTGGCTGTTTTAATTCTGATGTTAGGTTATAGGTTTTTATACCATTGAACCAAACATTAACCAAACTTTATTTGCTTGTTATTTTAAGTGGACCCCTTTTTCTATTGAGTCATTAATTTGTTGTATTTATTTGCTATTAGTTTTAAGCCATTTATTGCTTTAAGCGGCCCAAGTGAAGACAGAAATGACTTGTGCCCAAATATATGTATATATTACACTGAAAAAGTTTTGGTGCCCCCAATAGTTTGGTGCCCAGGGCCCAGCCCGGCCTGCCCTGGGTCCGGGCCGGCTCTGTCGTTGACTGCCCTCGCACGGCCTGTAATGAAAACTGTGTGACAGCTTGGGGGAGAGGGGTCAAGGTGGAGGCTATATAAAGGGTTAGGTAATTACGGTATGATTTGGATTGGAATGATCAAGAAGGAAGATGAAAAATAATAAAATAAAAATTTAGGGTAAAAATATCTCATATAGTCATGTGCTATGGAAGTGTATACTAACAAATTAGAAGTTTAAAAATTAAGTTATGATTGATGGAATTTTAAGTGCCTAAAAATAGTTGAAAATATTTAAGTACAAAAACATATATAGTCAGAATATTTAAGTACATAGACTTGTGGGGTTTAAGATACCGATTACTTAAAATGATTGCTATAAATATATACCTGTTAGAATACGGTAGCTTGCTCATTTTATACCCATACTCTGTTAAATTAAATAATAATTGACAAAAACAAGTTAAAATTGCCAAATAAAAAGGACTCATTTGTAATGAGATACGATATCTTATCCCCTTCAATTGGTTTACCAGTGGTTTGATCGATTAGGTAGTGGATTGTGTTTCTATTTCTTTCTTATTTTTCTCAAAATCTAGCCACCCCACAGTACACTCTTGGAAAATATTATTTTGTGTCTAATTTCCAAAAAAAAAAGTGAATTTCCTGTACTAAAAAAAATTATTTGTAAAATTTGGTTGTAGGCATAGCAAAGCTCAAAAAAAAAATAATCATATCTTACAACTTTTAGTTGGCTGATTTTAAATAGGAGCCGAGTATAGCGGTGTGCATTACTCGATTTTGGACCGAAAATTAAACCGAACAAATCAAATAAGATTTTCAGTTCGGTTTGAAAAAATTAGGTTCGGTTTCGATTTTAAATACTAAAATTTCTTATTCAGTTTCGATTTTGGTCCAAAAAACGAAAATCGAATAAGACTTGTACAATTATGTTAATGCCCTCAATTCTATACATATTTTATTTAATTAATATTTATATTTGAAAGGAACACTTCCATTTATGTGTTTTGAAACCAATTTTGGTAAATTAACAACTAATCTAACTTTGAAGACAAATATGACAAATGTGTGTTTAAATATTATAATTTTAATATCATTTAACCACACTTTTAACTTTGGATCACCCATTTCAATCGTTATTCGGTTATGTTTGTTTCGGTTCGTTCGATTGCTTTTGGCTAATTTTGGTTCGACTTCGATTTTGAATTTTTTTTGAATTTCGATTTATTCGATTTTGTCTAATTCGGCGGTTGAAACCGAATTAAATCGAACCCTCACCCCTAGCTGAGTATGTGAACCTCGTGGTGGAAATCATAATTGATGTACAAAACTTTGGATGGATAACTTCTGATGGATTCCCTAAAGTCCATGTCTCCACGAGGAGGCCCTCCAGTTCGATAACACTATGTTTGGAAAAATTTTAGGAAAGGAAAAGAAATTTTGAGAGGAAGGAAAAGATTATATAATATATATATAATAAATCTTATATATATATATATATATATATATATATAATATATATTATATATATATATATATTATCTTCTTATATATATATATAATATATATATATATATATATATATATATATATATATATTATATATCTATATATATATATATATATATATATATATATTATATTATATATATCTATAATATATATCTTATATATATTATATATTATTATATATATTTTTTTTTTTTTTTTTTTTTTTTTTTTTTTTTTTTATATATATATATATATATAATATTATTATATATATTATTATCTCTTATATAAATCTTTAATATATATTATTATTATATATATATATATTCTATATATTATATATTAATATATATCTAGATTATATATTATATATCTATATTATATATATATAATAATATTAATCTTATATATATTATATATATATATTATTATATATATCTAAAAATATATATATATATATATCTATCTATATATTATATATATATATATTATATATATATATATTTATGATTATATATTATTATATCTATATTATTAGATATATCTATCTATATATATATATATATATATATATATATATATATATATATATCTATATATATATATATATGAGCCTTCGTTCCCCCTTCCCCTCCCCAGGAGTCCTAGGGACTCCCCCCCCGATACCGTGTACTCCCAGTCTGGCTCTCGGCGGCCCTTCTGCCGGAGCTCGATGCCTCCTCCTCCTTGGCCTGCCGACGCCCTTGCTCTGGTGAGACCCCTCCCTCCCGATGCCCCACCCTCCTTCCTCCGCAAACTCAGCCTCCCCCGTCATTTCCCGCCCCCGATCCGTTCCCGCCCCAGTCCGGCGTGCCTTCTTCGGCGCTCGGTAGCTCCCCTCTTCCGCCGTCTTCGATTGATCCACCGCCCTGTCATTGGCCCGATGCGCCTTCCTGCCATCGGTACGCCCCTTCTAGTGCTGAGAGCCAAGCCGGCAACCAATCCCTCTTCTCCTGTCTTAGTTCGAATTTCGAACGGGTCTTCTGTCTCATTGGGTGGGGAGCCCCCCTGCGATGCAGGTGTCGGACGTCCCATCGACAGCACATCGGGTACGCTGCTCTTGGCGCCCAACCCGAGGTCATCCCCGGCTATTATGCGCAATCTTCTGCACTAATCCTAATTTTACGCAGCTCCTGGTTTGCGTTCTACAATTCTCTCGAAACTGCTAGTGGGTCCCACCAACTTGAGGGTCAGCGTATCCTCAGCTTCACGCTCCCCACTGCTGCGTATTTCTCCCCTACAGTATCAGCCTTTGCGACCCACCCTCACGTGGATCACGTATTTCCCACACAGCTGCTTATTACTCCCCCACCGTTTCAGCCTATGGGACCCACCATCACGTGGATCAGCGTATTTCCCAGTATTACGCTCCTTACGCAGCAGCATATTACTCCACTCCTTACGCAGCAGCACATTACTCCTCCTCTGAACCCGCCTATGGGTCCCTCCCACCGTCTACTGTCACGCTCCCCCCTACCATCCTCCTCTCCGCTGCGCTGACCCCACTCCCCCCTCTCGTCAGCCCCCCAGAGCCACCACACTCACCTTCCTTCGTCTCCGACCCCCCCTCTCCCATTCGTGATCCCCTCCCCCTCTTCCTCCATGTAGGCTTCCCTCCCTATCCTTACCACGTCCTCTCAGCCACTAATCTCCACCGCCACCTACCTCCTCCTTTCTCCTTCCGACCCCCTGCACGGCTAGTGCATCCTCTGCTTTGACCCACCCCGTCCCATCTACGGCTATCGCGTCAGTCGCAGTAGCCACGATTTTGGAGCGTCATTTCTGTCCGTTTCGGACGTTCCTCATCTTTCTCAGGCCAAGTCATCGCTCAGGCGGCGCAACCTCCGCATCTAGGCACGACCCCTCCACGTCTACCCAGCCCCCCAGGCAGATCATTTTTCACCCTCCGTCCCTCTCAGTCAGCCCCGGCAGGCCCCGGTGTTGTCCTGACCAGCCAGGGACCACCCCCATCCTCATTGCAGCAGATGCCCCTTTTCTAGTCAGGACCCTGACCCTTTCCACGGAGCGATCGGCCTTCTTATTCTGCCACGCGTCCGGATCTAGCTCCCTCGAAAGCCCCTCTTCTCCCCGACGTCATCCTCCCGTACATTGAATACTCTCAGACTCCCCTCCTTCGATCCCTTTCTCGACCAGGAAATATCCTCTCTGTCATCCTCATTTCCCCATATCTTTATCCTCAAATTTTCATCTGGATGCCCCAAACTATCCAAAGTTCAGGAGGTTATAGCCAGTTGGAAACTATCGACGGAGTACCGGGTGGCCCCTCTTAACCCAAGACCTTGATCCTCCACCTCCTCCGCCGGTGACCACAGGACTGTGTGGGCCAAGGCACATGCAGAATCGACACATACCAGATGAAGATTTCAAGTGGTCACCCGACTTCACACCAAAGCTGACTCAGCGACGGTTGTCGCCTGGGTGACCCTACCCAACCTTCCCTAATATGCTTTTCCAGCGCTCTCAGCGTATTGTCAATTCGTTCGGACGTATGTTGCACAGCGCCAGAAACTATAACCTCACCAAGGCCCACTATGCCAAAATCTGCGTGGAACTCGACCTCTCCTCAGAACCTCCAATTCTATTACCATCGAGTTGGGCAACCAAACCTACATTCAACAAATCATTTATGACAACCACGTTATGTACTACAATCACTGTCACTTAAGAGGTCACATTCCTAATACTGCCATCGTCTTCACCCTGAACTCAAAAAGAAACCAACCAGGACAGACAATGAGCTTACCAAGGGAAGAATCCCCAAGTCCCTCTGCTACCTCTACCGAACACGCACACAAGATTCGGCGTCACGATGGCAAACCGACAAGAGTGAACCACAAAGCAAGCTCCGATCCCCTTTAAAACCCAACAGATCACTCTCTCCCCAATTTGACATTTTCGATCAGGCGACACGGAAGCACCCCGGAGGCACATGCCCATTACTAACTTCAGCCATCCCCGACTCGTTGACCGGTTCCCCTCCATGGAGAGGGCAGTGGGGATCCCTGATAGCGCCAGGCACAATCCAACTCTTCAACGAGGACCCCGCTGTAGTTATATTGCTATCACTCATGGCGAGGCGGACCATATTAAAGAAGACCTCGCCATAATAGGGCCAGATATAGCTAGGAGAGGGCTCTAGTCAGAGCCTCAGGCTACCCTCTCCAGTAAAACTGCTCTTCTGATAGAGAGCGCCAACGACTCCCTAGTTATCCCCACCGCGAGACCCCTCACTGGACTCCGCAGGGAGTTGATAGACCCCCCCCCCCGTTCCATATCGAGCCATCCTCCAGAAACCTTTCCAGTTCGTCTCAGGCGGAAGCTTCCACCTCGTTTGG
>JANAVB010021197.1:7021323-7028823 GCA_029216955.1 Iris pallida
ACTCTTGTGCTTTCACCTTACATGTGCACTCTCGTGATTCATGTACTTCATGAACACGGAGCCCCCATGTTTATATTCACGTGCACCCTTATATGGGCCCCCATATGAATATCATACAATAACATAACTTGTCTAGATCCTTGTGTATTGATTGGGATACGGGGGAGTATAAATAGCCATGTGGACAATTTCTAAAGTAGTATAGCCATGTACGACCTCTCATGTTTATTATCAAGTCGTTCACATGTCTAGCTTGTACTCTAAATCACTTGTTCACTGTAGCTCTTTACTTATAGTAGATATTTCATTACAGTCTTCCTTTTTACTCATGTATACTCTTCAGCGTTTCATGTATTTTACTCTATTGCCTGTATTTTATTCCTTTCATTATATGAACTGCGTGAGATGTACTATGCTCGCTCCTGTCCTGACTGGACCTGTTGATAAATTTTACAGATAGCTTGGAGGTTGCCTGCTAGCCTAGAGGAGACACAGTAGAGGTTGTATAGATAGTTATTTCAGTTGTCTTGAGGTGTATTTACTTTATGGATTACTGTATTTGAGATTTGAGATGTTTTCTGGGTTTGTGTATCTTAGACACTTAGACTTCTATCTGCGGTATCTCTTTGTGGATTTCATGTTTTATCTATCTTTTATCATACTCTACCTTAGATATGATTGAGACTGTATTTGCTATGTCACCTCTATTCGGAGTGTATATACTGTACAGGTACATTTATATTGTTAGATGTTTGACCTAGGACAGCGTTCTACCGCCGACACTGCGGCGTACGCTGGACGTACCCACGTCTCGTGTACTTACTCTAGGGTGCGGGTCGTGACACCCAAGCAGAGACATTGAACACGCAGCAGAAATTTAGAACAAACACAAGTTATTCAAAGAAGCTCTTTTATTGATATTGAAACAACGGTTACATTGGGGGAACAAGGCCAAGATTACAATCACTCAAATCCACTCATCTCACTTTACAATCACTCAGCTCTCTCTCATCTCTCAATACTTGTCTTGAGCCAGCGGATGTTTCGGATAGGGGATGTCCATACATTATGTCCCGTATAAGTCAAGTCTTCACGCGGATCGTACGCTTCGAATCGCCAAGGAACTCTGTGCCTCGACGTATTCAAGCGAGCTCCACACCACGAGCTTCTACCTGCACCTGCACATGAAAACTATGTGGGTATTAGTACTCAACTGTACTGGTGGAGTGAGCTCATCGCCCACCCATACAAAACCAACACGTTTATTTTACTTTATGCAATACAGACCCTTTACGATTGTCTTTCTAATCTTGCCTTGGGATCGATTTTTGGACCGACGCCTTGGTCTACTTTGTGTCTCTAGACCGTCACCATGCCTTGCACTAATAATGTACTCATACTTTACCGCTAGCCCTTCTCGTTCCAAAAACGTCAACTCATTGCCTCGTGCTTGCCTTTCGTGCCATACTCTAGGACGTAACGACTCGGTCGTGTCAATACTTGCCCGTGTCTTAAACATCGAGGCCGTGGCTCACAGTGTAACCTGACTTATCCAAACTCGCCTTACGGTCCTTCCAGACTTAACTCGAAACGTCTAACACAACTCGTGGAACCAGTGTTGAGAACTCGAGTACGACGCCATATCTCGTGGCGAAACACATGTCTCTACGTATAACCAAATCTTAGGCTCATATTACCTTGAGTGCATACCGTGCACGCTTTCCAAAACACATCACATACCGTGCTTACGCTTCTTTTGTTATGACCGACACCGTGCATGCGGATTCGCCGCGTAGCACGCCAATTATCTATATGAAAGGCCACTGGCATGACAAGCCATAGCGGACATAGCTCGGGTAGGCGGTGGGTCCTTCGATGCAGGTAGCGAGCCCTATGGAAAGCCCCGACTACCCTCACGCAATAAATCGTGCACTGCTATAACGTCTACTCCATAGGACGACCAGGCCCGGTGCCCCGGCGTATAACCAATCTAGGCAAAAATCCTTGTCGATAAGGTGTCCAATGACCATGCACCTATGAGACATCTAGACTCACGTAAATGCATGGCCTAATTTAGTTGGTATGACTGGAACTATACTTAGCAACTCGTGCTCTGAACCACACTTGGCATAACGTGCCTCGGAAATGTGAGACTCCCAACCGAGGGACCGCCTCGAACTTCTTAACGTGGATAAGAACGCGAGACTCCCAACCGAGGTACCGTCTCGTACACTTAATGTGGATAGGAATGCGAGACTCCCAACCGAGGGACCGCCTCAAACTTCTAACGTGGATAGGAACGCGAGACTCCCAACCGAGGGACCGCCTCGAACTTCTTAACGTGGATAGGAACGCAAGACTCCAACTGAAGGATCGCCTCGTACACCTTAACGTGGATAGGAACGCGAGACTCCCAACCGAGGGACCGCCTCGAACTTCTTAACGTGTATAGAAATACGAGACTCCCAACCGAGGGACCGTCTCGTTCATCTTAACATGGTAGGAATGCGAGACTCCCAACCGAGGGACCGCCTCTAACTTCTTAATGTGGATAGGAACGCGAGACTCCCAACTGAGGGACCGCCTCATACATCTTAACGTGGAAGAACGCGAGATCCCAACCGAGGGACCCTCGAACTTCTTAACGTGTATAGAAACGAGACTCCCAACCGAGGGACCCCCTCGTACTTCTTGACGTGTATAGGAATGTCTCATACTCTAATGTATTCCGTGCGACACTATCGTCCAAGTCACACTCTATGTGACGAGACTTAAGACCGTAGGAACGAATGGCTATATGCAGCCGTAGAACCGTGGGACCGTGCATACGCTCAATTTGAACAACCAAATTCTTTGGGTACCTAAACTCATGCCATAAGCCGTAATACAACTTAGTTCGTGGGACGATCAAGCCACGGGACGAAGGACCGAGTGTCATTTTCATCTACACGGGCGACGCCTATGACTTAGGCTAACTCATAGTTTGTGACGAATACCAACTTTACCTTCTCCCAAGCCACGGGACGAAGGACCGAGGTCATTTTCAAAGCACACTGTGCACCAACTCTAATCCGACCGTGGGACATTTTTCCATATTCTAAACTCGATTTCGATCCATCAGATTATTCCCTTAGCTATGTGGATTCGTCTCTTTTATTATTAAGCCTACTTGTGCAAGTTGAAACACGAGAATTATTAAGTGAAGGCTAAGATGAGGCAAGTTCACCGAAACTATCCTACCGAGCGATGTCTTCGAGTCGCCGTTGCAAGGATAATTCGAATTCCGTCGGCGTTTCGATTCCTCCGATTGACTTCGCGGGACGGGGCACTACAGGTGCCCCTACCAAACGACGCATATGATCCAAAGATTTTCACCTCCACCCTAGCTGTCGATGCCTGGTTCCATCATTTTGCCAACCATGACGTCTTCAAAGGTAAGGCCATTAACTGGAATGTATTCTCTCCATCTCTCCCTTTTTGAGACGATCGGCCTCTCCTCTCTTTTGTGCCGACAAGTGCCTATATACCGACAGCGGTGCACCTATTCTACTGCAACTGCAATGCTTATATGGATCTTAACCTTCAGGATCCTCAATACTAAGGCTCCCGCTTCTGATCGCAATGCCTACGATTCATGTACCCCGATGGTGTGGATCCCTTCGGTGCTTTTCACGAGACTTAGGGTGGGGAGGACGATGATCCGACAGATGAGTAGTAGTGGGCTGGTTCCTGTTGGTGGTGGTCGAATAAATTTGGTAATTTTAGTGTTTGTCTTTTGAGGTCCTTCGAGGACCATAGTTATGGTTTTATGTCTTGTGTGGTCTACGGGGACCGTTTTCTGTCTTGCTATGACTTGGGTTACTCTCGTTAAGGAGAGTTTATTTGTCTATTTTTTTATAAAGTACCAAGCATGTACCCTCTACTTTTATATATCTAATATACGCATGCTTTTGTTCTCTTTAAAGCTTTCATAATTTATCGCTATAATTCCTTATTTCCCATATTTGATTAAGACAAAGGGGGAGAAAACGTATTGAGGGGAGTATTCTACCTACGGGGAGTCACTCCCTGAAGATGCTATCTCTCTATTTTGTCAATTATCAAAATGAGGAGATTGTTGGCACATTTTATTTTGATAACATTAACATATCTTCGTAGTCTAGTTTTCTCTGAATTTTAGCTAACAGATAATCTTTCAAAGCCCTTCTACAAAAAGATCTGTCCATCAAGTAGAGTCATTCAAGCCTTATGGACGTTCCTAAAAGAAGATTAAAAAAAGACCAGCGCTCCTTAAAGATAGCTCCCAAAAGATTCAAGATTTCGAGTTTGTACAAGGTCTAGGTCTTTCTGTATAAACACCTAAGGTTGAAGGACAAACATAAAGCTCTTCTATTTTTTCAATCAAAAATCAATGTCTAAAGAAATGTTATACCGACGGTATACCGCTGTGTACCGACGGTATATCGTTTCTGAGCCAAAAAATTATGTGACGAACTTCGGCATCAACGACATACAACAGTATACCGACGGTATACCTTTTGTGAGCTACAAAATATTCTGTGATGAATCTCGCATACCGACGGCATACTACAGTATACCGACGGTATACCATTTTGTGAGCCCAAAATGTTCTATGACGAATTTGGCATACCGACGACATACAACAGTATACCGACGATATACCGGTTTGTGAGCCAAAAATATTCTGTGACGAACATCGGTATACCGATGGTATACGCTGCATACCGCTCATCTGATTTGATTTTTGAATGGACAAATACTAGCATTAAATGCTCCCAACGGATATAATTATTACCGTTACTGTTCCGAACGGAATGCCGACGGTATGCGGTCCATACCGACGGTATGCCATCTGTGTTATGTTCAGGAGCATTAAATGATATCCTCTCTTGGTTTTCTATATAAATGGATTCCTTCCTTTCATTGAAGGCATCCACTCAAGCCATAAATTTTTCAACCAAGAGCTCCACCATTACTACTCTACCCAAGCTTTTAATTGTCATCAATCCAAAAGTGCTAGAGTATTCAAGAGTTGTACTTTTCGATCTTCAAGTGTTGTAGAAGATCAATAGTTTTTTTCCTTTCCTTTTGAAGTTGACGAGCCTTCATAAAAAAATTCGTGTGTAAGAAGTTGGCGATTTCTTTGGATCCAAACTCGTGTTGAAGTTGGTGAGTTCTTGGAATCCAAACTCGTGTGTAACTATTTCTATAGCGGATTTAAGCCGGAGAGAGTTCCGGGACTGGATTGCCTCTAGGGAGGAGACCATGATACATCGAGTGTTTGATTCTCACTCTCTCTATTTCACTTCAGTGATATAGGTTACTTGTGTTTAGTTTTATTTTATTTTTATTCACCCCTTTAGGGTTCTACATCTTGGACTTAATGCTTGATGTTTGAATGAGTTTGAATTACTCAAAAATTAAGCTTTTATAAATGACAAAGAGACGATGTAATGAGTAGACACAATGTTTGGAAATGACACGCCTTTCCAAAAGATAGATTCGTTGCCTATTGGAACTTTTAATAAAATAATTATTATTAATTAATTACCCAAGTCAAAAATACATTCACTTTTCCAACAAAACTTTTGCAGTTCAACACAAATGGTAAATCTCAAAAGACAAATTTATCCTCTCCAAACATTTATTTTTCACATCTTTTCTAATTGGAGAAAACTTCATTGAAAATTTCCATATTTCAATCCTATCTAATTTAATCTCCCTTCTAATTACAAAAGCATAATTTCCTAACCCTACCATAACTTATGTTCTTTATTAATTACCCAAAAAATTCGTCCTTGAGTTAACCTAAAACAAAATTATAATTTCTTCTTCCTTGATATTCAAACACCGCCCCTAAATTTTACCTCACCCACTGTCTCCAATGTCCATCCCCCCCCCACAGTCGTTGACCAGGGCCGGCCCTGGAGATTTTAATGCCCGGGGAAAGATTTTAAATTTGTGCCCTTTTTCATCTCTAGACGCATTCAAAACAAAAGCATCAAAGCATCTATCAATTAATTAAAGTTAATACATTGCAAAAAGAAAACAAATGAACGATTTTAGCTAAAAAAACTAAATGACATATTACAATTATGTTTCAAAACAAATTATAAGCCCATATCACTTCACCTTCCTTGCATAATTTTGATATCTAAGAGACTGAGATTCATCTGTCTCTGACTCCACCCTCCAATATTTAACCAAAAAATATCTAACCTAACGAGCAATGATTCTAATCAACCTATGTTTATCTTAACTTGATTACTATTAGTTAAATTGGTCCAGGACTCTACAATATATTTAAGTGATTGGGTTTTTAAATTAAATTATCAAAATATGTTTCTAAAATTAAATTAAATTACTCCAGAATATACATAAGCCAGAAATTAAATTATCAAAAGTACTAAATTAAATTATTAAATTCTGGTAATGAGCATATATGTAAGTGGTTGGATTTTTTAAAGCACTATCTTAAATCTTAATAGAACAAAAAGCCATAAACTATGTTGACAACGTCATAAATTTCACAAATAAAATATTAAAAAAAAAAATCCAGTAAAACCGAAGTGAAGATGAATCCGAGTAGAGAAAACTAAGGAGAAAGTGAAGATGAACAAATCATGTCAGATAAGATGATAAGCAACATAAGTTTCACTTCAGCCTTCAATTATAAATAGAATCAAATAAATTTAAAAAAAAATACCGTTAGAGAGATGATCACCGCCATCATCGACGATGTCTCTCTTTTTTTTCTCGAAAAGGAAAGGAGAAGACGAGGAGACAATTACGGAGAGGAGATGGGAAGAAACTAGAAAGAAAATATTTGGGAGAGTGGCTGTTTTAATTCTGATGTTAGGTTATAGGTTTTTATTACCATTGAACCAAACATTAACCAAACTTTATTTGCTTGTTTTTTAAGTGGACCCCTTTTTCTATTGAGTCATTAATTTGTTGTATTTATTTGCTATTAGTTTTAAGCCATTTATTGCTTTAAGCCGGCCCAAGTGAAGCAGAAATGACTTGTGCCAAATATATGTATATATTACACTGAAAAAGTTTTGGTGCCCCCAATAGTTTGGTGCCCAGGGCCCAGCCCGGCCTGCCCTGGGTCCGGGCCGGCTCTGTCGTTGACTGCCCTCGCACGGCCTGTAATGAAAACTGTGTGACAGCTTGGGGGAGAGGGGTCAAGGTGGAGGCTATATAAAGGGTTAGGGAGATAATTACGGTATGATTTGGATTGGAATGATCAAGAAGGAAGATGAAAAATAATAATAAAATAAAAATTTAGGTGTAAAAATATCTCATATAGTCATGTGCTATGGAAGTGTATACTAACAAATTAGAAGTTTTAGAAAATTAAGTTATGATTGATCGGAATGTTTAAGTGCCTAAAAATAGTTGAAAATATTTAAGTACAAAAACATATATAGTCAGAATATTTAAGTACATAGACTTGTGGGGTTTAAGATACCGATT
>JANAVB010021197.1:7031323-7306904 GCA_029216955.1 Iris pallida
GCTTATTACTCCCCCACCGTTTCAGCCTATGGGACCCACCATCACGTGGATCAGCGTATTTCCCAGTATTACGCTCCTTACGCAGCAGCATATTACTCCACTCCTTACGCAGCAGCACATTACTCCTCCTCTGAACCCGCCTATGGGTCCCTCCCACCGGCTACTGTCTACGCTCCCCCCTACCATCCTCCTCTCCGCTGCGCTGACCCCACTCCCCCCTCTCGTCAGCCCCCCAGAGCCACCACACTCACCTTCCTTCGTCTCCGACCCCCCTCTCCCATTCGTTGATCCCCTCCCCCTCTTCCTCCATGTAGGCTTCCCTCCCTATCCTTACCACGTCCTCTCAGCCACTAATCTCCACCGCCACCTACTCCTCCTTTCTCCTTCCGACCCCTGCACGGCTAGTGCATCCTCTGCTTTGACCCCGTCCCATCTACGGCTATCGCGTCAGTCGCAGTAGCCGACGATTTTGGAGCGTCATTTCTGTCCGTTTCGGACGTTCCTCATCTTTCTCAGGCCAAGTCAGTCGCTCAGGCGGCGCAACCTCCGCATCTAGGCACGACCCCCTCCACGTCTACCCAGCCCCCCAGGCAGATCATTTTTCACCCTCCGTCCCTCTCAGGTCAGCCCCGGCAGGCCCCGGTGTTGTCCTGACCAGCCAGGGACCACCCCCATCCATCATTGCAGCAGATGCCCCTTTTCTAGTCAGGACCCTGAACCCTCCTTCCAACGGAGCAGATCGGCCTTCTTATGCTGCCAACGCTGCGTCCGGATCTAGCTCCCTCGAAAGCCCCTCTTCTCCCCGACGTCATCCTCGGACATTGAATACTCTCAAGACTCCCCAACTCCTTCGATCCCTTTCTCGGACCAGGAAATATCCTCTCTGTCATCCTCATTTCCCCATATCTTTATCCTCAAATTTTCATCTGGATGCCCCAAACTATCCAAGTTCAGGAGGTGATAGCCAGTTGGAAACTATCGACGGAGTACCGGGTGGCCCCTCTTAACCCAAGACACTTGATCCTCCACTCTCCTCCGCCGGTGACCACAGGACTGTGTGGGCCAAGGGCACATGCAGAATCGACACATACCAGATGAAGATTATCAAGTGGTCACCGACTTCAACACCAAAGCTGACTCAGCGACGGTTGTCGCCTGGGTGACCCTACCCAACCTTCCCCTAATATGCTTTGTTCCAGCGGCTCTCAGGCGTATTGTCAATTCGTTCGGGACGTATGTTGCAACAGCGCCAGAAACTAGTAACCTCACCAAGGCCCACTATGCCAAAATCTGCGTGGAACTCGACCTCTCCTCAGAACCTCCCAATTCTTACCATCGAGTTGGGCAACCAAACCTACATTCAACAAATCATTTATGACAACCACGTTATGTACTACAATCACTGTCACTTAAGAGGTCACATTCCTAAGTACTGCCATCGTCTTCACCCTGAACTCAAGAAGAAGAAACCAACCAGGACAGACAATGAGCTTACCAAGGGAAGAATCCCCAAGTCACCTCTGCTACCTCTACCGAACACGCACACAAGATTCGGCGTCAACGATGGCAAAACCGACAAGAGTGAACCACAAAGCAAAGCTCCGATCCCCTTTAAAACCCAACAGATCACTCTCTCCAACCAATTTGACATTTTCGAATCAGGCGACACGGAAGCACCCTCGGAGGCAGCATGCCCATTACTAACTTCAGCCATCCCCGACTCGTTGACCGGTTCCCCTTCCATGGAGAGGGCAGTGGGGATCCCTGATAGCAGCCAGGCAAATCCAACTCTTCAACGAGGACCCCGCTGTAGTTATATTGGCTATCACTCATGGCGAGGCGGACCATATTAAAGAAGACCTCGCCATAATAGGGCCAGATATAGCTAGGAGAGGGCTCTAGGTCAGAGCCTCAGGCTACCCTCTCCAGTAAACTGCTCTTCTGATAGAGAGCGCCAACGACTCCCTAGTTATCCCCACCGAGGACCCCTCACTGGACTCCGCAGGGGAGTTGATAGACCCCCCCCCCGTTCCATATCGAGCCATCCTCCAGAAACCTTTCCAGTTCGTCTCAGGCGGAAGCTTCCACCTCGTTTGGGATTAATGCCAAGAAAGGAAATGCAGAAGCCACATCCATCCAAACTAGATCTGCTACCAAGCGGAACAAAAAAAATTCTCCAAACCTTATTAATGCTTAACATCCTATCATGGAATGTCCGCGGTCTGGCGAACAAACCTACATTGAGGAGAATTTTCAGCCTTCGGAAAACCCACAAGATCGATATACTTATCATAATAGAACCCAAAATTCCCCCCACTAGATTAAAATCAATCCAGATGCAACTAGGCCTCCCTTCGGCTATAGCAGGCAGGCACGATATTTGGATCCTGTATACGAAGAACGTCAACATCGGAGTCATCCAGGACTCTCAGCAAGCCCTCTCCTGCTGGGTAGAACACCCCATGTTAACAGAACGGACTATCCTATCTGCGGTCCATGGTAGCTGTGAGATCGCCGAGCGAAAACTCCTCTGGATCGACCTTCTGGACATCCATCAGCACAACATCGACTCCCCTTGGCTTTGTATTGGGGACTTCAATGCGATCACCTGCAGAGAAGAGAAAACTGGTGGAAGGCCCCCTCCTGTCCCGTCTATGCAAGACTTCAACAACTTCATCTTCAACGCTCATCTAGCCCCCCTGCAATTCAAAGGCAACGCATTCACCTGGTACAATATACAGGAAAGCGAACGACGCCAATACTCCAGACTGGATAGGGCCCTCACGAATGCTTGCTGGCACGGAATGGAGATTAAAACCAACCTGTCTCACCTTAACTCTACTGATTCCGACCACTCCCCACTGTTAGTAGAGATACATAACGATACCAATCCAAACAAGAAGAACTTCCAATTCCTCGATTTTGGACCAATCACCCCCAATTCTTGGGCATCGTCGAGGAAGCCTGGAATATCGACGACTCCCTCGACCCCCTCCAAAGGGTGAGCAACAAACTCAAAGCAACAAGGACTGCTCTATCAAAGTGGAGCAAAATCGCCTTCGGGGATATTTTCCAAGCTGTTCGGGTCACGGAGGACGATGTCACCCATGTCGAAGCAGTCTTCGTCGCGGACTGATCTTCCAAGGCCAGGATGGCCCTGAACCTCACCAAAGCAATGCTCAAATTCAGACTCAAAGTGGAGACAGACTTCTGGAAGCAGAAAGCGCGGTTGAAATGGGACAGCGATGGGGATAAAAACTCAAAATATTTCTACGATTGCGTCAACGGACGTAGACACAAACTATCGATTCACCATATCGCTGATGATAATGGGAACTTCATAACTGACTATAAGAGCATCCAAGCAGCGGCGGCTGACTTTTAATCCAAACTTTTCTCCAAAGAGACGGTTCACAAAGATAGATCATTCCTGGACCAAATCCCCGCCCTTATTAACGATGATGACAATGCCCAGTTGAAACGCCTCCTGACCGAGCAGGAAGTGAAAGAGGCAGTTTGGGCTCTGCAAGAACACAGCGCCCCTGGCCCAGACGGATTCTCGGGTGGTTTCTTTCGCACCTGCTGGGATATTATCAAACAAGACATCACCAAAGCGGCTACCGCCTTTCTTGACGGAGCTACTTACCCCAGAGCCATATCCAGCGCCAAGCTGATCCTTATCCCAAAAAAGAAAACCCGAAAACCTTTTGTGATTTTCGACCCATTAGTCTGTACACCTTCACTAATAAAATTGTATCCAAGATCATCGCTACCAGAATGGCGGGTATGCTCCCAAAATTATATCTGAGGAACAAAGCAGCTTTGTTCGAGGGAGGAACATACAGGACAATATCATGCTGGCCCAAGAATTGATCACCTGCATGAAATTTCCAGCTAGAGGGGACAACATTGCTGTCAAAATCGACATGGAGAAAGCTTACGACAGACTGGACTGACAATTTATGATCTGGGTCTTCAGAGCCTTCGAATTCTCGGAAAATTGGACAAACATAGTGTGGAGATCCGTCAGCAACTCATGGTTCTCCACAGTCATTAACGGTCAAACCGAGGGTTCTTCAAATCTACTCGAGGTGTTAGACTGGGTGACCCTCTATCTTCCATGGTCTTCATCATTGCAGCAGATGCTCGGAGTAGAAACCTTAACAAAATGGTCAGTACTCCTAACTTCCAGTATTACCACACAGCGAGTGGCTGCCCTATCATCACCCACCTGGCATTTGCCGACGAATTACTCATCTTTTCGTCCGAGGACACTGAAACGATGGAGGTGGTCCATAATACCCTGATAAGGTACTTTAGATGTTACGGACAGAAGATCAATCACTCCAAGAGCATTATATACGCCCATCACATCATCAAAGAGAGCATGCTATCAGCCTCACCAACTCAACATCCTTCTCTGTTGCCCACCCCCCTTCAACTATCTTGGCTGTCCCCTGGTTTACGGGAAATCCAACGCTGGCATCTTTAAGAACTTGACCAACAGAATCAAGAAAAAACTCGAGGGGTAGCACAATGCCACTTTATCTCCAGGCATTAAGATAATCCTCATCAGACACGTGCTCACTTCCATCCCCATCCATACTCTGGCTGCGTGCTCCCCGCCTCTTAAAGTTCTCTCGTCGATCGAACGGATCTTCAGTAACTTATTCTGGGGGCACAACAGAGGTCAAAACAAACACCACCGGGCTAGCTGGGACACCATGGCTCACCCAACAGATAATGGGGGTCTAGAATTCACCAAACTCACTCACATCGTTGACTCCTTTTCGATAAAACTATGGTGGAAACTTCAAACGAGTAAGAACTTATGGACCAGGTTTATGAAGGCCAGGTACTTCAAATACATCCACCCATCGGAAGCCATTTCCAACAGTAGATCTTCCGCGGCATGGCGTCGCATCCTTATCGGGCGCGATCTTGCTGAACCGGCCATTAGACTACAATTGGGTAACTGAGAGTCGGACCCCTTCCTAGAAAGATAGACCAAGGATCGCTTAATCCCGTGTCTGGCAGACACACCCAGTAACAGCAGAATCAGAGACCTGTGGAACACCAACAACAACGACTGGGACTGGGACAAGATTCGCCATTGGGCTGGTAATGACACGGCTGTTAGCATCCATCTGAACGGTCTTAGCATCGGCATCAACACTGATGAGCTCAGGTGGTCACTTGAGGCTTCCGGGACCTTCTCGGTGAGATCGACGAGACTCGCTGTCCAAGGGAATGGGCAGTCGCACTTCATCGCGCGCTTCTGGCATTCCTGTATCCCGAAGAAGTGGTTCTTCCTCATGTGTAGAATCATTAGGAATAAACTGCCTACGGACGACACTCTTAACTCCATTGGGATCAGCTTGGCCTCAGCTTGCAATTGCTGCTCCGATCGTCACATGGAGACCATTAACCACATTTTCCGTGACGGAGATCCTCCAGATAGGATCTGGAGAACACTTAACCGGGTATACAATATAGACCCAGGCGGTGGACGCTTCCACGATCTGGTGGACATCTGGGGATCTGTATCCCACGGCCACCAGATCGTTTGCAGCGGCTGCTACATGGACGATTTGGAAAAATTGCAACAAGGCGAGATACGAGGGGCGCCAATACTCGGTCGACCCACTCACCTAGGAGATCTTCCGGCAAGTTCGTAAGCGGAGCACCCTGTGCTCCCACACCCCGTTAGCTTTCTGGCCATTGATCCCTCCCTAGCATCGGGGGGGGTCTAGCATTTTTGCACCCTCTTTAGCCTTTTTGGTGGTATCCTTGTATAGGCTTTTGTTTCTAGTGCCTTGTATACGTTTCTGGCTTCGACTTTTCAGCCTGATTAATAAGACGAGGGGTTTCTTTGAAATATATATATATATATATATATATATATATATATATATATATATATATATATATATATATATATATGAAAAAAATGGGATATTAGCCATAGGCTCATACTATTACATGGGCTATTCAACGTGGCTTCCATGTGTACCAATAAAACGTAGTTACATGGAAAAAATTTTTTAAATAAATAGAAATAAAATATCCCATAAATAATTTGATAAATAATAACTTATCATATCTTTGCCTAGAAACTTCCAAATATGTTTGCCTAGGAATTTAAATAGATAGAAATAGAAGATCCTATAATGTTAATGTTAATACTAATATTAATGTTAATATTAATATTAATACTAATATTAATGTTATTGTTAATGTTAATATTAATATTAATTCTATTTTTAATATTATTGTTAATTTTAATGTTAACATTAATATTGATTATAATTATAATTATAATTATAATTATAATTATAATTATAATTATAATTGTAATTTTATTTTTAATTTTTAATTTTTAATTTTTAATTTTTAAATTTTAATTTTTAATTTTTAATTTTTAATTTTTAATTTTTAATTACAATTTTAAATTTTTAATTTTAATTTTTAATTTTTAATTTTTAATTTTTAATTTTTAATTTTTAATTTTTAATTTTTAATTTTTATTTTTTAATTTTTATTTTTAATTTTTAATTTTTAATTTTAATTTTTAATTTTTAATTTTATTTCAATTTTTAATTTTAATTTTAATTTTAATTTTAATTTTAATTTTAATTTTAATTTTAATTTTAATTTAATTTTAATTTTAATTTTAATTTTAATACTAATTTTAATTTTAATTTAATATTAATCTTAATATTATTATTAATATTAATTTTAATGTTAATATTAATGTTAATTTTAATTTTAATTTTAATGTCAATATTAATATTAATGTTAATATTAATTTTAATATTAATGTTAATTTAATTCTAATTTTAATTTGGAGGGACAGATGACATTATTCCTATTTAAATTTCTAGGCAAATATATTTGGTAAGTTCCTAAGCAAAAATTATGTAAGTTATTATTTTTGAAATCTTTATGAAATCTTTTATTTATATCTATTTAAATTTTCTCTTCCAAATTATTATATTTTTATTGGTCCACATGGAAGCCACGTAGATAGCTCATATAAGTGTATGAGCCCATGGCTCATATCTCGTTTTCTATATATATATATATATATATATATATATATATATATATATATATATATATATATATATATATATATTGGGCCCTCATACACTTTGGGCCCTGGACGGTCGTCCTGGCTACCTGGGCCAAGGTCGGGCTTGTCTAAACGTCATATACTAGAATACCAAGAGACTAGTCGGTTAGTCTGAATAAAGAAAAAATTGGTCCAGTCGTTGAAAAACATTTCCCCCTTCCTTCACTATAAGAGTGTAACGTTCTCAATATCCTCTTGGAGGTAAATGAACAAGAGAATAAGTTACAATTTTTTCTTTTCCTTTTATTATTATCGTATGAACTACCCCAAATATTGTTAACTTTTATTTATTTATTTATTTTCCTAGTATACTAATTTTATTTTTGGTTTGGAACATTTTCCAGTTTCATTAGAATTTTATTATGATATATATTATTTTGGATATTATATTATATTTATTATTTTAGTTTCTAGGTTTTGTGTTGATAATACTATTGCATCATCGTCCACGAAAAAATCCATATGAACATTAGGCTTTGAGGGCACCATTTTTAGAGTTTGTCTCAGAGTCTCAAAATCTAAAGTCCGGCACTGTAAGGACATGAGGATTAAGGTTATAAATAGTATTTAACCCCTTCATTTTGCAAGGTTGATGCTTTGAGCCTAAAATTATCTATCTGTCAAAGCTTATCCACAAACAACTCTACCAAATCTTTCACTTTTCAATCCACAAATTGTGTTAGAGTGTTCTCGAGTTATAAAAGTGGGATCTTCATATTTGTTGTGAGAAGATCAAAATCTATCTTGTGTTGAAGTGTGCAAGCCTTCGATCAAAACTTGTGGTGAAGTGTGCGAGCATTCGGATCAAAGGTTGTATGTAAGAAGTCGGCGAGCATTCGAATCAAAGTTTGCGGTGTAACTATTACAAAATATAGGATTAAAGCCGGAGAGAGTTATGGGACTAGAGTGCCTCGCGGAGGATACCAGGATACATCTCAGGTGTCGGTATTCTTATTGCTCTAGCACCAAGTTTTAAATTGCCTATTAGTAACCTTTTTGTGATTGAATATTTAACTAGACCCTATTCACCCTGCCCCTTATAAGGTTCTTTCAAATTGACTCTAAGCAAATAATAAAATATCACTAATAATATTATATGATGCCACATGATTACTGTGTTAATTTTAGGTGAGTAGGATTAAGGCCGCTCACCAGTGCATTCTCCAATGTGCTGATTCTCCTCCTTCATAGTTGTGGGGGGGAGTCGCTTGGACATTTTGAGGTATTGGAGAATTTGTTGGACGAGTTGAAGTTTTTTTGTAAAAGATGACATCTTTTGTTATAAAGGGCATAATGTATTGAACATTGTAAATATTTTGTATTAGTGAGTTGTAAGTCAAGTTGGCAAGTTTCAGTTGAGAGCCTTTATATTCTGCTGTAATTATAAATAAAAATATACATTTTTATATATCTTTTTGTGACTTCAATTTTGTTTGCTTATTTCCACTACATTAACCTTGTTATGAGATTAATTAACAACTATGTTCATTTTTGGCTTGTACAGGTACAATTTAGAATTATACATCATCACGTCTAAATCGTCCTTACAGAACCGGAGTGTGATAAAATGATATTAGAGCATGACGTTACTTCCTTGGACCCTTATTTGATTATTTTCAATTCTGAATTGCTTTCACGATCGAAAGTCCTTGATCCTCCCTGATTTTAGCGAGATGTTCCATACAATAAATTTATATATATTGTACTGATGCCATAGGTATATTTTATTGATTAGCTAGTAATGATATCAAGAAACATAAGAAACGATTTGATGCAATAGTATAACAATATAATTTGTGAAGGATACATTGAATGTGGGAATAAAGAAAAGCGTTTAACCAGTTGTGACTAATGTTATTGTATGTCAGGAAGGAAGTGTGCATAAACTTCAATGGATGGGATCAACAAAAATCTAAGTTGATTCATATGTATTGGCTTGGTTATATTTAAGACTTTGAGAAAGTGAATATTATGTTTGTGGTCGATCGGTAGGACCATCACGTGAAGGATAGTCTAGAATGGACGTTGGATCAATGTGAAAAGAAGTATTGTATAGGAAGTGGCTCTTTTTCTTAGTGGTATATATATGCATCGGCCCTCTTATGATATGTGCTTGTAAATATATTGATAAGTATATCTATGAAGGATGGGATAGTACTGAGATTTAGTTGGAAGTTATGCCTTGTTATATACGATTTGGAGTATCCCTTGATAGATTGAGTTCGAATGATCAGGAGCAAGCTCTTAACAATTTAACATTATGTTGGATAATAATTTGAAAAGTGCAAAATTGATGGATTGGGTGGGGACAATGACATGGATTGTGTATTAAGCAGTGACTTGAATCAATGAGATAAGGTTTGAATTAAGTATGAATGGTTTGGTATTAGTATTAAAATTTTATTCGAAAAACACTGTGGATCATATATCGAATAATAATTAGAACTGATTGGTAAAAGTCTTATATCAAATATTAATTATTTGGTTGTGTGATTCAAAGTTCCTTGAAATATTTACTAACGACCCTCATGATATGGAGAGTTATGCCTTTTGACCTAAGATAGCCTAAAGCTAAATTGACCTTAGGTGGAAAATAGTTGTGCATATGCCTAGTTCAAGGAATAACATCAATGAAGTAAAATTGAGTTTATGTAATGTGTGGTTTGATATATGCACATGCATGCTTGAAGAATTAAGATGTATCAAGAAGTGATAAACATTGACCCTTGGATATTTTAGTTGTATGTATAATGGTTATCATCATATAAACTCATCGAATAGCAATTGTTTAACTTGGTCATTATTGAATAGACTAAGATGTAGTGATTGTTGATGATGTATTTACCTGTAAGCTTGGTTATACGATCCTGGTTATGGGTTACGTGAATTTTTGTTGAAGCCGTTTTAGCGAAGGTAGAATTTCTTTATGAAACGTTGGTAGATGTGATACAAATGAAGTTCATGGTTAGTGAGAATTGCTAAGTTGATCTAGATTGTATCGGAATAGATTTTACAAAGTAGACTCAATCGAATGAATTATGGAAATAGCTTACCTTATTGATTGGTAATAAGTCAATTAGGCTGTATGGATAAATTGAACGCATAGAAATTGAGCATAAGTAAAGAATTGAGAGCAAAGATCATAAATGATGGATTATTGAAGAGTCAAGTAATTAAATTGGATTTGTGGTTTCGGAATAGTTAACCTTGTTGTATGAGCAAATTGAATAGATAAAAACTTGAGTATGATATAAGAATATAAATTGGAGTAAGCTTATGATTACATGATTATGAAAGTAAAGAACTGAGATTTTTCAATTTAGATTGAAAAAAATTACAGGATGAATTCAGGATTTTGACCATGAAGTCATTGGATTGACTTCATCGATTTTGGTGTAAATCAAGGATAAAACTTTGTTTGATGCAGTCCTTTGAGAAATGATCTTTTGATAGATACACTTTCACCCTATACTGTTGGTTGTTTCTTTTGTTCGCTGTAGGTCGACGTTCAGTTGTTCAGATTAGAAGTATTTGCATAGATTGGGTAGAGTCCTTAGATTGGTTGGCTTATGATTTGGCCCCAAAGTACGAAATAAGTATGGTTCTTAGCAGTTGTCTGTCTTAGATGTGTCACTACAGTAATTAAGTTTACTTCTGGAATAGTTAGTCTTAGAGACTTGACCGAAGAGTTAGGATGACCGTTGGGGACCCATAAGATAGACCCTAATGTTCCTTGAGAATGGTGACGACAAATGATACTTAATTAATATATATTGTGAGTTAGTCTAGGATTTGATTTTTTTTTTGTTGGGAATTTTGATTAATTGCCTTCGGCTGGAATAACTGTAAACCCTCTTGTCCAAATTTCCTCAATTTGTTTTTATTATTCATTTTAGCTTTTTAAAATAACAATTAGAGAGTAGTGGGAATATAAAATTAACGATCAGATTGTGATTTAAAATTGGTTCTTTAGACACTATTTATGGCAATTTTATACTCGTTAGATAATTGAATATATGGTGGGCTTAAAATTTTCAAAAATGCATTAATTGTGGCTGATTAAACTTCCGTGTTGGATGATATTTTTACTATTAAGCTTTCGTAGTGTGGACCATGACATGGCTGAAAGGAAATTTTATGGTAAATGGACTCTGTTAAATTAGTTTGAGACTTGAATTGAGTAATAATATTGCTATAAATATACTTGTTAGAATTGGGTAATATTTGAGTTTCGTGGATGTAGAAGTAGGGGATTCTAGAACAAAGAAGCAAATAACAAAGATAACGGGATGGATATTACGACCCAAAGGCATGAACTTGATATGATATGAAAAAGAAGAGCAAAGACGGGTGGCCGATTACTTAAAAGGATTGCTATAAATATTCATGTTAGAATAAACGTAGCTTGCTCTATCTTATACTCATACTCTGATAAATTAATTAATAATTTCAAACAAGTTAAAATTGCCAAAGAAAAGTATAACTGTAGAAAATAATAATGCCTTGTTGTCATTGCTAGGGTTTGTTACAATATATATAGTGTCTACGTTTGGGCTTATGGGCCATATTTACATTTACAAATATAATCTAACACCCCCCCTCAAGTTGGAGCATACAAGTCACAAATGCCCAACTTGGGAAGGAAAGAATCAAACACATGCTTTTCAAGGGGCTTGGTGAAGATGCCAGCCAGTTGAGAAGAAGTAGGAACATGCGAGGCTATTACGGTGCCATCTCGAATAGCATTGCAAACAAAATACAAATCCGCCTCAATATGCTTATTGCGCTCATGAAATACCGGATTCTGAGCCAGGTGTAGGGCAGACTGACTGTCACAATACACCGACATAGCAGACTCCTGGCGAACGCCCAAACACACCAATAACTCCTTCAACCATTTTAACTCACAAACAAGCGCAACAAGAGATCGGTATTCAGTTTCAGCGGAAGATCGGAAAACAGTTGATTGCTTCTTGGTCTTCCAAGAAATAGGAGACCCCTCCAGAAATACCAACCAACCAGTAACTGAGCGACGAGTCAAGGGACAACTGGCCCAGTCGGAATCACACCAACCAGAAAGATGAAGATCACAATCAGCTTTCAAAAGAATACCCTGTCCCGGTACATGTTAGAGATATCTGACAACTCTCAAAGCAGCATGCCAATGATCTTATCGAGGCTCCTGTAAGAATTAAGACAAGATATGCACAGCATAGGCTAAGTCAGGGCGAGTAAACGATAGATAAATCAACCTCCCAACCAGCCTCCGATAAGTCTCAGCATCCGCCATCTTTAGACTAGTCGATTCTGCCAGGGCTCCATGGGAAAGCCAGCAGGTCGAGACCCCATCAAGCCGCATTCTGAAATGATGTCCAAAGCATACTTCCTTTGACACTAGGAAATGCCTTCTGCACTCCGAGCCACCTCTATGCCAAGGAAGTATTTCAACACACCAAGGTCCTTCACATGTGAAAGCAAGAACTAAGGTACTTTTTGAAAGCATCTAAAGCACCTGTGTCATTACCAGACATAATCATATCATCCACATAGATCAAAACATGCAACTCTACCTTCCCTTTAAAAAGAGAGAAAAGGGAATAATCGGAATGAGATTGAATAAATCCATAGGATATCAGAGAAGCAGCAAGCTTACACTACACCAAAACAGTCATTTCCTAACGACTATAAGTGTTAGGAAAAATAATACTAACGGTTTTTTGCCGTTGGTACTACGGCGTTGCAAATTTTCCTAACGGTAAAAAACCGTCAGCAAATTCGCGTTACTAATGGTAAACAACCGTTAGTAAATTATTTTTGCTAACGGTAAAAAACCGTTAGTAAATTATCTTTGCTAATGGTAAAAAACCGTTGGTATATTTTTTCTACTAACGGTATTTTACCGTTAGTAAATAAACTTTACTAACGGTAAAAAAAGTTAGGCAAATTCACTTTAGTAACAGTAAAAAAGTGTTGGCAAATTCACTTTACTAACGGTGATTTACCATTAGCAAATTTACCATTCTAACAGTATCAAACCGTGAGACCCTGTAATTTGTTGCAAACGATGAAAAATTTAATTTTTTTATATTACCAAAAGCCCGTAATTAAAATTCTAGCCTAAACATTCAACGCTTATTCATCAACCAATATCCATTATAAGAAATTCAATTCACACAAAAATATTTTGAACTAGTATGGTAAATATTTAATTAGGGTACAGACTTTATTATAAGAATACAATACATTATCAACCAATATTCTCCTCCATAGTACAAATTTTATTACTAGAATACAATATTCATTATCAAAGCAGTTAGGATGCTCTGTGCTGCCATTACAAATAGATTTCCAAATAAAGAGAAGATTGAAAAATAAGCCAAAGTATTGTCCACAACCATGTTCTCCAGATATGGAAGAAGGATGTCCTTCAAATGCATCAAGAAGCTCTCCTTCAAATGCATCAAGAAGCTCCTTCAATGCCTTTAATCTCGAAGATCTACTCCATAAAAGAAAAGTTCGGTTACATAACATCACATAATATAAAAATATAGCAGGGTAACACGTATTAAAACTAATATCTTAAATTCTAAGCATTGGATGTGTCTCAATCAGGTACAAGAGGATTACATGACAAGTTATGAAGTTTAATTACAAATTTTTCGAAACATCTCACATTTGACAAGAACTTGTATCTATTATCCCAGGTGTAATATTTGGCTCTGAACTATTATCTCCTTTGACTGTTATCTCGCATACTATCAAAAGTTAGCTCGCATACTGTAACTTGCAGTTAGATGAAGTCAAGATACTATTGAATCAAATTGTTAAATCCTCCTTTGATTTTAATATTATAATGAGTCTGATTCTTCATTGTGAAATTCATTTCATAAAATGGCTGCTTGAAAGCAAGTCCATGAAACAGCTTACTTGTCTAACTGCATTGAGAAGATCACCAGCAGATGGGTCATTGCTGCTAGGGTTAAATGGAGAAGGATCCCAAGAATGAGTTATCAGTTCCTTTAACTGCTTCTGTTCATAAATAACTGAACCGCCATCGGTTTGAGCTCCCATATCTAAACCTGCTCAATTTTTAGCATTAATTCGATGTTCTAAATGTCGAACTGCGTGCAAAAGGAAATGAAAAGCCAACACTTAACATAAAATTGATGACAACTATGACATACCTTAGTAGATCGAATAACAAACATGTGGAACAATTGACTCATCATATCACTTTAACTACAGTCAAAGGAAACAAAAATACCTTAAACTCAGAGATACATTTCAAGAAAGATGTACTTACAGGGATTGCTATCATTTTGGAAAACTAGAGGACTGTTGATACTATCAGACAAGGTACTATTTCTCTCCTGAGGCATAAATCTAGAATAGGTAACTGAACATGCAGCAAAATTCATGTCACTTGCCCAAGGTAGAGAACTCTCTATATAATTAGATGGTTGATTAAATCTTAGGGATAATAGTTAAATGGAATCACATGCACTTGCTGACTATATCCTAAAGGTTGATCCTGGAGGTCTTGAATACATCTTATGTTTTGATAGGCAACCAAACAAACATCCAGGATAAGCACAAATAAAATGAGGTGGCTATGTTTTGATAAGCACAAATATCACAGTTTCATAGGGATGTAGAACAAAAGGATGCAGGAAAGAAAACATATCACAAATTTATAGAGATATAGAACAAAAAGATGCAAGAAAGAAATATTCAGCAAATACCACAAGAGCATAAAAATTAGAGCAAAGCATCAGGCATAAACACATTAAAAAAATCTTCAGCAAATACCACAAGAGCATTCCAACTTAGAGCAAACACGAAGTCAATATATCATTCATGTTCCTCATTTGTCCCTCAAATCTTCAGTAGTTCAGTCCAAATTAGAGCAAAGCATCAAACTAAATATTTTCAGAGCAAAGTCTTTCTATCAAATTGCAAGCAAAATTAGAGCAAAGCATCAAACTCAAATATCCAGCAGTTCAGTTCAGTCAACTTGGCAACTTTCAGCTCTACAGCCTTCTCTGTTTCCTTCACATACTCCACCTTGATCTCTACAAAAGCAAAATAACACATAACTAAGATTACTGCAGAAGCTAAACAACAATCAAAATAACACCTTGGAAACATAAGTTTCTGATCTTGACAGCTCTAATTATCAGACTAAAAAAAGATTTGTGAAGCAAACTAAAGTATACAAAGACATTGAAGCAAAAATCAAGTACACACCACCTAAAAGATGGTACAAATAAATGTCTTCTAGTGAAGAAAGGACAATACCAAATGTACATAACCTTGGAAACATAAGGTCACTATAATTACCATGTCAAAATTTACAGTAAGCTTGCACCAAAAATGACGAGAAAGAAATGGAATGAATATAGGAAAGTTGTGAACTAAATGAGAGAAGTTACCTAACAACCCAAATTCTTTGTAAGTTGATCACATAGCTCATTCTATTGAGTCCAAAATTATGTCAGAGCTTTCGACTATTGATTCCCAGATCAATATCATCACTTCATCTTCCGTCAATGTACTTACTTCTCATAGCAAATCGAGATAGCATCCTATTACCTATATAATTGAACAGTTGTACAAAATGGAATGAATATAAGAATTAGAAAGATTAATGTTTCTGGATCATAGGAAATGCAGGTAAAACCAGCTGCAATGGCAATTGGATAGAACGAATACATGATTCATTGATAACATACCAGGTTTGGGATCAAAATTGAATGTATGTAAAGCAAAATAAATATCTTCTCAGTAACCTGACAAAGATATCCTGAACTTTGACTCCTGAGGATCTGCATCACCTTCAATATACAAAGTGGTATATTGACAAAAGGGTTTCGTTTGAGGTTGAAGCCATTTGGCAAACTGTAACTATAATCTGGTGTCAGCAAGTTTCCGATCGACTAAATATTGCCTCCTTAATTTGGTATAGACCTGTGGCATTATATAATTAATCATCGAAGCACTCCCATCTTTGCATGAGCAATCACACATTGGCTTGTTTAAGGTACGACACGACACCAATGCCTGTCAGTGCCACTACGCTTGCCATGACCCCAGTTGTGAGAGATCACCAAGTACTTAAAAGTTAAAACAATCTCTGATGTTGGTCTTGTTGCTTCTTTCATGGTATCCGAGCTGTCAATATGCAACCTGGGAACCAAATATACGGGAAAATTCATGACTACAATAATAAATCATTTAGTTTTTGTATACATAAAGTGCCTTCCTATTGAACTAAAGGTATCTAGATAATATTGAGACAACCATACTATTGAGACAACCAAGCATACGCCGAACTCATTTTGGAATATACGGACTTCATACCTGATTGAAAACCACCCTCTGTAAAGACTACAAATAAAGCAAGGATAACATAAGGCTTAGCTTAAAACACCTAGAAATAGTGACTAAAGGGCCACTTAAACATATTAATAGTCAAAATATTGATGAGCACCTGGCAAATATTACACAAGAATTTTGATTTGCTTAATTAATATTTTGAAAATATTGTTGAAAGAAGTCAAATATTCACAAAGCAACAAACCAAAAAAAAATATGTAAGGAACCAAACATCTTACCTGTGTGTAGCTTTCTCAAGATGAAAGGTTTTGGAAATAACATCCAAAGAACTGTAACAAGGGCCAGATGCTATAAGATCATCTGCAAGAGAGAGAGAGAGAGAGAGAGAGAGAGAGAGAGAGAGAGAGAGAGAGAGAGAGAGAGGTTTAAACTTTAAATGCAGAATACAAAAATGAATTAAATATATGGATGCAAGAGAGAGGTGCACCTGTATAAATCTATGCCCCCAAAATAGTTAGTTTTCACTCAAAACTGATTTTATCACGCATATGAACACTAAATTTATAAGGTCAATATGGGTGTCAAACCATATTTGGTGAACATTATTTTATATTAGAACACTGGTAGGTTCTTCTTGACATGATAATCATAGTATAATTCAGTGAAAGGAATCTCCTTGAACATCTGTTGAAATATAATGCACATGACACTGGTTCTCAAGAGTGCCGCATGTCTGTGTGTATCATGTCCTATTCAATCCAACGTGGGGAAGTACAAATTTTTTGGCGGCCCAAGTTTTATAGAAAGTGGGGGAAAATATCACAATAAGTGGGGGAAAAAACATAAATAAATAAGTACTAAAAGTTCAGTTAACTTGATGTACCTTAGCTCCTCACATATGGGATAATAAAGCTTCATCGTCTTCCTTGAATCGTTTGGTGCAGAAGTCAGCAGCTCATGCAGCAAAATCTCCTACACATATACGAACTCCATAACATTAGAAGAAGGAAAAAAACTTGAAACAAATACCAGTACCTGCAAAACTGTCCAGATACCAGGAAGTGAATTTGGTGCCATGTAGAATCATCCACAATATAGATTGACAAAAAAATAGCAGAAGTATTGCTCTACTCCTTCACTACCATAACCATGCCTCCTTGCCTTCCAAACTCAGAACTTCCTCACCTATAAGCTGCAATGACTACAGTAAACGGAATTGGCGATTGAGGCAGCACCAAAAAAATAGTGTGTCCTCATTTAATCCCAAAACTCAAAACTTTAGTTCCTTGAAAATGAAACAGAAGGTCTATGGTACACTAATCTTTCAACCTAACATCTCAGAACTAGAAGCCCTTCATTGTTGCCACCCTTCTAGCACAAATGTCCAGCAGTAATCATCTTCTACAATTTGCCAACTCCCTTAACTGAACTATCCCAATACACAAAATACCATCCAAAGACCATAGGAAATCACAGACTTGATTGAATATTGTAGGATTTGAGTTAGCATCTATTTTGCTAGCTCAATCAAGAATTGCCAGCAATGGCTAACTTCCATGCAATGAGAGAGAGCTTAGTTCATAATTGACTCTTCTGAGTGGTATCCTTTGTTAGCCCAATGATTGTATCATATTTTTGAATATGATTAATATGTTAAGTTTAGCATTTTATTATCACTAATCTTCATACTATCGCTATAGCATTTCTACTTATACTTATACCTTTGGTGATATGTGCCTATTGGTTTACATATTAGTGATATGAGCTTATATATGTTAAATTTAATTGAGCTACCAAAATCAGAACTATGTTTTGATTATGGTTATTCAATTAAGTTTAACATTATGATATCACTCATATTTATGCTATCACTATAGCATTGATACTTAAACTTCGCATAGTCCTAATGTGCTTTTATCTTATCATTCTTGCTACATGTATATTGCTTTGTTCGTCTAACATGTATTTGCAGAAAAGTAATTAGCAAGATCAATGTGGACATATGCAATGCAATAAATAAATTATGGTGGGCCAAAGATGATGGATCCCACAAGATTTTTCTGAACCACCCGACGACATCTCTGGAGCCTCGTACCGGGGGTTCCGATATCTTTGGACAGCTGCCGCCAAAGAAAAAAGCCAGCACCTATCAAAGGAAGAAGCTAAGCCATGCCACCATCATTTCAAGACTCTGAAAAAGCTTGCACCTGCCTAAGTTTATCTGGAGTCTGTAATGAGTCTTAGGAATTATTGTAAACACAAGAAATGGATGGCAAAATCGAAAGCTAGGGCAGAAATAAGTCCAGGATCATTTTTGGTGGAAAACGGCATACCGACGGTATACTGGTGTATACCGACGGTATACCGGTTTTTGTTCACAGAAAGTTTCTGTTTACAAAATCGGCATACCGACGGCATACCAGTCCATACCGACGGTATCCCGCTTCCGAAACGTTGAAATTCCAACGGTCGGATTTCCAGCCATTAATGATCCTAACGGCTATATTTCTAGCCGTTGCAATCCCAGACCGGTATACCGCCGGTATGCCGGATCATACCGGCGGTATGCCGGTTCATGACTGAAAAGTTGCCTTTGGCTCTTTTCAATGCTTTGGTTATAAATAGCCTTGAACCCCTTCATTCAAGGTTGATGTTTTGAGCCAAAAAATTTCTAAACCACCAAAGCCTATCCACAAACAACTCTACAAAGCTTTCATTTGCCATCCACAAATTGTGTTAGAGTTATTGAGTTGAAAAGTGAGATCTTCATCTTATTGTATAAGGAGATCAAACCTATTGTGAAAGGTTGAAGTTGGAGAGTCTTCGTATCCAAACTCTCGGTTGAAGTTGGGGAGTCTTCGTATCCAAACTCTCGGTTGAAGTTGGGGAGTCTTCGTATCCAAACTCTCGTGTAAGAAGTTGGCGAGTTCTTCGGATCCAAACTCGTGTGTAACTATTTGCTCAAATAGTGGATTAAATCCGGAGAGAGTTCCGGGACTGGAGTGCCTCTAGGGAGGATACCAGGATACATCGGGTGTCAGTATTGTTATTGCTTCTTCTCTTACACTTATATTTTTAAATTGCCCATTAGCTTGTGCTAAGTACTTGATTAGTTAGCTTGACCCTATTCACCCCCCCCTCTAGGGTTCCTACATCCTTTTTATCTTAACATCTTCCAGAACTCAGATGTACAAGCAAAAAAAAACCAAAAGATAGAAGAAATGTTGGTTGGACCTGGGTAGATTCAGCATGTTGGCACTTTGCCGCTTCAATACCGATTAATGTAAACATGCATCTCAAAGCATATATTGTTGATTCATGAACTAAACCAAAAAGAGATTCTAATTTTATTCTCACCTATGGCCTGTAACACTATTTAGCATATATACAAGATTTTTCTGCCACATGGCAATCTTTAAACTTTTACATCATAAGGATAAGTAGAAGAATATAAGATATAGAAGTATGTTTGCAGATGCAAATATAAAACAACTATATATCCAACCTGCAAACTCCTGAACAAATTTATACATACTAAAGGAATTACGACAGAGAGGCGGTTCAAAGTTCTTCGAGTAATTTTCAATAAAGGCTACGATTAGCCACGTGAACAATTGACCGAAACAAACCTGCCACACAGCCTAACAATTTGGCATTAGCTTTCTTGCAACAAAGGGACCGCTAGAAGTTTATGAAATCATCACTGTGCATGAAAATACATGAAGAGGGTCTCTCCAGAACTCGATGCGTTGAGCGGCACGGAGAAAGATCACTGAACCGAGAATTTTTGCCCAGGATGTGAAGCATCATACTAATGCTTATTCCTTCTATTGGTCAAAATCATGATATTGCCTCTTTTCAGGATTTACTATCCCTCTGAGAAATGGTTATAAGCATTAGTATGAAAGAGAAAAGTTATTTCAAGATATCCATAACAAATAAATGACAAGCAATACAACAAAGTCTCCCACCACATGGGCCTGATTGGCTACTGGGAACTATGGAAGTGGAATTTCATGAATTATTAAACTCAATGAATGGGAATCATGGAGTCGTAATTCCATGAGTTTGGTTAGCACTTCACATTTTTGTGAATGATAGATTCAATAATATGATAGAATTTTGGGAGATGAATTACCTCCCTCCAACATAAATGAGTGAAACACACCTGATTTTCTACAGTGAGCGTGTTCTAATCTGTGGCATTGAATACGTTCATAACATGGGTGATCTAATTCCTTATTTTTGTATGCAAAAGCTGGATTAGAGATTCCCAACTCTGAAGTCGAATTCCAAAACACCAAAGAGCCTGAAATGCTTTGCCTGGTTTTCTGATTGAAATCTCGACAGAAAATATCTAACCCTAGTTTCCCAAATTCTACCGAACCCTAATTTTCCTAAATTCCTTCGAAACCCTAATTTCGTAAATCCTTCCGGAGGCTCGATTCCCTCGATTGATGATAAGAAGAAGAACCGCAACCCAAATCTGATGATTCCTATGCCGAAAGAGAAGAACATGGACATGTTAGTGTCGACGATAGTGTCCCGATCGGTGGCTGGGGGAGAGAGAGATTACCTGTCAACTTTGCCTATCGTCGTCAAGGAGCAGAGGAGAGCAACTTCGCCATTCACCGTCGAGGAGGCAGAAAGGAGAGAAGAAAACTAGAGAGGGCTCAGGGAGGGCACGAGAGAGAAATGAGAAATGGTATAAGTGTGATGCCTCAATAACACTTCCTTATCATGTGAATGGCACATGATGACATTTTTTTTAGTTTTCCTTTAATTTTATTTAATTTGCTAACGGTTTTTAAGTGTTACCAAATAAATATTGTGTGTTACAAATATTAAATTTTATTTTTTGTCATTTTTTCTATTGGTTTTTTAATCCCGAACAGTTTTCTACTGTTGGTAATTCGTAACGCCGAAAAACCGTTAGTAATTGAAAAAAAATGTGTTAGAAAATCCCTCTTTTGGTGTAGTGTTAGGAAACCAACAACGTGGTGCCTGTTTCAATCCATATAGAGACTTACGTAGGCGACATACTTTTTTGGGTTCACTATGCGAAAAACCTGGCGGCAACTTCATATACACTTCTTCTGTCTGATCTCCATGAAAAAAAGTATTGTGCACATCCATCTGGTGCAAAGTCCATTCTCTCACAGCTGCAACAGCCAAGAACGTCCGAACTGTAGGCATCTTAGCTACCGGGGCAAATGTCTCTGAATAGTCGATCCCCTCAACCTAATAATTACCGAACACAACCAGCCGTGCCTTTAAGCGCTCAACACTGCCGTCGAATTTGTACTTTATTTTGTACACCCATCTACTTTCTAATGCTTTCTTCCCAGGAGGCAAATCGACAAGACTGCACGTCCCATTATCTTTCAGAGCCTGTATTTCAGTTTGCATAGCCGCGAGCCAGCCTGAATCTCGCGAGGCCTGGCAATATGAAGTAGGCTCAACACCTGCAGTGATAGCTGCAAGAAAATCTCTGTGTCCAGCAGTAAATATGTCATAACTTAGAAATTTTGTTAGAGGATACGAAGTACCTGAGGAAGTGATGGAAACAGATGAACTGTGGTAAGGGGGGACTTTTACTTCGAACAACATTTGTCACAAAATCCTGTAATCGTATTGGCTGTGATTTTTTTCTCATTCCTCTTCCCAATACTACCTCGTCGGGCACCTCTGGCAACACTGCATCCCTTGTATCAACATTAGTATCCGCATCATCCCCAGCGGACTCTCCTGTCAATACTTTTGCATCTACCTGTGCATCCTTGTCACTCAGTGCCGAGCCACCAGCAACCACTCCGGCCTCAGCAACCGTAGCCGGCACCATCCCAAAAGCCTCTATATCGTCTCCCAGCACCGCAACAGATGTATGACGTGTCGCAAAAGACATCTCGCTAGCAGAGCCACACCAAAAAAATTCTTTTTCATAAAAAGTAACATCACGGGACACAAAAAATTCACCAGTCTCCAAATCATACAGTTTCTATCCCTTTTTATCAAGTGGATACCCAACAAAGATACATTTTCTGCTCCTGTTAGCAAATTTATCATGTCGGGATTTTAAATCATATGCATAGCACAGACAACCAAAAATACGTAGATGATCATACGAAGTACCTGAGGAAGTGACGGGAACAGATGAACTGTGGTGAAGGGGGTCATTGCTAGGGTTTGTTACAATATATATAGTGTCTACATTTGGGCTTATGAGCCATATTTATATTTACAAATATAATCTAACAATAACAACTCTTCTCATTTGTGATTACCCCCCTTCAATTGGCTTATGGTGATTGATTGTGTTTCTATTAGGGCCAGCCCGAAGGGTTGAATTGTTCTTTCCTGCAGCTAATTTTGGCTATCACTTGACTCTTATTGTGAGCTAGTTCCGATAGTTATTCGTGACCCTAATCTTTGGTGGGATCATGCTCAGCCTGAGAAATTGTCCTAGCAGAGAGAAATTGTCCAAGTTTCAAGACTTGTCCAACTTAACCGAGCTTGTTCTTTTTCTTTCTCATTTTTTCTCAAAATCTGGCCATCCCACATTCATGGAAAATATTATTTTGTGTCTAATTCTCAAAGAAAAAAGAAGCTCAATTTCTTTCTCAGTACGATATGACTGGACTACTATTATCACAAAATACTGCACTTTTCACGAGGATATATAACCTTCTCCCATTCAGAACCTATCAAGAAATGTGGCCTAGCCAGCTAGCTTCCTACTCGTGTACTCCAAATTGAATAACAAACATGTAAAAAAGCTAGTACAAAATTGAAGAAGTTAAAACATCATACAACTTGTAAATAACCTCATGCCACTTTTAGTTGCTTGATTTTGAAGGTGCAGGAGCCGAGTACGTGAACCTCGTGGTGGAAGCAGTGCACAGAACGGCCGGAACGACCGTCTAAAGATCTCATAAAATATGGAGATTCAAAAAAAATTAATATTGTTGTAAATATGGATAATTCACCATAATCATATCACTTATATAACCTATGTCTTTTGGTTATCCATAACCTGTGACATTTGGTTATCTATAACCTATGTTTTTGGCATTTATCCTTTCATTGTCATGATGATGTTAAACCTTCATTGTAAGCCTATATAAAAGGCTCTTCTCAAGTTGATTGTGATACAAGTGAATGAAGAAACAATTTTCTCCAATTTTCTATCTTCATATCTCTTTACTTTATAATACGTTATCAGCACGATGCTCTAGAAAATAGAAGAAGGAAGAAATATTTCACATAAGGGAGAAAGATTTCTCTTAAGAAAAGAAATGTCGAAGTCACTTATATTGAAGCGGTAAGTCCAATCTTATATACTTAGTTATATGCATGTTTTAGTAAAATTAAATACATGTTTGATTTATATGTTTATAGATCGATTAGAATGAAAGTTTTCTAGACCTACTTTCTCTTTTAGTTTTGAATCTAAATTTGTATTGAACATGTTCACAATTTCATTCAAAATATAAAATTTATGATAATCTATTTAAGATTATGTATAAATTTCATTTCTATATTATTTTGTATGAACTACGAAATTAATATAGAATATCTTGAATTTTTGTAAATTATTTGGAATTAGTTAATTACATTAGACTAGTTTATGTTAATATTTTATTTTTATTATTTTATTTATTTGAATTCTACAATGTACTACTTCACATTGTTGTATATGTGAATCGAATTATATAATAAAAAAAGTACCCAAAATATATTATTATATAATGATCACATTGTTGTATATGTGATAAGCATAAGACATAATATTCTTTAGTAGCGTGTTATCACATTGTTGCATATGTGATACAAATAAGACATAATATTCTTTGATAGTATTTTATCATATTGTTGTATATATGATACACATGAAATAATATTCTTTGATAGCGTTTACCACATTGTTGTATATGTGATACACATAAGGTACATTTTTGATAATGTTTCATCACATTGTGGCATATGTGAAGTTTTGTAATCTTGAAAGCGCTTATCAATTTTATTATTAATTTTTATCTAATATAATTATTTTCTGTCATGTAGATGTCGAATCTTGCAAAGCTTGAATTCAAAGCTCTTGATATGAGCGGAGATAATTATATATCATGGCAATGGATGCAAAGTTGCAATTGCAGTCCAACAAGCTTGATGGTACTATTAAGAAGAAAAACAAATAAAGTTCTGAAACCAAGGTCAAGGCTTTGATTAGATTTTTCTATGACATCATATCCATGATGATCTAAAAACAGAATATCTATGTGAGGATGGTCCATTGAATTTGTGGACATCTCTAAATGATAGATTTGACCACCAAAGGATGGTAATCCTTTTGACTGCTCAAAGTGAATGGTTGAATCTAAGATACCATGACTGTAAAAATGTTAAATAATATAATTGTGCTCTGTTTAATATTATTTCTCGTCTTAGATTGTGTGTAGAAAAAGTAACAGAGACTCAAATAATTGAGAAAATTCTCTCTATTTTTTATGCAAATAATATGCTTTGCAGTAATAATATCGTGAAAAAGATTTCATAAGATACTTTGAACCGATGACTGTCTCCTTGTAGCAGAGGCAAATAGCAACGTTCTCATAAAAAATCACAACTCTAGACCAATTGGGTCAATGAAAATTCTTGGAAAAAATGCCAACAATTTTGAAATAAGTAGAGGTCGTGGTAGAGGACGTGGGAGAGGGAATAAAAAAAATTATGAAAGATATGGTCATGGTTATCAACCTTACAAAGGTGGAATCAGTGTTTCACAAAACAATAAATGGAACAAGTGGACAACACACTCTAAAGGAAATTCAAATCCTCAAAATAAACAAACAAGAATTGTTTTGATCCTATTTTTTGAGGATCAAAACAGAAAAGTTACAAATGAACAGTTTGAAGAGGTGCTTGAAAATCTACCTTCCATTGAATGAGCACTCAGTCAGTTTATGTTTATTTCAACTACTTATAAACTATTTAAATTTGAAGTCATGTTCTATTTTTGGTTTCAATCATGCATGGAATGTCTAAGCCATGAGAGTTTTATTTTATTGAAAAAAAATCATTATAAATTTGGAGTTACATTTCTATAATATGATATTATCATTTGAAATGCTTAATTTTTCTTATTATACTTATGCTATCTAGAATATATAAGTTCATAATATTTTTATTTTGCTTCATGGAGAAGTAATGCTTGTCGTAAATATGACAAAAATAGACATTGATTTAAGCAATATCGAGCTACTCAACAAGAGATTACGAGATTCAAAGAATCCAAGAAAAATGACTTAGATATTTGTTTGGTAGATAGTGCTACAATACATATGATTTTGAAGAATCAAAAGTTTTTGCCAAAGTTAGTATTTGACATGCATAAAGTACCAACAATAGCTGGGCCAGTCCATATAATTAAGGATTTTGGAAGAGCACACATCATGTTACCCAATGGTACTCAAACCTATTTGCAGAATGTGTTATATTCAAGTAGTTCCGGAAAGAAATTTGTTAAGTTTCAAGGATATACACGAAATGGGTACCATATTGAAACTTGAAATGATAACAACAAAGAGTCATTATGTAGCACATCAAATGTTAGGACCAAAATGCTCACATTAGAAGAATTATCTTGTCTTTCGGCGGGTTTATATTTTACCACCATTGGCATAATTGAATCTAATATGAATGTGGCAAAATATAAAGCCAATGATCCTGTCTTATATAACATTTGGCATGACCCTTTGGGTCATCCGGGACAAATTATGTTCAATCAGATCATTAATAATCTTTGTGGATATTTATTGAAAAATTACGATATTGACTTATCGAAGAATCACCTACTTGTTCCTTGTTTACAAGGAAAGGTTTTAACTAGACCATCTTTTCTAAAGTTAACAATGAATCTACTATTTTTTTGTAAAGAATATAAGGAGACATTTGTGGTTATATTCATCATGCTAGTGGTCCTTTCAGATATTTTGTGGTACCATAGATGCATCTACTAGATAGTCATATATTTGTCTATTGTCTACTAGAAATCTTGTATTTTTTTGTCTTTTGGCCCAAATTATTTAACTTAGATTTCAGTTTCCTGATAACTTGACTAAGTCAAGTTTTATTATTATTATTATTATTGTACATTATTAGGGATTGGGTTAGCTGAGTCATGTATTAAACATCTCAAACTTATAGTTGGACCTTACTAATGCAATCGGGTTTGCAAATTGAAGCTTGGAGACATGATATTCAATATGTTGCATCTCTAGTTAAATTTAGATCCATTGCCTTCCATATCTTTTCATATATACTTGTTAGTGGTAAACAACCAAATATTTCATATTTGAAGACGTTTGGATGTACAATATATATCACAGTTCCATCTTCCAAAAGAACTAAGATGGATTCCCAATGATGTTTGATAAATATACATTAGTTTTGAGTTTTCTTGCATAATAAGGTATTTAAAAATCAATGATTGGTGATGTCTTTACTACAAGATTTGATGATTGCCAATTTGATGAGAGAGTCTTCCCGTCGTTAGGGGAGGTAAGAAACAAATTGTTCATATTGAAAAAACTATATATTGATAATTAACGGCGTGAATTGACATAGAATACGCCTACTCTATCTCATCAAGTTCCAAGAACTCCACAATATGATTATGAGACAAGAAGAATGATACATTTTCAAGGAATTGCTAATCAATTACCTCATGCATTTAATGATGTCGCAAAGGTAACATGATCACATGTGGCAGCTATGAATGTGTCGGCCATAATTATTGTTCCAATTGGACAACATCCAAACAAGGCGGCAAATGAATATACTACTACACGTTAAAATCATGGTAGGCCTATAGGTTCCAAGGATAGTACTCTTAGAAAGAGGAGAGCTAATAAACATCTTGTCCTGATAAAAGCCCAACAGTGGCCAGAGCTTCGAAAACAAATAATGAAGATGTACATGTTTTCAAATTCACCGAAATGCCTATGATTGCCTGTAGAGAGGTACAGGTACTTGAAAATAAAGAGATCTTGATATTTTATGCATGTTCTGGTGAATTGTGGAATAGACAAGCACTTGTCATCGATGACATATTTAGCTATGCAGTAGCTACTGAAATATCAAAGGACAACGATGATTGTGAAAATAAACCACGTAGTATAAATGAATGTCGACAAAGAATATATTGGCCAATCTGGAAAGATGCTATTCAAGCAGAATTAAAATATTTAGAAAAACGTGGTATGTTTGGACGTATAGTGGAAACACCAAAGGGCATAAACCATGTTGGTTTTAAATGGGTGTTTCGTGAGAAAATGAAAAAAAAGAAACAAAGTTGAAAGATACAAAGCCCAACTTGTAGCACAGAATTTCTCTCAAAGACCTGAAATTGACTACGTTGAGACATGCGCTCCAGTTACGGATGTCGTTTTTAGATATCTAATTAGTCTCGCAGTTTCTAAAAATTTTGATATAAGATTTATGGATGTTATAAGTGCATATTTATACAGAGACTTAGATACCGACATCTATATAAAAATTCCAGAAGGATTTACAATGCCAAAGACTAAGTCTAAGGGCATTCGTTCAAATTAGACAAGCATTATATGAATTAAAATAATCTGAAAGAATGTGGTATAATTATCTTATTATATATTTGACTAAGGAATGATACCAAAATAGTCAAATTTATCCATGTGTCTTCATTAAGAAATTCGAAAATGAATTCTCGATAGTAGCAGTATATATGGATGATATAAAAGCTGATCAGATCTCCTATAGAATTAGAGAAAACGTAAACTATTTGAAAAATGAATTTGAAATGAAAGACTTGGGAAAGACAAAGGTTAGTCTTGATTTGCATACGCCTATAGTTGAACGCAATTTGGACTTGGATAAAGATCCATTCCGACCAAAAGGAGAAGGTGAAAAGGTTATTGGTCCTTAAATACCGTATTACACAAGACTAGGTATTACATTTTTTTGTTAATTTATTATCTAGATATAGTTTTTCACCTACACATAGACATTGAAATGGAGTTAAACATGTATTGAGATATCTCTTGGAACAACTGACATGGTATTATTTTACTCCTGTGATTCCACTAATAATTCTTGTCTAGTTGGTTATGCAAACTCAAATATTTTTCTAACCCTCATAAGGGTTGCTCCCAAACAGGTTACATGTTTATTAATAACCATGCAACTATATCTTGGCGATTAACAAAGGAAGGTTCAGTAGTAACTCCCTCTAACTATGCAAAATTAATTATATTACAAGAAGCAACAAGAGAAAGTGTGTGGTTGCGATCGATCATTCATCATATACGAGAAAATTATCAACTACTATAGTTACAAATGAGCTTACAATAATATCTAAAGACAATACGGCTTGCATTACGCAAGTCCGAGAGGGATTCATTGAAGGAGAACAAATAAGCACCTTCCACCAAAATAATTTTATGCGCATGAGCTCCAAATGATGAAAGTGATCAAAGTCAAGCAAACCTATTATATCGAGGGGGAGTAAGACTCATGAAGAATATTTTTGAGTTTTGCGTGTTGTACTCTTTTTCCTTGACTAAGATTTTTTTTCCGCTGGGTTTTTTCTTAGTAAGGTTTTAACGAGGCAACAAGCATACACCACCAAATAATTAATGGTGAATATCCAAGGGGGAGTGTTGTAAATATGGATAATTCACCATAATTATTTGGCATATATAACCTATATCTTTTGGTTATCCATAACCTATGACATTTGGTTATCCATAACCTATGTCTTTTGGCATTTATCCTTTAATTGTCATGATGATGTTAAACCTTCATTGTAAGCCTATATAAAAGGCTCTTCTCAAGTTGATTGTGATACAAGTGAATGAAGAAACAATTTTCTATCTCCATATCACTTTACTTTATAATATATATATATATATATATATATTTATATAAAATTTTGTATCTAAAATAGAACTAATATATAACATGATCTTCTTTTATCACAAAACAATTGTTGTGTAGTGGTTACTATGTTAAACGTGCACACTAAAGGTCTTCTTAAATTCAATTCTTGGTTGTAAAATTTTTTAGAATTTATTTTTATTTCAATATATATATATATATATATATATATATATATATATATATATATATATATATATATATATATATATATATATGGGTTCTATTTTAAAAGTTTGTCTAGAACTTCCATGAATTCAGGGCCAGCCTAGGTGGAAGTATATATGCATGAAATCAATAATTTACTGAACATCGCTGTCAAGTACAGAAACTTTTGAGGGTTAGCTTCTGATGGATTTCCTAAAGTGCATGTCTCCACGGAAGGCCCTCCTGTTCGATAAAGGCTGAACCTACCCTGATTTGTATTTATTTTTTTATTTCTTTCTTATGTTTGAGTTAGATTAAATAGGAAAAATCTAGAAGAGGATAAAAACATGTTGAATAATTAACTTTGAGTTGATGAATAGAATTATCTTTCTAGTTTTCTTGTGTGAATATTGAGGTGTCGTCCTTCGTTGTAAGGTAATTGGTTGACGATTGGCATTTCCATGTTTGTGTCAGTTGGTATCAAAACATTTATCTTGTCTCGAGACATGTCTAAAAGCAAGTAGGACAATGATAAAAAAACATCTTTCTAAGCATGGACATGCGGATTAAGGTATCTTTGTGGCGATGCAACGCGCCGATGCTTTTCTGAGAGAAATTAACCTATACCCGTTCAACAAGTTGATAACGTGGTAGGCTTCCAACGATTGTTGAAGATAGTACTACCAGTACGAGATACAGAAATGCAGTGATGGATGTATATAATTAATGCGCCACTCTGTGGGATGAATTATGCTGATTTGTTGGCTCGAAGGACCTAGTTGGACTTGGATTCATGAGATGAATTCGTTCAGAAAATTATGTGATCGATACGGAAAGTCAATTCTTAAAGGTAGGTGGTCTTGATCCTTCGCTCCATGTAAATAGGGTTGCAAACGAGCCAAGCCGAGCCAAGCTTTTGTAAGCTTAAGCTTGGCTTGACTAGAATTAATCAAGCTCTAGCTCGAGCTAGATAAGTTTTTTATTTTAGAGCTTGAGCTTGTCTTGAGCTTGTTTATATTAAGCTTGAGCTTGGCTTGGTTTAAGCTCAAGCTTGGCTTGATAAGCAAGCTTGATTCAAGCTTGATAAACAAGCTCAAAATAAAGCTCGCTAAGCTTGATTTCAAGGTCTCTTAACTTTATTTCAAGCTCATTAAGCTCGACTTCAAGCTTAACGAGCTCGATTTCAAACTATTTAGATTTGAATTCAAGTACCAATAATATTAACAATTTATTTATAAAAATTTAATTAAAAAAGTTCCTTAATATCAATTATTAAGGACATACAAATATATAATGCACACAACCATATTGTTATACAAACATATATAAAGTTAGAATTCAACAAAGAACAAATGAGCTTCTAAACGAGCTCATAAACGAGCCAACCCGCAAGCTCATAAACGAGCCAGCTTGCAAGCTCATAAACGAGCCAGCTTGCGAGCTCAAAGGAGCCGAGTACTTCTAAGCTTGAGCTTGGCTCATTTATTAAACGAGCTCAAAACGAAGCTTGAGCTCGGCTTGTTTACTAAACGAACTGAGCTCAAACGAGCTTTTACCGAACCGAGCTTCGAACAACTCACGAATGGCTTGGCTCATTTGCAGCCCTAAGCACAAGTTAGTATAGCTGCATTAATGGGACAAACTATACTTTTGGTCATTTAATGTTGCAAAACTTAAGTTTTAGTAACTTTCTATATATATCTTTGGTCGCCCAATGACTAAACTTACTTAAGTTTTTCAAACGTTTAGTGACCAAAAATATAGTTTTCTCCTGTTATTCTCGAAATAGATCTAGATGGAAGAACGGATAGAATTTAGAGATCTACTTGCAAATAAATTTTCTCTCTATCCTATTACAACATCTTTCAAACGTAGAGATCCACTTGCAAATAAATTTGCTCTATGTTCTGACTCTTTAGGATTTCAGAGAATACTTGCAAATGAATTTGCTCGCCTAATTTCCTCTGAACTGAGTTTTAACACTTTTCGAGATTCATGCGAACGATTTTGCTCTAGCAAAGTGCCTGAACTGAGTTTTATGATTTTGAAGCTTGCGGCAAACAAGTTTGCTCTCCAAAATATTATGTAGCCCATCAAGAAGGACAAGAAGAAGAAATAATAATTAATAAATTATTATTCTTGTTGGGGTGATGAAGACCACCGTTGCTCAAAGCAAGATTCGCCTACCGCGATCTGCTTTCAGGAACCAGCAAGTTTACAATGAACTTTGGAACGCTCGTTAGTCAACTTTTGTGACTCGAACGGGCTTCCTAGACTCAACGGACCCTCTATGCTTTCTTATTTGGTACATCTCACAAAGGAGGCCAGGGGCTCTATTTATAAGGTGGAGTGAGACTTCACCATTTCTCCTATCCGATGTGGAACTAAAATACCAATACTCAAAAATGGAGTTTGATATTTTAGCTCATCCTACAATCAACATAGTCGAGTGCCAATCCACGCCTAACCCCGGAACACATGTCTGAGCATGCACGAGGCATCTTGGAGTTCGTGTCCGAGTCCGAGTCCGAGTCCAAACGACAAAAATCAACTTGCTTCCTTGTTGGAATTAGTCATTTTTCCTTCTAGGAGAATACTCCGCAATCGCCTCGGGAAGTCAGAATTCTCCAGGAGATCAAACTCCTCAAAATCGGCTAGGGTTTTTAGGGTTTACTGATAGTACAAAAAATATATAAAGAGAGAAAGGGAGCGGGTCAGCTGGGTCGGTTCAGCGCGGCAGCTCCGCACTTAAGGCCAACGGCCAGATGGCCACGCGGCTAAGGAGAGGTGGCTAAGAGCCGTTTTCATAATAAGAGCTGCACAATCAGCAGCCTGAGTTGCTGACAGTTGGGCCTACCCCGCTCGGCTGGCTGACAGAGCGCGGACTAGGTAATTAAATTACAAAAGATATATTTTTAAAATCAATTTAAACCCAATTAACTCCAAATAAATCCCAAATACATCCAAAAAATTGTAGAAAATTATACAAATTATATTTAACCTTCTAGAGTCTAAATCAAAATACCTTGTCTGAAAATAGTCCCAATTGACCTTATAGTAAATCATGGAAGCCAAATATATATATATATAAATTAATAAAATAAATATCTAAAAATTATCTAAAATTCTTATTAAATATGAAGTAGCTAAATAGTGATCAAATAAACTATCTAAGGGACATTTGACCATAATATGATCATAGCTCTCTTACGAGCTTAGGCATAAACCCTAATGATCCTAAAAGTTAATCATAAAATATTCAAATAAAATAAATTAATAAAATTGGGAAGTGGGCTTACAAATTTATCCACCTTAGAAAAATTTTATCCTCAAAATTTCAAAGGCACAACTAGGCTTGGCCAAGAATATAATCAAGAAAATAATACGATCAATCATCGAAATTGGTCAGGCATATAGAATCGAAATCTAGATACATTTTAGAAATCTAGTAGAAGGAAATCAAAATAGGTTTTAAAATATGACGATTCGAAAATAGAAAATTAGGAGAGAAAAGAAGAACTACTAGTTGTTGAGATGGTGGTAACAAGAAGACACCAAATCAATTTGGAAAGATTAATAGTCGTATGCCAATAAAAGATATAGTTGTTATGATATTTAAAAATTATATGTATATCTAAAATCATTTAACCAAGAATCCATATCTCGCCAGTGTACATCTGGCTGCAGTAAACCCTTGGTTTCATGACTCAAGTATAATATAGCATCGAACACTCTATCAACTCTATCTAATATTGATATAATAAATCAAGGATCAAATAATGCAACTAGGATATAGTTTTAGTAATATTTGACAAACTACGCTTACTTGAAATTATTTTAACTTAGGGGTCATGCCACGCCAGTACGCTGTTAGCTGCAGTGAACCTGCAGTATCCATAATTCAAATAAAAAGGGACAGTGCACATCTGCCTTGCTATTGTAAATCAACAAAAAAATATTCCAACTATATTTTTAAGAATCTCAAAGGAGCTTCTAGAAATTCAAACAAGTTGTAAGATAATCAAGATATGAAAAGTATAAGTATCTGTACTATAAGGCTCAATTCTTGAAAGTAGAATGATTGATTAGGGAGGAAATAACTGAATATAAGAGAATTTTAAATATTCTAATATCTATCTAATGGTTATTAAAATGGTTGAAGGGAAATTTTAAATAAAACAACTAACGTGAGTTTCATATATGGATAATAGAGGCAGAAATAAAGTATGGCAAAATGGAAAATAAGTAATTAATTCGAACCTTACGATATGAGGATGATACCTAAAGAGGGGAAAAAAAGGAAATTTGAACAATTTATGAAGGTTAGAGCATGAATTCTAGGAAGACCTAACATACCAAGTGAATAGTCTACCCACCTTTGATTCTACCATCATATCAAAACAAAATAACATATTCTCCTAGAAAAATTTCTCGATTTATCCAATAGGGCCTAGAATTCAATAAATCAATGGCTACATCACATGGCCAATTTAACAATCTTAACTATCCAAGGGTCAAATTGAATAAGGGACTTCTAGTCCTACTCATTCTCCTAAAATCAAATCAATCCTAATTATGAATGAGCATTCTAGTCACAGGCTTGCAGTAGTACGACTAACTTAAGTACTGCCACAAGTTCATACAATTTTGCGAAAACATACATGCATAAGCCACCAAAAAAACTTGTCATGATCCGTACCCACTTTTCGAGATACGAGTGCACGTTCAGGTCCAGCCTACATTGTAGTGTCGGTGATAGTAAGCTATCTAGTCCGCAATAAACAAAATGCTCATAGATACTATCTTTACTACTTATTCACTACAACTAAATCAAAATACAATATTCACAAGTTTTACACTTGAAGAAAAATACAACATCTTATAATATTGAATCAACACTTCTATTTAACTAGTCTTCTAAGATTTTGGTCTTTGAGTCTCTATCTCCTTCTGTATGGTCGATAGCACAAAAGTAAGAAGCACGTCATCCTCACCTATAACAACGATCCAGTCAAGAAAGAAGCAAAGTACAACCATATTGCATTCAATGTTGTTAGCACAAAATAAGCTAAAAATAATGAGAAATAATAACGGTAGAAAACATATAAAGAACTAGCAAGATATAAACTAGACATAGAAAGTAATAATCATGAATGAGCAACTAATGGAAAAAGATCATGAAGATAAAGAACTAAACTAAGATTATGAACAAAAGAAACTACTGTTTGTGAAATACCTTTTAATACGTGAATGACTGGGCTAATATGGCACATCATACGATGGCCATCCACAATAATAGGGTACGGCTAACTCAAACATGCAGTGTTTGACTTCGCTATCCACAATAACAATATTTGAGTTTGTTTACGTACCTACCGAGTATTTTTCCCTCCCGACTCTCTAACAATCAATAATGGTCAATAATACAATAAGAAGGATACAATAAGTCTACCGTGTCACCATCGTGTCTCAATGAAATATCAAACAAGAAAATGATAAAAAAAAGTATTATAATGTACCAAAACATAATGCAATACTATACTTGCTTGAACCCTTGAATAAACCGTAGTCACAAGTTGAGGATGAGAGGAATGCCGATCTAGAAGCTGTCAACCCATAACGCATATCGTACCATGAACCGTGCACGAAAACAACAAGTCAATTTTAAGATTCTAATTCTAAAATAATAGAATATGTGGCTAATGGGTTTCCTTATCTAATAATAATTAATTCTTAATTCTAGAATAAATTACTTAAAACCATAATATAACCTAATAATAATCTGAATATAATCTAAATAAGGAAATTTGGCCATAAAAAGTCATATTTTCAATTTTGGAAACCATGATACGCAAATCGAGGCATATCATTGACTATCTAAAATATCGTGAATTCAAGATTTTAAAAGTCCACCTTGGTAGATTTCAGCACCACGAGTGCATTAAAATTGACCGTGCCGCAAAATCACGCTTTGGTCAAAATATATCGTCGTTATGGCTAACCGTGACCAAATCGATGATCAAATCTGATTTTACCTTAATAAATAAAATAGGAAACAAACCTCTAAAATTCTGGAAAAATTATGTCTAAGATCGTCGTGTTAGCTTTCCAAAACTTCAAACGGATCATAAATCGGAGCTCGAGATCTCTCGGGATCTCGAAAACCGTACGACGTATCGAGTTTTGGACAAGAAACACTAAAATAATTCTCCAAAAATTTAGAAGCAAAATATTCAAAAATAATTTATATATTCTAAAATTTTACCTTAATAAGAGTTTAATAAAGAAAATGGCGCACAAATCTGAGGTCGGGGCTGTCCGCAATCGCCTCAGGAAGTCGGGATTCTCCAGGAGATCAAACTTCTCAAAATCGGCTAGGGATTTTAGGGTTTACTGATATTACGAAAATATATAGAGAGAGAAAGAGAGGGAGCGGGTCAGCTGGGTCGGTTCAGCGCAGCGGCTCCGCACTTAAGGCCAACGGCCAGATGGCCACACGACTAAGGAGAGGCGGCTGAGAGCCGTTTCCATAATAAGAGCTGTTGACAGTTGAGCCTTCCCCGCTCAGCCTGAGCGCCTGACAGGTGGGCTCGGCCAGTCGACAGAGCGCTGACTGGGTAATTAAATTACAAAAAAATGTTTTTAAAATCAATTTAAACCCAATTAACTCCAAATAAATCCCAAATAAATCAAAAAAGTTGTAGAAAATTAAATAAATTATATTTAACCTTCTAGAGTCTAAATCAAAATACCTTGTCTGAAAATAATCCCAATTGGCCTTATAGTAAACCATGGAAGCCAAAAATATATATAAAACTTAATAAAATAAATATCTAAAAATTATCTAAAGATAAAAACACCAACAGTCCTCACATATCTCGATATATGGATTGAGCGTTCCCCACAGTGACTGCCTATTATGCATAAGGATATATGTTGCTTCGACTTGAATCTTTCTGCATGGTTCGAACAACAGCATGATACAAGAATGGACTAAGTCTTGAATTTTGCACCAAAGCTGTAATTCTCTCCACCAACACAATGGCATCAGTTGTGCTTCTGGATGCACATTAATGGCCCTGTGCCAGCCTAGTTTTGGTGTATATATTTTGGGTGTCTACAAGATTTTTCTCAAGAGACGGCTTATATCTCTATCCATACACTCTAGGTGAGTTCTTTTAAAGAGTCTTGGCATGAAGCATTTCGTTTTCTTGCGGTGCTACGCCGCTATGATATGGCCCAAAGTCGAGGCAATGCCTCATGTGGTATCATACAACTGTAGCATGAGGCTCAGCTTCTTTGTGGTGCCAAACTACCCAACATGAAGTCTTTTGCTTCTTTGTAGTGTTACGCCATCGTGACGTGGCTCACGAAGCCGAGGCAATGCCTCATGTGGTGTCACACCACTATAGTATGAGGCCCAGCCTCTTTGTAGTACCGCCTACCACTCTTTATTCTATAGAATTATACACTTGCCTATTTGTGGTGCTAAGCCGCTATAACTTGTCCCTAAGCTGAGGCTTTACCCTCACTAGGTACCTCAAATAGTGTCATCCTACTATAGCATGAAGTACGACGCTCCTTTGTAGTGTTGTGATACCCGTGCTTCCTATAAAGAACGTTGGACATCCCAAATGCCCGAGAACTCATTAAGGCTTCCAAGCCATCCTCTCACAGGACTTTGTTCTCTACCAAGGACAAACAGTAGACAACAGTAATTTTGGGTTCATAACCCCGCGAAGTTCTAAATGATTGCCTACTTACAATAGTTCTGGGTCTGAAACCCCATAATATCTTAAGAGATTGCCCACTAACAGTGGTTCTGGGTATGTGACCCCACAATATCCAGAGGACTACCCACTAATAGTAGTTCTAGGTCCTTAACCCCGTAGTTTACCAAAGGATTGTCCATTGCACCTAATATTCTTCCAGTTAATGGCCCTTCCTTGAACCAAAATCTAGATACCTAGTAGATTTCTCTTTGAACTAATAGCATAAAATTTATGGTAGAATTTTAAAGACATAACATCAGAACGTCTTTAAGCCCATTTTTCTTGCTAAGTCCTTGACCAGCAGGCATTTGAGACCTCTGGTGAACGGATCTGTCAGATTCTCCTGGCTCTAAACATCCACCACCTTAATAAATTCTCTCTCAATGAGATCATTCACCGACCTTTGCCTTAATCGCAAAGTCCTCTCAATGCCATTGAAGAGATCATCTGATGCTACTGCTGCAGCCACCTGGTTGTCATAATACATCGTCATCACTCAAATTTGTACTTCAACCATAGAAAAATCATGTTTGGTTGTCGCAATGTATCGACATTACTCGAAATTATGCACCAACTACATAAATATCCTTCCTGATCTCCCGAAGCCATTCTGCTTCATCCGCTGCAACTAACAGAACTAATATTCTATAGTAAGAGAAATGTCTGCTTCTTCGACTTTTTCGATATTGCAGTACTATCCATGGATCTGCTTCTTCAACTTCTTCGATATAGCCGCACTACCCATATAAAAGATATAACTTCTTTTTTCTCTCCTTCTGAGCACCAACTAGCATCACTGAAGCCTTCTACCCCTGTAAGGTAATCGTTGTAGTGCATCCTTCTGAGTCCTTGAAAGATATTCCAATACTCTCCTTACATATTTCCTAATATCAACACTTGGATTGCTCGTGAACTGACTCGACATGCTTATAGCAAAAGTTATGTCAGGCCTGGTGGTACTTATAGCCCACATCAAACTCCAGATGATTCTCGAGTACACCAACTCATTGACGCTTCTCCAAGATCCGGCTTCAGCTTTTGATCACACCTATAAGGAGAATAGATCCCTGGACGATACTGATATCTATAGTATGTGAGCAACTTTCTGCATAGTGAAGTTGGGAGAGAGCAAGCTCAACTTTTGTCCGAATTGTTTAAATTTCCAGAATGACATCCTTATCTTCATGTCCTTCATATTGAATCTGGACGTGAGGAAAATCTTTGTTCTAGTGACACATCATTATATCATCCATATAAAGACAAACTATGACTCCTCTATCATCAGCAAACTTCGTGTAATCATGCTAAACAGTCTCGCTGACCATGTAGCCTTTTGACCTAATGACCTGGTCAGCTTCTCGAGCCACAAATTGGGAGTGTACTTCAAACTGTACATAGAATTCACCAACTCGTAGACCATGTCTTCAAGACCCTGAAAGACAAATCTATCTGGCTGTTTTATGTGAATTTCTCTATCCAAAAATATTGTCTAGACATCCATATGATGATAGAACAGCTTATGAATAGCAGCCACGTCCATCGTCATCCTGATAGTTGACATCTTAGCCATTAAATCATATGTGTCAACCTTACCAATCTCATGTTCTTGAGCAAACCCTCCTGGTAACCAGCCTAGCCTCGAACTCATCACTAGTTCCTTCAGCTTTCGTCTTCTTTCTTTTGAAGATTCGATAGGTTTAGCTTCTTCAGGAAGATTAACTAACACCCACTTATAATTGGATGTTATAGAATCAATCTTAGCATTGACTCTCTCCTCCAGAAGATCGCATCTTTGGACTTCATCGCCTCATCAGCCAACATGTGATAGGTGATAAAGTTATCTCTGAAGTCTTTCGACTTTCTCACTCGCTTTGCTCACTGCTTAGCAAATACTAATTCAAGTGTTGTACTTCTGTAACTCCTCCCCCATTTTTTTGTTTTTCAAAATTTTTATTTTATTTTATTTTGATTATTGTGTTTAAATAAAATATTTCGTCGAGACTCGACATATGTTATTTGATCAAAACTAGTTTAAATTAAATATTTTGAGATCTTGTTTTAATAAAAATCTTTATTAAATAAAATTATCGGAATTATGAAAGGTGTTTGTTTATTATTTTGAATGTTTATTAATTAATTTATTTTATTTTATTTTATTTTAAATATCATGACTAGAAATAAATTCTCTCTTTGAAAAATATAAAACGTTATTTTGCTATTATCTTTGTATTACAAAACTAGTTAAAACTCTTATGGTTTGAAAGGTGTAAATAGTTTGAATGAGATTTTTGACTAATAAAAATATATTTAAATTATTTCAATGATAACGTTATATTTAATTATGATGATAACTATTTATTTAAAAATAGGATTATTTTATGGTAATGTGTTTTTAAATGATTTGATGGAAATTAATATTCTAATTTATACAATTTAAGTTGTTTTATATTTATCATTAAAAGATTGTGATTAGATCGATTATGGTTTAAGCTATTCCGAAAACATTAAAGGTTATTTCAAAGTAATTACGCTATTTGAATTGGATTTAAATTTATAAGATTTGAATTTTGATAAATATTAGATTGTAGTGATAATCAACTATCCAATTTAGATTTTCGTATATGCGAATTGTTTGATAATATCCAATGTATATATTCTAAATGTTATTTACTTGGATTCGATTTTATTGATTTTCCTTTAAATGTTTAATGAATTTAGTTGTATTAAATTATCAGGTGATAATAGATTCATGAAATTATTTTAATAAGATATTTATTATTAAAAGTACACTTTAAATTATTTTGATACGAGGAGTATTATTTGAAGTAAGATTTAAATTATACTATCATACTTCAAATCATTTGGATAATCACAAATATTATCTCTAAACTATTGTGGTTGATCAATTATAGCGGAAGAGAATAACTGTTGATAATACCGATATAAACCCGAACCACTGCTATGTCCTTATCCAAGCATTCTCGTACACATATAGTTATATAGAACCCAAAAGATGAGATCAGGAACCAACTTTCCCACGCCATGGCACTCTACCAACGTGAGCCTCCTCCCTAGCTTCCAACTTCCCCGCCATCACCATCGTGACGATCGATCCGATACCATTACTAGGTGACCACCACCATATCCTGTGTCCGACATCGCAACATCACAGCCATACATCAATTCTGTGTCGTCGTGTCTGTGTCCAGTTATTCTCGTGTCAGCCGTGTGTTCGGCCTCGGGTCCGACCCCGGGTGTCAGAATTTCATCGTCCATTGTTCCCAATACATCCATCATACATCTTCTCGTGTCGGACACTTCATCCATCATGTGTCTGACATTTCACCATCCCCAAACCAGCAAGGAAGAAAAAGAGAAGCCTAATTACCTAACCTAAACTCGCCGTCCATCCGCCGCCCACCATGGCCATCGGTGACCGTCTGCCGTCGTCGAGCGTCCGCTCCGCCCAAGCACCAGACACCGTCTCACGGGGGAGACGCTGCTGACGGTCCCCGTTCCTCGCCGCGGCCCAAGATCCACCAACCGCCGCCTGAACGGTGTGCCGTGGACCACCGGCCACGCAGCTTCTCGCCGTCACTGGCTGAGAACACCCCGCGCCCTCGCGGGTGAGTACCTCTCCGCCGCCCGGAGTACCAACTAGCCGACCGCAAAGCCCCTTCTGTTCCGCCGCTCGAGCTCGAGAGCAGCGGGCGAGCACAGCGGCGCAACGGGCGCGCCTCGAGTGGAGCCCTATGCCAGATCTCGATGCCGCCATGTGCAACCTCCCACCGCCGCCAGCCTGGCGACCGAGCCAGTCCGGCCTCGCCGCAGCTGCGTCCAGCTTCCAAATCCCGACCGCCCGCCGAGCCTTCCAGCTCGATTTAGGTGAGTTCCCCAATTTTCCCTTTGTCTTCCCAGGGAAGAAGAGTCCTTGCTTTTGATTAAATTCCAGTATAACTTAGGTTGCGTTTGGTTCATTGTAATGTAATCGTAATCGTATGGTATTGGATTTGTAATGTAATTGAGTTTGTAATATAATGGAATTATAATTACATTACTATGTTTGGTTGAAACATGTAATCAAACCATATAATGTAATGTTAATTGCATTCATGTGTTTGATTTACCATGTAATGTAATTGAATTTTTAATTTAATATTTTTTTTAAAATACAACATAAAATTTAAAAAGTTGATCAATACAAAATTTCAAAAATTTAAAAAGAAAAAAGAAAAAAAATTAAAAATAAATAATAAAAAAGGGAAAAAATGGTTTGTTATCTGCTAAAAAAAGACCAAAAACGAAAAAAAAATAAAAAATACCAAAAATGACAAACGAACAAAACAGAAGGAAAAAAAACCAAAAATGAAAAAGCGACAAAAAAAAACGACAAAAAAAAAATCAAAAATGTGAAAACCATAAAAAGTGACCAATAATGATTAAAAAAAAATGACTAAAAACAAAAAAATTGACAAAAAACAACAATAAATGAAAGGAAAAAAAAAGGACGAAAAACGACCAAAAACAAAAAAAAGGGCAAAAAATGAACAAAAACGACAAAAAAAGAAAAAAATGACAAAAAAGATAAAAAAGAGCAAAAAAAATAAAAAACGATAAAAAAGAACAGAAATGACAAAAAAGGAAAATACGAAAAAAGACAAAAAACAAGAGAGAATTAAAACGAGCAAAAAACAACAAAAAGATTAAAAAAACTTGCAAAAAAAATCCAAAAACGACAAAAACGGGAACAAAAACGACAAAAATAACAAACAAAAAGAAAAAACGAGCATAAACGACCAAAAAAAGGTAAAAACAGACCCCAAAAAAGCAAAAAAGGATAAAAAAAAACGACAAAAAAATGCAAAAACGACCAAAAACGATAGAAGACGATAAAAACGTGAAAAATGGTCAAAAACGTACAAGATCGACAAAAATCGACAAAATAACATGCAGAAATGGCAAAAAAAAGCAAAAAGAAAAAAAAAGAACAAAAACGACAAAAAAAAAACAAAAAACAAACAAAAATGACAAAAAATGAAAAAAAAGGACAAAAAAACGGACAAAAACAACAAAAAAAAAAAAACAAAAACAACCAAAAATGAACAAAATGACAAAAAATGAACAAAACCGACAAAAAATGAACAAAAAAGGTCAAAACGAACAAAAATGACAAAAAACGAACAAAAACGACAAAAAACGAACAAAAAAAGGACAAAACCGACAAAAAACTGAACAAAAATAAAAAAAATGAACAAAAATTACAAAAAATGACAAAAAACGAACAAAAAAAAGACCAAAAACAACAAAAAAAAATGACAAAAACGACAAAAAAATAAACAATAACAACGAAAAACGAACAAAAATGACAAAAAACGGACAAAAACAACAAAAAAGACAAAAAAACAAACAAAAACAACCAAAAACGAACAAAAATGACAAAAAACGAATAAAACGACAAAAAAACGGACAAAAACAACAAAAAAGGACCAAAACGAACAAAAAATAAACAAAAACAACCAAAAACGAACAAAAATAACAAAAAACGAACAAAAACGACCAAAAACGAACAAAACAAACAAAAACGATCAAAAACGACAAAAAACAAACAAAAACAACATAAAACGAACAAAAACGAACAAAAATGACAAAAAACGAACAAAAACGACCAAAACCGAACAAAAATGACCAAAAACAAACAAAAACAACAAAAAATGACCAAAAACGAACAAAAAGACCAAATTATAGCATACCAACCTTCCGCTTAAGTTGTAATGTAATTGCGATTACATAGGTTTTATGATGTAATTGAGTTTAGAAGAAACTGATGTAATGTAATCAAACTTGTAATCGCGATTACATTACATCTAATTTTTTTTGTCCAACCAAACACCCGAGTTAGATTGACAACGTAATGCCAATTACATTACGTTGTCCAATTCTGCAAACCAAACGGGCCCTTAATGTATCATGTACGTGGGAAACAGAGAATTGTGAGTGGGATGTCATCAATATTACTAGTATCACTGATTATCATAGTATTAGTACGATTAGGGTATATTATGAGAGATTAGTTATAATTATATTACTATCATTAGTCTATAAAAATTATGCGTACATCCAGCATAACACATTGATTTTTTTTATCATTATTATTATATTTCGGAAGTCGTATTTTTCTAAATTGGATTCACCACAAATATTTGATGTTTTATGGTAACTAGCATATGTGCACGTGCCTTGCACGTATTTTAACATTTTTTAATTAGTTTAGAAAGACTTTTTAAGAAGACCAAAGGGTAGTCTTTCTAATTACTAAGTTGTCCTTATTAAAATTAATAAACTATTTTTAATTAATATAAGTATGTAAGGGTATTTTTGAAATTCAAAAGTTTCACCATCTAAGCTTTCCTATTATATAGTAGAATAGATTTTAAAAAGGCTTTTGACCTAATATATACCTGTGCTTAAATAGGTTTTGTTAACATTTATTTTTCCAAATAATAATGGTATGTTCATTATAAATATGATTATTAGTAATTTCTAAATATCTAATAAATAGTTTTTTTTAATTTTAGAATATACATTCTCGCAGGTTTCTTTATTACAGTAAATTATAGTTTGCCCAAACAAAAAACTAGATTTTAGCCCTAAAATGATTTCTAGATTTCTAAAATATTTTCTATAATATTTTGACTATAAATTTATATATATATATAAGTATCTCCAGGTGGTTTATAAATATTATTAATTATTATTAATCTATATGATATTTCTAAAATATTGTATTTTAACTATGATTTTGACTTAGAAGAATTACTATAGTATTTTCGTACATTCTCCAAAGATAGTTTTGACTTAAGAGTTATACTAGGCAACGTGCGATTTTGCCTAAATTAATATTCCTAGTATTTATCTAAATATTTTGACTAAATACAAACATAGTTTCCGGTATCATAAATATTTTTCCTATTAAGTAATTTCCTTTTTCATAATTCTCTTAGATTGATATTAATCCTGACTAATTATCCTTCATATGTTCCTTACGACTGTAGACTTCATATCGACCCTAGGCTAACCGGACCTGTGACATATAGTTTGACGATTTTAGAGACCATAGACTCTGGCACGCTTTTCGGTGCAAAGCGGGTCCAACGACGGACATTGTCTTGGCCTGAAATTACCGTTTTGCCCCTGTGTCCAGAATTGGACTTAAGGACAGGCAATCCTAGCTAATTTGACTATTCTAAAAACGTTGGTAATGTTTATTTCAGCATCTGGAGACTTCTGCATGTGTTGACTGATTGTGGCTCATTGAGTGGTATAGTAATATTGGTTTCACCAGCTAAGGACCTCAGGCAAGTGCACTTTATGATTGCTTTCGATTCATAGTAGTCTTTTCATTTCATGTCTATACATATATCTTGCTGCTTGTTGACACGCTCGTCACACGGAGTAGTCGGGAGGGAAAATATCTTAGTAAACATGTGAACTACCCAGAACTATCCCATTGTCTAATCGTGAATGATAGCAGCTGCACACGACACGTGCAGTGAGCCGTATTTACCCCCTAGCCATTCACATGTTGAAAATGATATTTCATACCACCTAGATAGATGTCTTTTATTAGTTTTTCCTTGTTTACTTCTTTACCGTGCCATGTCATCAGTTTTCTTTCCAGTTTTTATATCTCATATGTTATTTTCATGTCTTGTCAATTCTATTGTGTTTTCATATTATCGTCGGTTTGTGTACTTGTTCCATTTTTGACTGGAAACCAACATTTTTTAGGTTTAGCCGCGATCACTGTTAGCATTGGGAAGGCTTGGGTATGCTGAGGTCAACCTAGAAATAGAAAGCAGTTGTATCAATTCCATTAAATGTAAAGTCTTGTATTTTCTTTAAATATAAATCTTGTAAATGTTGTAATAAATTTAGAAATGTGAATGAGCAGCAATTGTGATTTTGAGCATTTATTTCTTGCGGGCTTGACAGCGTTCTACCGCCGACTCTGCGGCGTAGGCTGGCTTGGACACGTCTCGTATCCGAAAAAGCGGGTGCGGGTCGTGACAACTTCTTTGGAAGTACTTTGCTTCTTCGGTACCAATAATGTTCTCCGGAACATCCGCGAGAAAAATGTTCTTGTCTCTAGCATACTTGTCTTCAAAGAATTTTGCATCGCGAGACTATATCAAAGTATCTCCGAGCGTAGCTTTCAATAGCTTAGCCAAAAATACGGTCTTTTTGGTCTTCGTTCCTGGATTCTGAATCATGCTATCCAGAAATTTCATATACACTAGACACCCCCATACTCGAACGATATTCAAGCCAGGTCTGACCTTGAGTTGGTGTTAATGAGAATCATAGTCAGATATGCAAAATGTACTTTATTCAACAATAAACGTAGCCGTACATGCAATCTATCCCCAAAAGTATATTAGAAGATCCTCAGTGTAGATATCATCATCTTTGACAGTGTTATGATCTTCCTTTCTGAAACTCCTTTGATTAAAGATAATACAGGGCAGTCGTTTTATAGCCAATTCTATGTTCAAAAATGAACCATACGAATCCAAGAAAATGATACTATTCACCTTGATTAATCCTGAGTATATAACGAGACTATAGAGCAGTCATTTTATAGCCAATTCTATCTTCATAGCATAACGATGCAAATCTAAGAAAACGATACTCTCCGTCTCAACCACTTCTGAGTCTCTTGAGTTGTCGATCGGCTAGACGTTCAGCTTCAGCCCTAAAATCCCTGAACTTTTCGAATGTTCCATCCTTCGAGAAATACTTCAACCTGGCCTCAGTTGAGAATTAATAAAAGTTACAGATATCTGAGTATACCAACTCCAGAAGGTCTGTACTTTGGTTCAATCGCCTTAGCAGCTTCCTAACAATCTTTGTTCATGCACAGACTCCATATCCTTCTACCTCCTTACCCCCACATACTGGAGATAAGGCCAAGACTGGACATCTTGAGGCTAGCTATTACATAGCACACGTCCTAGTTCATTCGTCACAACTCAATTAACAAAATGCACCATCAGCATAAGTTCAAACATTCGTTTGATACTAAACATCTTTCCAAAGCATGTTCCTGGCTTAAAATCCAACATCTTGCCAGCATGAATATCCATCTTCATGTCCATATCGAATAACATACTTTTTGAGATCAGATCTCCGAAAATAACTGGTACTTGCTATACGTACACCAGTGTCAGCGACTTTCTGAAAGTCCAAGACTATGATCCCTATCTCCAGACCTTCTGTTAGCAATATGTTCAGCATCGAGACCTTCATCACAGCTAGGCTCGTCCAAAGGGAACATCTCCTTGCATGTGTGGCTAGATTTACCAGTGTTCACCCACTAATCAGCCACCACACTAGATGACTCAACCTGTACATACTAGGTTTAGTTTTACTTTGCTATTTTGGTTTTGTATTTCTCCTTCAAGTGACCCTTCAAGCCACAGCCGTAACTAACCCTACCAAAATAAAACTATTTTCATGTAGGGTTATTACACTTCTAGAGAATTTTTGTGCTTTATACAGTCGAAACCATGCGCATATTGGAGCAAAACCTATGCACCAATCAATGCGTATCATCTGGATTGTCCCATACACCTCCGAGCGGACCCATACAACAATCCGATCATAGTCCATGCACTTGGTCTTATTCTCAATTGTCTTAAGATGCTCCTTGAGGGACTTTTCATCCGTTCTAGCACAAGTTGTAATCTCCATGCACTATCGGCAAAACTGATCTGCCATGAAATGTGCATCCTCCTCCTTGGATAGTTAGGTCCAACACTCATCCAACTATTTGACAAAGAACTTTTCTTCATCCAAATATTGGAAGTGTTGCCCGTAAATCTTCTTAAGTTTGCTAAAAATTATATCGAGAAGGATTGTACGACAGTTCTCCATCTGATCCGGGTCTTGCTTTGAGATTTTTATTCTCCAAATAGATAGAGATGGGAGAACGAACAAAATTTAGAGATCTACTTGCAAATAAATTTGCTCTCTATTCTGTTATAGCAACTTTCAGACGCAGAGATCCACTTGCAAATAAATTTGCTCTCCGTTCTGACTCTTTAGGATTTCAGAGAATACTTGTAGTGCCCCGTCCCAATAGAAGACGGACTATATAATATGTTTGCGGTGAGTCAGACTCGGTCGAAAACTTAGATAGCTATCTGACTCGATCGCTGAGCTTGGTATACGATAACACCTTACGACATCAAACAAATCCATTTTGGCGAATGTTATAAGAATCGATCCAACTAATGGAACGACTTCTGTTGGAATTAGTCCTAGTGTAGTACGCTGTATTTCGGCGAGTGAGCTCTATATAAGAATCCCTTCGATGGGACCGAACTATTGTATTATTTTTTTGAGTTTTCTTTGCTTGGTTTTGATGAATGTGTTTTTGCGTCAATTTATGCATTCACTCTACGAATTTTGAAACGAAGGATTTAAGAAGGGATTATAACAAAACGTTGGTGCCATTGCAGGAGCTCGCGAAACTGAAGCTTGAACGTTGCGAAGCGCTTCGACCCTCGGCACGATCAAATACTTGGTGGGTGGTTCAGCCCCTTCTTTTCTACTCCTTCCCGTAAATCAAATTATGTTTTCCTCGAATATATTCAAATCAACGATGCCAAGTTAAATCCATGCCAAATAACTAAGATCAAGACTTGGGATAAACGTATCAAGTTAGAGTAATTTACTCTAAAAATATAAGTTTCGCACCAAAAAGAGAAAAGTTAAGGTTCTAGAAAAGAGATAGACTATTTCATGTTCTGCAAAATAAAATGAAACGTTGGTCGCGGCTTACGGTGCCTCGAAAAATTTGGTCCCTACGGGACGCTAAATCGGATGTACGGCTTTGGGGAAAAAGATTCGTTGCAAGAGTTAGAAAAAATGATAATGTCGCTCAATACTGTCCATGCTATACCGTCTTTTTCATATATTAAACTGTTCACGCATTGGCATGATCATAGACAACTTGTGCACAAGTTTGTTTTCTTCGAAACGATATCGGGGACTTCGGAACCGAATTAACCTAGGGGGAATGATTATCGTGTTTCGGCATGAGAGACATGTGGGACCTTCAGTAAGGCTTGCTACCTAGGCTAAAGGGTAGTGTCGCTTGCCAATGAGAATAGTCCCAAGTGGTGTGTAACACCAATGACCACATGTAAGATAGTAATATGCTCACCTATTGTCTTATACAGGTGGTAATTATGTAATCTCTGTTTATGCAGGGACGAGCATGGCTGTGGAAAGAATTGAGATAAACTGTTATTTTTCACGGTATGCTTTTCTATTTCAAAGATGGCTATCGATATAAACTGAATTCATCTAGTTCTAAATAGAAAGAAAACTCTAAAGCATGCATATCTTAACAACCAGAGTCAGTTTAGCCGAATGGGTTCATCCCACTCACTAATGCATTCCCAAGTGTACTAATCCTCGTAACCCCACAGGTAACAAGGACTCTGGGGGTGCAAGACGCTAGGCCAAAATTGAAGTTCGGAAAGGCATTTTGAAGCTCTTCCTTTTATGAAGTATTTTGAAGCCAATTCATCGAAGGCTTATGTATAAAATGGTAAATATATGGAACGAAAAGTATTAGTTCAGGCAGCTTGTCGAGTATATTTCTTTTGTTCCAATCAATGCAGCCGCAACGACATATCCAATGTAATACAAATTGTACTATGTTGCAAGCTATCAATAAAAAGCATATTTCTATCTTCCTATACTGTGTGTTCAGTTACTCTGTGATTTGTGAACTTTCAACTTGATGTTTCAATTAAATGTAATGTTCTTGACTTATACGAGTGTAACTCCAGACTCGTACGACATCACGCTTTCATAAGAACTGCCGATTCGACATAATAATGCGGGAATGAACAATTATCGAGTCGGGGCATGACAAATTGGTATCAGAGCATAGTTAAGTTTTCTCGAATTTTCGAAAAATGTTTGAATTGGAATATTGGTTGCGATTACTCGATTGAATACTTGTTGGCAGGCTGCGTGAAATAAAAGTTTCATACAGGTAAGCCCGTATATTTTAAAAATACTAACGGGTTTACTTTGTTTTTGTAGAAAAATGACTAAAAAAATAATTCTGCCGCAATAACCAACGTTGTGCATAGTTCGGCTAGTTTGGAGGATGATGGTCCTAGCGAGACTACAATGGACAGAATGTTGCATATGATGGAGGCATAGCAGTAATAGCTTCAGGCACCGATCCAAACTCAATTTGGTGCACAAGAGAAACAAATGGACGCCCTGACGCAAATCGTAAGCAATATGGCAGGCAACACCCACGCTACGATCGTAGCACCTGAAGAGAGGGATGAAGACTAGAAAGAAGTTCAACCACGAATGATGAACTCTTCTTCCTTGTTCAAAGTAACGAAGTTTCGCAAGACGTACCCGCCTAAGTTCAACGGTCGAGCAGAGCCTGATGTGATCATGGGATGGATCACAGAGATTGAGGACTTATTTAATCTTCTCCGTATCAAGGGGTCCCAGATGGTGAAGAAATAGAAAATTTATGACTGGTGGGTGGCGAAGAAATAGAAAATTTATGAAATCGACCCCAACACCAAGATTTCGTGGAAAATGTTCAAGGATGCTTTTCTTGAGTAGTACATTCCTCGTGTCATTCGTCGTAAAAAAGAAGATGAGTTCATGATGTTGAGACATGGGAATATGTCAGTCGACGATTATAACTCAAACATCTCGAAACTCACAAAGTTTGTCGACGCCTTTCTGCCCAACTAAGAAGTCCGATGTGAACGTTTTCAATAGGGTCTGAATGACGAACTGCGAAGGGACGTCATGAAACAAAGGTGCCGAACCTACCGCAAATTCTACAATGTCGCTCTTGATAATGAGCGTATCTTTGGCCGTATGTGTTTGCCATTGATTGTAAAAGAACAGAACAATTATCGGAGGACTGAACTTAGACTCACAATACAAACTCGCTCATACAAAGAAAGCCTAGGGACGAAAACCTAGGTACAGCAGACTAAGTACGATTGTTTATTTTTGATTCTGGGGGGTGACGATAGAGGCTCGGGAAAGCGACAGCCGCTCTGCCTTACTCCTTGGACGATCAGTATGCAGTCTTGGCTCGGGGAAGATCTGCTCGACGTTGATGAAGAAACGCTCTTCTTGCTCTCCTCGGATTGCTCTCCTGGCTTCTCTCTCTCTCTGTGATTATCAAGAAGGAAGGGGGGAGCTCTCTCTGTGTAGATCTCTCTCTTCTTATTTCTTTTGGTGCCGACCTCTCTCTCCCTTCTTCTTCTTCTTTTTTTTTCACAAGGGAATGATGCTGGCTATTTATAAGAGTGGGGGGGGGGGGTGATCATTAGGGTTTGCTAATGATTATCTGTTTGGAATGTCGGCGCTCCTTCATTCTATCTGAACCCTTGATCCTGATTATAGTGAATCTCGGCCATTAATGCGGATAGCATCGTATCTCATGAGCAATTAATGCTAGCTGCTTTAAATCCTCGTGATTGATTATGCCAATGTCTGATTGCTCGCCACGTGTCCCATTAGCTTGATGATAAATGATATGCCCTGATCTCAGTAATTATGACGATGATGTCAAATATATTTGTTGAGATTCGGTTAAATCTCTTATTGATCTCATGCCACGCGTCTTAATTGTGAGTCCTGTCAGAGCCGCATAGGGTTGACTATCCTCGAACCGCAGAGAGATACTCTTCCTGAGCCGCATGAGATAATGCCTCATCGAACCGCAGGGGACGAACCTTCCGTGAGCCGCATATGCATAGTCTTTGTGAGCCGCATGAGCTAGCATTGTATTGAGTCGCAGGGATTGAGCTCTCGGTGGGCCGCATATGGCTGATTTCTGCTAACCATATAGAGTGACTTCTTCGTGAGCCGCATGGAGCTATTTTCCATTTAAGCCGCATGAGAGTTGCCACGTGGCAACCTAGGATTTCTGACGGTTCGGGTCAGAGATCTTCTTCCTTTCCCGAAAAGTCTGTCATTATGGCAGAGCCATTATGACACTTTATGTCAGAGCAGTCACAGTCGCCAAGTCGTGTCAGAGCATTAAATGAGGCCACCCCCAAACGACCAGCTGTAGGGAAGGATCACACATGGCATCCATCGAGCCGCATATACCTTGCTGAACCGCATACGCTCCCGAGCCGCATGCGATTGAGAGTCTTCTTTGAACCGCATAGGGCCGCTCCTGTGTGAGCCGCATAAGCTTCTTACTCCGAGCCGCATGGATCATTATTCTAATATTTTCCATGCTTCTACAGGACCCCCTTCAAAGTTTTCAATTTGTAAAAATTGGAATACTTTGAACAAGAAGCATGGCCCCGTTCATGCCGTATAGGATTTTTCTGTCTGCCTGAGCTTCCTAGCCGCATAAGTGCCTTAGCCGCATTAATTCATCTGGCCGCATAAACTGGTTGCCACGTGTCCTGAACATGTGTGCAAATCTTCATTAAGTGCCTTTGATTTGATTTAACGCCGCCTTTTGGGGGAGGATCCCAAGAGTCTTTTTTGCCTTGACCGAAGCGTTTTGCCTTTATTCTTTGGGGGGCGGCGCGTAATCCGAGGCATACTCCGAGACATCTGTTCATTTCGTGGGTCTCTTTTGCCTATAAATAGGAGTCTTTAAGCCTCTTGGGGTTTTTCTTTACCTTCTCTCTTTGCTCTGGATCTCTATTTGCCGTCTTTGCTCTTCGTCTTCTTCCTTTAGCAACCGACAATGGCTCCCAAGAAAGCTGCAGCATCGAAGGCCGCTAAGGGTAAGGCAGTTGCTTCTACAGCGACTGCTACGGCAAACATAGTCGCCCCTCCGCCGGTCATTGCGCACTCCATCCATCCCGATGTCCATCCGTCTATCGCTGGTAAGAGATCGTCTGAAAACCCTAATTATCGCCATGGCTCTGTTGCATACTTTATGCACAAGCCACGTATACGGGGCTTTATTGATGGGACTGCATGAGCCCTTCATCTTATGGGGCCGTATGAACTTGTTATACTCGATCTGCGTTTGCATACGTGTTTTTGATTTGGGCCGCATAAGCGTTGCTCACTTTTTTTGAACCGCAGAAATTCGTCTGCTCACGTCAGCTCGCATGAATCTGACTCTGTAGGCTTGCTTAACCTGAACCGCATGGGTCTATCAGTTCGTCTGGACTTGAGTTGTATGAGCTCAGCTAACTCGGAGCCGCATGAGGCTATGATGCACTGAACCGCATATACATATCTAATGCTGAGCCGCATGAAGCTGTAACGAGCCGAGCCGTATAGGCTTAGATGACCTTTCCAATGTTTTCTTTTTTTTTTTTTTTTTTTTTGACTACCTTCTAACCTCGTTTCTTTCGTATTTTTCCAGTAAACTTGCCCGTAAATCCTGCTGGGGAGCTTATAGTGGGTTCGAATCAATTCGCCCTGGGCGTGCGTCTTGATGACTTAATTAGGCATGTATCGAATCAGTTCCCTGCTGATGAGCCTTCGGAGAGGTTGAAGGCTATTGAGAATCAAACCCTTCATTACCTCCGTTCCATGATGAATACTGGGAAGCTGGATGGAAAATACCTGAAGCCTTTGTTCCTTTTTGGTGATGCTTTAACTATCAAGAATCCTCGGGTCTTAGAGATTTCTGAGAACTGGGATTTTTCTTTGGATGGGGTGGCAATCCATATTCCTATCATGGAACGTCATTATCCTTTGTCATGGTTCAATATGGTGTTGCTGGACCGGAAGATGGTGTGTAACCTAACTCCTACTCAATCAGGGATGTTGATGGGCAACATCCATTATAATCCGAATATGAAGTCAGCGTATGCAGGTAAGGATTCCGTCCTCCGGTATATGATGGGTCTGGCCCCGGGCTCTTTTATGAATGTATACGGTCCCAATTTCACACTTACTCAAGCTGATACTTTCCTGAATCGGCTTGTTCGCAAGAAGTCTTATCCTGTTGGTAGGCTGGCACTGCCGAACTGGATAAACCCCACCTCTACGTGGGCTCAGTTGACTGCTTGGGTTCTACAGACTTATGGAGCATTCTTGCGGGAGGTGGGACTTTACCATGCCATTCGGGGCACTTGTCACGGGCTTTCCATTAATAAACCACTGTTCGTAGCGCTCTTGGAGATGTACAGCCAGCGAACGGGGACATTTTTTACACCAGTAGGGGAACTGGGGCTTGCTCTTCACGAGATGTATACTGTCTCTAAGCTTCTATGGGGGAATGAGCCTTTCGAGGTGTATACCCCGTCGAATGAGGAGTTCGAGGCCTTGGACAAGCAACTCCCGGGTTTTGTTGCGGTGTATCGGGAGTTGTTGTGCCACCATAGTGCTTGTCATCAAATGGCTATAAAAACGGCGGATAGCTCTGAGGGGACCGCTCCCCATACCACATCCTGGATTAATTATCTCTTTAGGGTTGACCCTTCTGGTGAAGTTACTCCCCGAGCCCCTCGATCGCATGCAGAGGTAAGGGATCTGATGTCCAATGTCCAAAAGTCGCGATCCAAGAGTGATATATTCGGGAGTCAAGCTGACTCTCTTAGTTATTTTCACTACGGGACCATACAACTGTCGGAGAAGGCGCTTCTGGCTGGATTTTTGATGATTTGGCTACGGAACTGCGTAGTCTCAGGCGGAGCGGGCTCTATCGAGAGGATTGGTCGACATTTCATCCTTCCTGCCGTTAAGCTAGTATTCGGAGTTAGGCTGGCCCTCCTTCCTGCTATGGTATGCAGCATACATCATGGTCTGCGGACATTCTCATCCAAGGTTATTTCTCGCAGGAAGACTTTGGATTTTGAGCGCGTAGAACTGCCCTTTCACTACCTAATGGGGTAGTTGGCGATGCACTATAAGTCTTTGCTAGGACCTGGGGTAGCGGAAGATGCTGCGGCCGAGGACGCTTTCCTCTTCAAATGCCATCGCCGGTCTTGGGAATACAACACTATGCCAGCTTGTCGGAGGGCGTTGGCGAGAGTGGATGGGTGTGATCTCTTTGTGTCTGTTCCTCCTTTTTCTGATGAGGAAGTGAGGAAGGTACACCTTGATGGTACTGGACCTTCTCATTTTCTGTCTCCGGATATGCTTGCTTGGTTGCGCAATATCCGCCCCGCGCATCTGGTTTATCGCAACCGGGATAATGTGTACTTGGAGCCTTACCTACCCAGTAGGTTTTCCCGTCAATTTGGTTATAGCCAGTTGTTCCTTGATTGTCCCAACCCTTGTTTGGGTTTTGAAGGTAGCGTTCTCGACGGTGTCCGAGCGTGGAGTTATTACGACGCTTATCATACTCGGGCCAGCTTCTCGGTTCCCGATGCCAAGGCGCCGAGGGAAATTTTGTACGTGGCCGCTTTGTATCACGTTATGGCGAACAAGCCTCCTGTTAACTTCGATCCGAGTACCAGCTTCATCGTAGGTATTGGTTTAGAGGAGAAGCCTAAGGGGGCTAAGGCTAGAAAGCAACTGGCGCTCCAGATTCCTCTTCCTGAATCAGAACCTTCCGAGTCGGCTGAGGAGGAGGATGATAGCGAAGACTTCCTTTCTGGTGGGGATGAAGAAGTGGCGGGTCAACCGCTTCCCCCACTTGATGAACCGGCGGAAGATCCGCCGCTTACTACACAAGAGGGAGCAGTGAGAGAAGAACACCCTTCAGCTGTATCTGGTCCCTCGCGTAAACGGGTCAGATACGAATCTTCTGACAGTAGAGCGACCTTTTTCGTGAAGAGAGCTGCTGTTAGGTCTCGTGGGACACCTATCACCGAGAAGGGTGAAGGTGCAGACGATGTTCCGGAGGTAAGTCCAAGTCAGAGTTCTATCTTTGTTGTAGCTTTCTTTTCTCTCGGGGATACGACTTGATCATTTTTCTTTGTAGGCGTCTGACGAACCAGGCTCTCCCGAACCATCTGCTGCTTCAGTAGTTGATCCGGCCCTTGCCGCTTTGATTAGCGACATGTGTGCCGCGGTCCTCCCTGCGGGGGCTCTCTCAGCGGCGGCTAAGGACTCCCAAGCTGCTGAGGCCCCAGCCCGAGGTGACGAAAGTTTCATTGGGCTCGTCTCCGAGATTTCTGAACTTCAGCGAGATGACGCCATCCTCGGTGCATCCCCTCCCGAGGACGCAAGGGCGGATGAGTCTTTTATTCCTGACTCGGAGGCTGTTAGTGAAGAGGTTGTGATGGCTGTAGGCGAACCTCAGCCTCCACATTCCTCCACTGGTAAGCTAAGCTACATATTGACCACCGAGGGGGCTTATTTGCTCTATCAGCATATCCTTCAGGTCAAGTCGATTCATGGTTGCCTTGGCCGTGCAGGTCCTGACCCTTTATCTCCTGTCGCTGATGTTCTTGGGGAAGGCCTGGTCTACCGTGATCTGGGGAAAAGGGGCGTTTCCTTCCCTTCGTCATCGCATGTTGAGGGACATCCTGCCCGCTCTGGGCAGATGGGGATGGAGTTGGTGCTGGCCCCGGCCTCGTCTTCGGCTGCTTATACGGCTCCGGAGATTGACTTCTCGAACCTGCCGAGCCTCCAAATTCTACGGGCCGCTGAAGAGGAATTGACCGATGTTCAAGCGTCTTTCCGTGCGGAGTTGGTTTCTCTTGTGGCAGGAGCGGCAGATTCCGTCGCGTCTGCTTCCGTGCTACCAGCACACTCCCGTTGACACCGGTTTCCTCGGAGGCTCTGAGCGAGGTGACGCAGGATGTGGTCGACAGCTTCTATCGCCACTTAGGGAGGGGTATAAACGCTGCCGTGGAACGGGGGGGTCCCTTTTTCTCTTTCTCTACGGGGAGCTCGGGGCCAAATTGACACTCTGAAGGGTCTTCCTGGCGGGCCGGGGTTAGCAGCGCTCCTGGAGCCTAAGTTGACAGAGGCTGATCAGCTTGTGACCCAACTGCTGGCAGTACGGCAGGCTGGTTTGCCTGCTGCGATCGAACGAGAGCGGGGCTTCCTGGTTGCTGCTCGGGATAGGATCAAGCTCGCTCGAGAAACTGTCGGGCCGGCTGTGCAGGGGGATCTTGACAAGTTCTCCGTCTCCTATGACCGACTGGGTCGTCGGAGTCAGGCTTGTAGGGCCCGGGAAGAATCTGCCTCCCGTGGAATAGCTGACACGAAGAAGCGGATTCTCGCACTCCAGAAGGAGTTGGCCTTCTTAGAGTCAGAGCTGGAGGCTGCTCATGCAGAACAGGAGTCGATTGCTCGGGAGGCCTAGAGGGTTTCCCGATCTTCTGTCAACCTGGAGCGGGCCTTCAAGAAGTTTGAGGACAACTGGCAAGCCCATGCTCATCTGGAGGATGCGGCGGTGCTGAACCAGGAGGCGGAGCGTCGAGCCAAACAGAGGCTTGAACGGTCGGTTGCCCTGTTAAAGGACCGTCTCATGGCGTTATGTGCTCCAGAGCAGTGATCCGTCCTCTGTCTTTTTTTTTTCTTTTTTCTTTTAATTTTTGTAAGGGATGTGATCCCCGCTGATGTAGTCCTTTGATTTTTGAATAAATAAGCATGTTTCAACTCATCTTTTCTTTCTTGTACTTGCGGTGTTTATGGAACCGAATTTACTAGGGGATTATTTGTGGACCTGTTATCCTAGGCGTACCTTGGTTTTAGGTACGGATAACAAGTTTGATTAGGATGTCCGGGACAGCCACGGCAAAATGGTCATGGATGTTCTCGGTACTGGGGGAAGGAATGTCGTAGAGCAGCTGGGCTCCCGGGGTATGGTAAGATGGTGGATTTATGCTAAGAAGCTTAGCAAGGGATATTTGTGGGCCTATTATCCTTGGCGTACCCTGGTTCAGGATACGGATAGTGGGATGAAAGGAAACCAATCATATTTGCTCAGAGGTTATGATGACATGGCAAACATGAAAGTTTTATCGTGAAATCTTCCTGCTCAGCGGTAATGAGAACATGGCAGGAGAGACTTTACGGAAGCTATTTGTGGTCAACAGAGGACATTTGTGGTCAACAGAGGATATTTGTGGTCAACAGAGGACATTTGTGGTCAACAGAGGACATTTGTGGTCAACAGGGGACATTTGTGGTCAATAGGGGACATTTGTGGACCTATTATCTTTGTCGTACTCCGGTTGTGGGTACAGATAATAAGGGGATCGACATACTTGCTCAGAGGTAATGTGGACATGGCAAATATGACGATTTCTTCGACGGAGCCTTCCCACTCAGAGGTAGTGAGGACATGGCAGGAGTGGGCTCAATGAAGATTGGGTACATAGAACGACTCAGAGGTAGGAGAACGTGGAAGTCCTATGCGAGGGGGCGGTTTGTTTTTGGTGGAAGTGAAGACGACTCAGAGGTAATGAGGACATGGTCGTTTCAGAAATTGGTGGATCGACTACCCTTTTTGTGCACTGGGAGTGCGGGTAGTGAATCCTGAGGGAGGATCTCTGCCAGGAAGAAAGTTCAGCGGTATGATTATACATGACTTACTATCTGAAAGAGTGACCGGAATATAAGTTTAGAGGCACCGGCTGGTACATAACTTGGTAATCTGGACTATTGAGGGAGTGAGAGTACAGCGGCACCAGCGGGTGCATGACTCGATAATCTGAAATAGGGTGGATGAGAGTTCAGTGGTACTAAAGGGGTACATGACTCGATAATCTGGAGAATGATGGATGGGAGTTCAGTAGTACTAAAGGAGTACATGACTCGATAATCTGGAGAATGATGTTCAAATATAGTATTTCTTCAGGAACTTACCGTTGACGGGCAACATGAGCAAATCTCCGTTCGGCTTAGCGAGGCGGTAGACGCCGTTGGAGAACACGGTCTCGATGACAAATGGACCTTCCCGTTTTGGCTGGAACTTACCGGTGGTCTTGTGAGTCATGACCATCGGTCTCCGGACTGCCAGAACAAGATTACCCACTTGGAATGTTCTGATTTTAACTTTTTTGTTGAAGGCTCCGGAGATGCGTGCTTGGTATAGCTCGATCCTTTGCTGAGCTAGGAGGCACTTTTCATCTAAAGCCTCCAACTCTTGTAGTCGTCGTCGGTAGTTATGATCCATCGTCAATTGATAAGTGAGGGCGACGCGGAGTGAGGGGATCTGAGTCTCCAAAGGGAGGACTGCCTCGCTTCCGTACACCAGAGAGAATGGTATATTCCCGGTGGCTGTTCGAACCGTGGTGCGATAAGCCCATAAGCACTCGCTGAGCTTCTCGTTCCAGTCGCGTTTGTTGGAGGAGACGAACTTCTTGAGGAGTTTGATGATTGTTTTGTTGAATGCCTCTGCCAACCCGTTTGCTGCCGGGTTGTATGGTGTCGAAGCGACATTCTGAACGCGGTGCTTATCGCAGAATCGGTAGAATGCATGGCTTATAAACTGCGGACCATTATCATGGATGATTCTTCGTGGTAGTCCGAAGCGGTAGATAACGTGATGCTTAAGGAAGCTGATCACGTTTGAAGTTTTAACTTCTGCGAGTGGGACAGCCTCCGCCCATTTGGAGAAATAATCAGTGATCGCAAGTATGAAGCGGTGTCCTCGGAAGGAAGGTGGGGTGATTGGACCAATGATATCCATTCCCCATGCTTCGAATGGCCAGGATGCCACCGTTGGATGCAGAAACTCGAATGGTTGATGAATGAAATCTGCGTGGACTTGGCAGGCCTTGCATTTTCTGGCATAATCTATCGCGTCTGCCACCATTGTGGGCCAGTAGTAGCCCATCCGGCGAAGGCGGTCCTGTAGCTTAGGGCCGGGTTGATGGGCCCCACATACACCGTCGTGAGCTTCTCGTACAGCTTCTGTAGCTTCCGCGTTCGACAAACACCGGCGCAATAATCCGTCGTAGGAGCGGCGATACAACATTTTCGTCTCTGTATCGTAGAAGAATCTGAGAGAGCGCCGTTTGATAGAGGTAGCTTCCTTTGGATTCTCTGGGAGGATGTCGTATACGACGAAGTCGATGAACGGCTGTCTCCAGTCCGGTGTGTCGTCGACCTTCTGGGCAGAATAACTTGCCATGGCTTGAACGTTATTCTTGGGACAGACCAGTTCGTGGCCTATTACGTCAACCGAATGATGAGCTTGGTTCGGCACTGCTAAGGAAGCGGCAAGGCCTACTAGGGCATCGGCTTCGATATTTTGGAGTCTGGGGACGTGTTCGATGAAGAATCCCTCGAATGATGAGATAATGTTGATCGCAATTTGATGGTAGGGGATCATGTCTTCATGGCGAACCTCGTACGAGCTCCTGATCTGATTGACGATTAGTTGGGAGTCGCCGTATGCTTCAAGGTATTCTACCTCCAGCTCTTTTGCAAGTTGGAGGCCAATGACCAGAGCGTTGTATTCGGCCACATTGTTGGAGCAGGGTTCCGTGAGGGAGTAGGCACGATTGATCACCAGCCCAGTAGGAGAAATTAATACCACTCCGACCCCGACGACGATGTTTCCCTTGGGTCCGGTCCTTGAGGCGCCATCGAAGAACATTCGCCATATGTTATCGTGGGTGGCTGTATTCGAATCGACGACCTCGTCTGGGATCTCTTCATAGATTCTGGATGACTCCGATCCTGGGTGGGCTGCCAAAAAGTCTGCTAGGGCTTGACCCTTAACAGCCTTTTGCGGGACAAAAATCATATGATAGGGGGACAGCAATATTGCCCATGTGGCAAGGCGAGAGCTGAGGGCCCCTGGTTTAGTCATGAGGACCCTGAGGGGGTTGACTCACGAGATCACATGTATGGTTTGTCCTGTGACATAGTGCCGCGTCTTTTGAATAGCGAATACCAGGGCGAGACACTCCTTCTCTACGGCGGTGTATCGATGTTCTGGCCCGATCATCATTCGGCTGAGATAATATATGGCCTGCTCGTAGCCTGCATCATTATTTTGTGCTAGCAGGGCACTAAGGGAGTGTTCCATCGCTCGTACGTAGAGCAGGAATGGTTTTCCGGGGACCGGGGCCACCAGGACTGGGGGATTCGACAAATATTCTTTGATGTCGTCGAAAGCACGCTGGCATTCCTCGTCCCATACGAATGAGACTCCCTTCTTCATGAGGTGTGTGAACGGTCGGCATCGCCCGGAGAGGTTGGAAATGAACCTCCTGATATAAGCTAGCCTCCCTTGGAGGCCTCTGAGTTCGCGGAGATTTTTCGGGGGACCCATCTCTATGATTGCCTTCGTCTTCTCAGGGTCTACATGGATGCCCCGTGCCGTGATGATGAAGCCTAAGAATTTCCCGCTGGATACGCCCAAAAATGATTTCGTAGGGTTCATCTTCAGGTTGTGGGCTCTCATCAGGTCGAATACCGTTCTCAGGTCTTGCAGATGATCTTCCTTATGGCGACTCTTGACGACGATGTCGTCGACGTAGCATTCTACTGTTTTGCGTAAATGTTCTCGAAAAATGATACTCATGGCCCACTGATATGTAGCGCCAGCATTCTTCAGACCGAATGGCATGACTGTGTAGCAGTATGTACCAATCGGCGTTCGAAATGATGTGTGCTTTTCGTCGTCGGGAGACATCTTGATTTGATTATACCCCGAGAATCCATCCATGAATGACATACGTTCGAAGCCGCATGTGTTGTCGATCATGATGTCTGTGATGGGAAGAGGAAATTCATCTTTGGGGCATACCTCGTTCAGGTTGCGGAAGTCGATGCAGATTCGAATTTTCCCATTCTTCTTGAGGACGGGTACTATATTGGCGACCCAATCAGGATGTTGCTCTTCACGAATGAAGCCGCTGGCTATTAACTTGTTGACTTCAGTTTCGATTGCATCCATGACACCTGGGCGGAAGCGTCGTTGTTGCTGCTTGACTGGCTTTGCATCTGGCCGTATGTTGAGTTTGTGAAGAGCGATATCGGGGTCTAGCCCCGGCATGTCCTCGTAACTCCATGTGAACACGTCGATATATTCTCTGACGAGTTTCAGCAGCGATTCTCGTTCTTCGTTTGTCAGGCTTTTACTGATAAAGATCGGTTTTGGAGAAGATTCGCTGCCGAGATCCACTTGTATGACCTCATCTTCAGTAGGAGGTTCTCTCAATTTGAACCGTTTTTCCCATTGCGCGTCTAATTGCTGGGCCCATGGTTCTAGCTCAAGGATTTCGGGGATGTCTTCGTCTTCCTCGTAAGCGTCAGCGAACGCCATGTTGACTGACATGATTGTTTGAACACATCTCCGATGCTGGTATTTGAGTCGGAAGTCGGTGATCCGGTTGAATGTGACTGCCAGTCGCATTCTTCATCTGAGCTTTCAGGGGTCGTAGTAGGCGTTACATACCCTAAACCGCATCGGGTTTTGTTATAGTAGTTCCGTGGTTTGCCCGCCGGGGCTGGCGTCTTCAAAGGTAATCGTCGTCCAGTGCCGTAGTTCAGTCCTGGCGTTGTCTCTAGATCATACCCCTGTTTTTGCATGAGATATTTGGATTGAGGGCTATAGAGATACAGAGGCAGTCTTCCAGTATCTGACCCGAAGTCGACTTCTTCCATAGCGAGGGGATGTGGGTTGTTCGTCCGGCCGAAGATGATCGGGTGGTCCCCTCCCTTGACTATTCGGTAAGTGTCTTCTACTGGAGTAAGTCGGATGGCGGTGTACACGTTTGTCACCTGTGTATGTAGGTGAGTGCCTATACCGTGTTCCATAGCATACATTGTACATAGCTTATTGAGCTCGGTGTAGTTCAAAGATAACCCTTTATTGATGAAGTAAGGTATCTTTTCTAGAGGGATTACATCATCTGCGGAAGGGGTATCGGAGTGGGCATCCACATACTTGGCCAGTTCTGGTTCTTCTTCGGCCACCCCCTGTATAAATGAAGACTGGGAGGACGACCTAGTCAGCTTGATCTTCAGAGGCTCAACCGGTGGAGCAGATCGTGGAGTTGTTGGTAAACTAGCAACCCCCAGTTTGGTACTTGATGTGAGGCGAGGGGTGGCTGGTTCGCTAGAGGTGTCAGACCTCGCATCGGGGTGAAGAACCTTCTTGGGAAGGCGTATTGTGAGCGGTCTGTCGGAGGGATTGGGCTTCTCCGTTTGGAGCTGACCGACTCTCGGTAGTCTGATGGTAAGTGGCCCTGTTATGGGTCTCAGTACTTGGCCGGACTTTGGCAGCCGGATTCTCATCTGTTCTTCTTGTGCGGAGAGACTGATTGCGTCCTTACGCAGAGTGGCCGTAAGGGGTGCGGAATTGCCCGGTTTGCGAGCCTGAAGGTGGATCGTTAGAGGTTCTTCTGATCCTGTAGCCGTCTTATTGTGAGTTTGCACATCTTCTTCGACCAGATGCTTCTTTGATTTTTCGTATAGACAGGAGTCTGAGTAATAAGATTCGACCCCCTTGAAGGGATCGATATCGGCAAACTCTGTCCTCACGAAGCCGTGCTTATCGAAATATTTGAAGCACTGGTGTAAGGTGGAAGGCACGATCATGTAATCGTGTATCCAAGGCCGTCCCAGAAGGATATTGTAAGAAGTGTCGGCATCTATGACATAACAGGTGACTTCTGATTGGAGATCGCCGATCTGACACTTCAAACGGATCTTCCCTATTGGGTAGCTCCTGCCCGAATTGAAACCGCTAATGGCGGTGCTTGTAGGTGTCAGGCGATGCATCGGGATGCGAAGATGATGTAGCAGACCTTTCGAAATGATGCTTATAGAGGACCCAGGATCAATGTGCATTCGGTCCACCTTTACGTCGCCGATGTATCCAGTGTAGTATAGCGGGCGATCATGCAGGTTAGTTTTGATGAGCATATCTTGTGGAGAGAAGACGATATTGGGCATTGCTCCCGCACACGTACTATCTTGGAGTTCTGCAGGTTGGTTATCTCCCGTGAGGTTGACCTGAGCCAAGTATGCGTCGGCATTTTGGAGCGCCTCACTTAAAGCCGTACGGACATCCTTTGAGAGCCTGAGGAGTTCATATAAGGATAATTTGGCCGGGGTGTTAGCTAATTGCGCTAAGATGTCGAAGTTGTAGGGCCTCTCCAGCCCCTGAGGTGTCTCCTTTCGGAGGGACTTGTCGAAGCGAGTCTCCTTCGGCCTAGGCTTGTCGGTCGTCGAAGGCTGAGCCGGTCCCGGAGCATCATTGGTAGTGGGCGGATGATCATCAGTCGCGCTTTCGGTTACCGGTTGGGCTTGTGTTCCGGATCGAGTAGTGACGGCCGAGACTTCCTCTTCTTCCGCCGAGGCAGTACGGCAGGATCTGACTTTTTCACTTTTCCTTTTAGAAGGTGGAGAGGGCTGAGTTACCTCGTGGACTAGGTCCGGATGGACCCACATGATTTCCCCTCGTGATGTGGTGAGGGGTGTTAGACCAGCGGCTTGATCGCGAGCAGGCGGCAGATTAACAATTTCCATTGTTGCCAGAGGGATAGGTATAACCCCGTCCTGAGTCTCCGCTGGAGGGAAGCTGCCGAATTGTACGGACACCATGTTGGCTGCCACGGTTACCTCTTCGAAATCGATGGCCAGGGCGTTCGAATCGATGAGGTTTTGGATATACCGTTTCAGTTGGTAGCAGTCGTGTGTCGCATGGTGGACGTAGCGATGGTAATGGCAGAACTTTGGGTTCTCCAGATCAGCCGGCCGAGGCTCCCGTCTTAGTGGAGGAAGCTGAATCCTATCTCCTTGTATAAGCATGTCCAAAATAGGCTTGACGTGGCCATCTTCAATGGAATAAGTGATTTGAGGCCATTGTTTGTCTGCTGGCTGTGGCTCGAGCTTCTGGGCTGTATCGGTCACCATAGCCTGCTTGCCTTTGTTGTCCCGGTTGTTGGAGGGGCTACCTCTATTGTCGTTGCTGGTGTTGGGACGCTTGCTCTTGTTCTTTCCCTCCGAGATATGCAACCCCAGTTGGCGAGCCTTCTTCAATCGTTCTTCAGCACTTGTAGCACTGATGATAAAAGCCTTCCAATCCTTGAACTGACTTTCGCCCATCCAGAGACTAATTGTTGAAAGTAGTCTCTTTTGGCAAATTTCAATCAAAGAAGAGTCCGGGTTGCCAGATGGTAACTTCATTACGGTTTGACGAAACCGCTCAATATAATTTCTCGTCAGTTCTTTCTCTTCTTGAACGACGTCCATGAGGGTAGACATCGTAACGTCCTGCCCTACCTCATAGAACCTCTCCAAGAACAAGCGCTTGAAGCCAGCGAAGGAGTGGATGCAATTGTCTGGCAGGTTGCAGTACCAATCGAAGGCGACTCCTTCCAATGCCCCAATGAATAACCGCGTGAGGATAGCGTCATCATGGGGCAGATGGTCAGTAGTGACCTCAAAGTAAGTGATGTATCGACTTGCTAAAGTCTTGCCATCATATGGATTGATATTGAACGGCTTATATCTTGGCGGAAAGGGAACATCCCTCCATTCAGCAGGATATGGTTACCGTATTCGGAGGTCTTGAGAGTTTTCTCGGGCGTGGAACATTGCTCGGAGCTCCTGAACCTCTCTTCTTACTTCTCGGGCCTCATCTGTCGCGGTAGGGGCCGTTATCTCGGAAGAATTATTGCCCTGGTTTGGTGCCGCTGAATTTGAATCTACGTTGATTGCGGGACCCGTGCTTGTCTGGCCAGGTGTCATTCCCTGCAGAGTAGGAAGTGCCGCTTTGATCTCGTCTACAGACTTGACCAAGGCATACAATATAGCCTCCAACGTGTCGATGCGCTGGCGATCGCTGGAACCGCCTTGATTGCTATCTGTCATGAATACCGTCCTCACATGAGGAGTGACGGAGGGAGTGGTTGAGGATGTACCCTCCGAGTCGTACCCATGCGTCGAGAAATCATCTGGATATGTGGGGATGTTCTCTTCAGGTTCGGACTCGGAAGGAACACTACCCCTAGCTTCGGAGCTTGCTTCGCCTAGAGAATCATGGGTGTCCTCGGGGACGTCAGCATCTGTTGTACCCGATGGGAGGGTTGTTTCTCGGGGTTCGTCTCCTTGAAACATTGGATTATTGTGGACGTTCGGGGGAGTACTACCCCCAGCTCCTACGACCCCCAAGGTCGGGGACGATGAGCCTCCTGTTGCAGCCGATTTTGTCTTCGAACGGGTGTGTTGGTATACTCCGGTGGAGGGTAACCGTTTAGCCGACAACTTCTTAGCTGTAGTGGCTGATATCTTTGGATTGGAGATCCTTGTCTTCTTCCCTCTCCCCTCGGTGGGGACTTTCTGAGCAGAATTGCAGGAGACAACAGGAGGTGCCTCATCTTCTGAGTTCGGGTGCTGTAGTCTGTGGAAGACGGACGGACGATCTTCCGTCACTGCTGCGTTGTTGCAGCAGCAGTTGACGATGATCTGGGTACAGTGACGTCCATATGGGGATTCTTTGCACGCCGAGGCCCCTTTTCTTTCCTTACGTTTGTGGAGGATTGCCTCACGCAGGTCAGAGGAACCACTCTGTCCGTTCGCCGCCGGGGATTGGACTCGAGCGGTTCTGTACAACTTCCCATCAGAGGCCCGTGTGATAATCAGCGGGACGCCCTGATAGTCAGAGTTTGGGGCAGCTGTCTGGGCTTGATGAGCCCGCGCTGCCCTAAACTTCTTCTTTCTAGCACTCGCGGGTGCATAATAGGAAGAGTCCACGTTGAACATCACAGAGTCTGGCTTATCATCCAGAGAGTCATCAGGGTTCGGACCGTACGAGAGACGGTCGAAAACTGATCGAGAGGAGCATGGAGCAGATGCTATACGGCTGGGAGCGAAAACCGTGCAGGCTGTCTGCATGCGGTTGTCTTCCGTCGTCGGACGAGTTCTTATGCGGCTAGGGGTCACGACCGTGCAGGCTGGCCGCATGCGGTTGGCATCTGTGGCCGCATGGGTTTTCTGCAAACGATTGACATTACTGGCCGCATGAGTCTCATCCATGCTGTCGGGAACTGTAGTCACATAAGTTATGCGGCTGACAGAAGTAGCCGTATGAGTTTTCTTCATACGGTTGGCGGATGTAGCCGCATGGGCTTTCTCCTTGCGGCTAATATTCTTCTGCGGTTCGGTCCGCGTAGAGTCCCTCTTTGTCCCTGCAAGTCCAGCATCATAATGTTTTTTTCTGTCGGACTTGGGGACAGCAGAGTTGTCTACGACCTGAAGTGGGACCGCAGGAGAATCCTTCTCGCTGTCTTGAGCAGCAGAGGGCATCCCATCGAGGGCTTGAGGTGGAGCAAATGACTTCGGTCTCCATTCTTTGCGAGCCTTCGTGGTGCGGGTGCGCTTCTGGGCCGGGCCAGCGCTGCCCTCAGAGAGCATCTCTTCGAACGCCTGTTGGTCGAAGCGGACGACCATCTTCTTTTGTGTGGAGCCAAGTTTGGCTGCATATGATTGCGTCACCAACTCCTCAGCCGTGGAGAAGTTAGTCCCCAGCAGAGTCGCCATCGTGTTTGCCATTGATTGTAAAAGAACAGAACAATTATCGGAGGACTGAACTTAGACTCACAATACAAACTCGCTCGTACAAAGAAAGCCTAGGGACGAAAACCTAGGTACAGCAGACTAAGTACGATTGTTTATTTTTGATTCTGGGGGGTGACGATAGAGGCTCGGGAAAGCGACGGCCGCTCTGCCTTACTCCTTGGACGATTGGTACGCAGCCTTGACTCGGGGAAGATCTGCTTGTTCGTTGACGAAGAAATACCTTCTTGCTCTCTCTCTGATTGCTCTTCTGGCTTCTCTCTCTCTGTGTATATTCTCTCTCTGACTATGGGGGAAGTCTCTCTGTGTATACGTATTCTTCTCTGGTTTTTTCTTTTGTATATCTCTCTATATTATCTCCATTTACAAGGGAATGGTACCTTGCTATTTATAATAGTGGGGGCATCATTAGGGTTTGGATGATTACCCATTCTCAAAGTGGCGACGGCCTGATGATTAACCAATCTGGACCATTAGTCTTGAACATGAAAGATCTGGGCCGTTAATATGGATTATGCCAAATCCCATCAACAATTAATGCTGATTGCAATAAATCTTCGTCATGATGATTTGCTGACATCTGCGAATCTTAATGAATAAATTTAATTCATTCTTCTGCCACGTGTCCCAGATTATTGGGATTTGGCCCAAGATTTGATTGACTTTAGGACACGTGTCCAGTCGTCAACGTTGAGCCGCATGAGGAGTGTCGATGTTTGGGCCGCATGAAGGTCGTCATGACCGAGCCGCATGAAAGATTTCATGACCGAGCCGCATGAATAGTCTCTATACTCGAACCGCATGAAGGTTGTCATGATCGAGCCGCATGGATATGTTCATGACTGAGCCGCATGGGAGTCTTCATGGACGAGCCACATGAGAGTCTTCATGGCCGAGCCGTATGGATCTCTTTATAGACGAGCCGCATGGGGGACCTTCATGGTTGAACCGCATAGGTTTCTCTGCATTGGTCGCATGAAATCGTTTATTCTTGGCCGCATAAGCTCGCCTCAAAACTTTGGTAGACAGCGCCACTTTGAAGATTTTCCTTATTCCCGACGTACTGCTTTTCGTGTCAGTCATTATGACAACTTTATGTCAGGTCTGTCACTTGTCAGGTCTGTCAGCCGTCAGAGCATTAAATGCATCCCCACATTGGGAACAGCTGTTTTTGAAGACCACGTGGCCTCTCTCTTTTGGCTGCATGGAGTTTACTCGAGCTGCCTATGTGCGTTGAGCCGCATGTCCATGTTGGTGACTTTTGAGCCGCATTATACTCTTGAGCCGCATGAAGCTCGTCTGATTTTGAGTCGCATGAAGCTTCCTGGGTTCTGTGCCGCATGAAGAATGTCTCATGACCGAGCCGCATGAAGGACGTATCATGACCGAGCCGCATGAGGAATGTCTCATGACCGAGCCGCATGAAGGATGTCTCATGACCGAGCCGCATGAGGAATATCTCATGACCGAGCCGTATAAAGGACGTCTCATGACCGAGCCGCATGAGGAATGTCTCGATCTGCCCGTGCACTCGCTTTGTGGGCCCGGGTATCCTGAACACACGAGTGCGTAGGTATCATGTTTGCACCCTGATGTAGGGGCTAATAGAAACACTTGCCCTCGATCTTTGTTGGGAGACACTTGAGAACCACTCTGTCCGTTTGCCGCCGGGGGCTGGACACAGGCGGCTCTGTACAACTTTCCATCAGAGGCCCGCTTAGCGGGACGCTCTTGATGGTCAAAGGTTGGGACAGCTGACTGAGCCCGATGAGCCCGCGCTGCCCTAGACTTCTTCTACTTAGCACCCGAAGGTGCGTAATAGGAAGAGTCCAAGTTTGAAAGGAGGGAAGAGAAGTTGGTGCCCTTTTCAAAGGAGGTAAGGGGGCTCTATTTATAGAATGGAGTAAGCCCTTTCTTCTTCTCCTTTCCGATGTGGGACTAAAAGCAATATTTTCCATGCTTCTACAGTATGTCACAACGAGCCGTGCCTGTCGTCCGCAACAATTTTAACAAACGTCCTAACAACGCCGGAGGATCGGGAGTACCAAAGCGTCAAAATATGTTTGAAAATTGGGATCACTTTTCTGCAGTAACTTGTAATAGGTGTGGCAAACGTGGGCACCGAGCACCCAATTATCAATAAAAAACATGCTACAGGTGTGGCAAGTTAGGCTAACTAAGTCAATTCTGTCGGACAGGGAGGCCGAATTATTATCTACCGAAAAATGTTTAGAATCTAAATCCCCCGAGAAATATTCCAAATTAGTATAGAGTGCCTCACTGCAAGGGGCAAATATGGTACCAGTGAACCTGCCGAATCAACGCCATGGAGTGCAAGGTCGAGTCTATGCATTGACTCAGGATGAGGCGTTTGAGTCTGATACCATTGCAAAAGGTATACTATTGTATAAAAGTATACATGCTCGAGGACTATTTGATTCGGGTGCAACACATAGTTTTATATCTACTGATTACGCTAAAGAAAATAAAATAGCCACGCAATCACTAGATATGAACATTAGCAATAGACTCCATCGGGAGTTGATATGCCTGCAAACTTTATTTATAGGAACGGCCACATTAGCATCAGGGGCAGAAATCTATCCTTAGAAGTCATCGTCCTAGACGTTAAGGAATACGAGATAATCCTAGGCGTAGATTGGTTGGGCGCCTGCCATGCAACGATCGAGTGCGTAGAGAAAAGAGTTATGTTTTGTCTTCCTGGCAAGACAAATTTTTCATATTCGTGTGATACAATCTCGAAGACGGCCATGGTGGTATCAGCAATTTCAGTAAGGCATATGTTGCGTTCCGGCTGTGCGGAATACTTGGCATCCGTTCGAGATACGAAAAAGGATATTGCAAACACGATACAGACTGATGTTGTGATAGATTTCCTCGACGTTTCCTATACAAAATGCCTGCCATATCGTCGGATTTAGAAATAGAATTTAACATCGACACTTTCTCAGATACACGGCCAATATCAAAGGCACCTTACCGAATGGCTCCAGTAGAACTGAAGGAGCTAAAGGTACAATTACAACAGTTGCTAGACCGCAGATTCATTCACCCTAGCGTTTCTAGGGAGCTCCCGTGTTGTTCGTAAAAAAGAAAGACTGGTTGATGCGGCTATACATCGATTATCGAGGACTTAACAAGGAAACCATTTGGAACAAGTATCCACTATCACGAATTGATGACTTGTTTGACCAACTGTAAGGAGGGGCAATATTTTCAAAAATTGATCTTCGTTCAGGCTACCACCAGTTGATGATCAAGCCCAAAAACGTATCAAAGTATGCCTTTCGCACTCGATACGGTCGTTATAAATTCTTACTCATGTTATTCGGTTTGACAAATGCCCTTGCGACTTTCATGAATTTGATGAACTGAGTCTTTCGGCCCTTAATCGATAAATTTATGGTCGTGTTCATCGAAGATATCCTGATCTACTCGAAGAATCGAGAAAAATACATAGAGCACTTGAAAACGGTGCTGCAGACGTTACATGAAAGTAAATTATACACGAAATAGACTAAATGCGAATTTTGGATGAGTAGCGTGACGTTCCTCGGGAACGTTACCTCTGTTGAAGGTGTCGTGGTAGATCCAAAGAAAATTGAGACGGTGGTAGAATGGTAACGAACTACCTCGGCAAGCGACAGTCGGAGTTTCTATAGCTTAGCAGGCTACTACAGGAGAATTATATAAAGCTTTTCCAAATTAGCGTCGCCTCTGACTCGTCTCACCCAGAAGGGAGTCGTACTCGAATAGAGTGACGACTGTGAAACCAAATTTTAAGAGTTGAAGCAACGACTCATCTTAGCTCCGATCCTTGCTCTTCCAGATGGTGCAGAAGGCCTTCAAATATTCAACAACGCATCAGGAACTGGCCTAGGGTGCATTCTCATACAAAAGGACAAAGTCATCTCTTATGTTTCACGGCAGTTGATGCAGCATGAGAAGAACTATCACAACCCGTACCACCTTTTCGGGATACGAGTGCGTGTCTAAGTCCAGCCTATAGCATAGTATCGGCAGTAGTACGCTTGTTTGCCATTGATTGTAAAATTACAGAACAATTTTATAGGAGTACTGAACTTAGACTCACAATACAAACTCATTCGTACAAAGAAAGCCTAGGAATGAAAACCTAGGTACAGAAATCTAAGTACGATTGTTTATTTTTGATTCTGGGGGGTGACGATAGAGGCTCGGGAAAGCGATGGTAGCTCTGCCTTACTCCTTGGACGATCAGACGTAGCCTTGATTCTGATGAAAAAATGCTCTCGGAATGTGTAGAAAGACTCTTCTGCGCCTGTGCCTTTGTCTCTCTGTGTGTCCAGCCGGGTGGGGAGAGTCTCTTTCTCTCTGGAATTCTTTTTCTCTTTTTCTTCCGAATTCTCCAGAATTCTCCCCGGTTTGCAAGGGAATGGCACTTTGCTATTTATAGAAGTAAGGGGTGATCATTAGGGTTTGCAATAATTCCCCCTTGAAAAGTCGACGGCCAATCATTTGGACCATTAATCTTGATTGCAACGAATCTGGGCAATTAATGTGGATTGCACCAAATCCTATGGGCAATTAATGTTGATTGCCATGAATTTTCATAATTTGTGATGATAGGCTGGGATCTCCTGCCCCATGTTCGATATATCTGATCTGATTTAATTTGGGTAATTATGATGATTGTAACAAATCTGAGTTTGTTATGATTTGCTAGCAGCCATAACTCCGAGGGGGATAAGAACGCCATGTGTCTCATCTGTAGTGAGGACCGCCACTTGTTTTATCTGGTAGAGCCGTATGAGTACGGTGAGCCGCATACAGATGGCCCCTCCACAATCCTAGCCGCATGAAGGTAGCAACCGCATGAAGGTGATGGCCACATAAGGATGGGCAACCGTTACTACCAAAATACAGTAAATTATCGATCGAATATTAGCGACGGCTTTGTGGCAGCTAGCCGACGGATTACCGACGACAGGCCTTTACATTTTTTAATTTATTTTTAGGAAGAGGAAAGGTCGCACATCCGACGCTAGGTCGTCGGAGTTATAGCGACGGATAATCAGCCGTCGCTATTCAGTCGACGACTTGGCCGGAATTGTGTTGAGAATTGGCGGGACAATTCTTCGACTACGTACCGACGGATATTCAGTCGGCAAGTATCAAATATAGCGACTAACCGGCGACAGACTTCAGTTGGTTGCGAGTCCGTCGCTAAATATATGTTCCAAACTTAAAATGAAACGACGGGGAGAACTTTTCGTATTCTCCCCAAATTCACTCTCTCTCCTCCCCCCTCTCTCTCTCTCTCTCACACCCGCGGCTTCGGTGATCGACGTCGGCGGCGGCGGCGGCGTCCTCTCGTCTCTCTCTCCGAAGGTAATCCCCCCTCCCTCTCTCTCTCTCGATCTCTCTCTCTCTCTCGTGGTGTCGTAGGGGCAGCGGAGGCGGCGGGCTTGGGGCGGGGGCGTCGGGGACTGGGCGGCGGGCTTGGGGTGGGGGGCTTCGGTTGGGGGCTGGACGGCGGGCTTGGGACGGGGGCGTCGATCGGGGGCTGGGCGGCGGGCTTGGGGTACTGGGGACGTCGGGGGCTGGGCGGCTGGCTTGGGACGGGGGCGTCGGGGGTTGGGCGACGGGCTTGGGACGGGGGCGTCGGGGGCTGGGCGGCTGGCTTGGGACGGGGGCGTCGGGGGCTGGGCGTCGGGGGCTGGGCGGCTGGCTTGGGGCGGGGGCGTCGGGGGCTGGGCGATGGGCTTTGGTCGGGGACGGGGCGGCGGGCTTGGGGCGGGGGCGTCGTAGGCTGGGCGGCGGGCTTATGGCGGGGGCGTCGGGGGCTGGGCGGCTGGCTTGGTGCGGGGGCATCGGGGGCAGGACGGCGGGCTTGGGGCGGGGGCGTCGGGGGCTGGGTGGCGGGCTTGGGGCGGGGGCATCGGGGGCTGGGCGGCGGGCTTGGGTCGGCGGGCTTTAGTCGGGGGTTGGGCGGCGGGCTTGGGGCTGTAGGCTTTGGTCGGAGGCGGCGGGGGGCTTTGCTTCTCAAATTCATCTGAGTTTATATATTGGCTAAATAATGTGTTATCCATATTGGATGTTATCCATTAGTTTGGTGGTGTTTGGATTAGTAAATATGAATATGGGAATTGGGTTCATGGTGTATATGTTCACTGTCTCATGGTGTATCAGTTGTGTGCTTCTATATAGATGTATATATCTATAACTCTAACTGTGATATACATATGTGTATGTGACAATCTCAGTTAGCGACGGACTAGTGACCGGTTAGCGACAGATATTTCCAGATCTATTTGCATTAATCTACGGTACGACATGGTGATCAGGACATAGTCCCTGCAGCCATTCGACTGGCGAGGCAGAAACTATGTAGCCGTAGATAAAGTTGACTGTCCTCCGACCCTCATCCCTCGGCAATGATGATACGACAACCTATCACTATATCTTATATAGTAGTAGATGATGTCTTAGTATTACATTATGTGTGTTCATCTTGATTCTGTTATATCCTTCAGATACTAGATACGATAAGAACATATACTACACGATATGTATACATAATATAGATGATTCACACTAATGTATGCTAGAATGAATTTTGGGTTGTGTTCTGAGCCATCCGTTCTCACACTTAAAACACAGGAATTAGTAGTGTGAGGGCGCCGGAGAGAGTGAGAGCGCCGAAGGGGGTGGAGGAGAGAAAGAGAGAGAGAGTAAAATGGTACGACATGGTGAAGTAGTACTGTATTTTGGCTCCAGTTCCAGCTCCATTTGCATTAATCTACGGTACGACATGGTGATCAGGACATAGTCCCTATAGCCATTCGACTGGCGAGGCAGAAACTATGTAGCCGTAGATAAATTTGACTGTCCTTCGACCCTTATCCCTCGGCAATGATGATACGACAACCTATCACTATATCTTATATAGTAGTAGATGATGTCTTAGTATTACATTATGTGAGTTCATCTTGATTCTGTTACATTCTTCAGATACTAGATACGATAAGAACATATACTACACCATATGTACAGAACATAGATGATTCACACTAATGTATGCTAGAATGAATCTTGGGTTGTGTTCTGAGCCATCCGTTCTCACACTTGGCAAAAAATTGAATTTTCTGTACTTTATCTGCTTTCAAAAATGTACTCAAATTAAATAATGGTTTCTTTAGTTAGCTTGCTTATGTTACAATTATATTATTTGTGAACATCGATCTTACCAGATGGCACCCATGACCCGAGGAACGGCACATCGTTTGAGGGAAACAGTGAATGCTGAGGTGGCTCCTCCTACAGTTAAGGAAGAAGTAGCACCGGTAGCTAGTGAGACCGGAAGTTCTATTCATCCAGCACCGGTAGCTAGTGAGACCGGGAGTTCTATTCATGCAGCACTTGCAAGGGACTACATCCATCCAAACGCCGTCGATCCCACTTTTTCGAGGTGGTTGCGTGATCGTATCACTGAGCGTTTGCGTGAGCTGCGTGGTTCTCATTAGCTATTAGTACTTATTTGTATTGGGTTGTTTTTGTATTAGACTATTTGTATTGAACTACATATATGAATTAGTACTGTGTTAATCTCTGGATTGTATTGGACTACGACATGGTGATCGGGACATAGTCCCTGCAGCCATTTGACTGGCGAGGCAAAAACTATGTATCCGTAGATGAAGTTGACTGTCCTACGACCCTCATCCCTCGGCAATGATGATAGGACAACCAACCAGAGAGGATACTCTGAGAGATCCATCTGAGTAGGACGTATACTCTGAGAGATCAACTTTACAAGAATGATATCAGTAGTGGGATTGAGTGTTGGAGGAGATATTATCAGAGTATACGTCCTACTCAGATGGGTCTCTCACCGTTACTATTTTTTTCTGACAGCATGATGGATGTGCTCCGTCAACAGATTCTTGCTCCGAGCCAAAACTTTGCCCCGGAGCTCAAGTGGACATCCTTCGTGTAGAGCTCGAGTGAGAGGTTCCTGACAGCATGGTGGTCTCCTTTGTCAAAGTATCCGTGCTCATCCCACGGCTTAGAAAGAGTTTGGAGGATTATGTCTAAACACACGGCTTAGAAAATTATGACATGTTAGTCTTCCGACACCGCGGTAACATGGTTGTCACATTAAGGGTTTTTGACAAGGTGATATGTTGTGAAAAGATATATCCTTATAGTTCTCCTACGGATGTTGAAGAAAATCTCTGTACTTCCTCCGGGTCATGCCACCGGCTGTGCTGCTTCCCCCTCCTCTTCCTGCCCACTTCTTCTCCTCCGACTCTACACTTGAGATGGATATCATATGTGGCTGAGAGAGTCAAATAAGAAGAAGGGAAGTAGGTAGGAGCAGATAGATCCAGAGCAATGTTGGATGAGAGGAGAAGAAAGATGCTTGATCAGAACTTGAGGTGGAAAAGTTGTGACGTTGATAGCATGAGAGAGGGAGAGGGTGAATGGAGGGAGGGAGGTGGCTATATGCCTTTGGCTCACTCGAGCAGTATTTGTCCTCCGACCCTCATCCCTCGGCAATAATGATATGACAACCTATCACTATATCTTATATAGTAGTAGATGATGTCTTAGTATTACATTATGTGAGTTCATCTTGATTCTGTTACATTTTTTAGATACTAGATACGAAAAGAACATATACTACACCATATGTACAGAACATAGATGATTCACACTAATGTATGCTAGAATGAATTTTGGGTTGTGTTCTGAGCCATTCGTTCCCATACTTGGCAATTAAGCATGTAAAATAGAACTGATTATGTTTAGTTTGTCTTTCGATAAAGATTTTCACATCCAAATTGAAATGGATCGTTACTTCGTTGATCGTACATGGATGTACTAGCGGATCAACCTCCTGGACCGTAGGTACTTATAAGTATTGACCGTATCGGATTAGTATCGATCTATCGTTTTGGTGTGTGCCGTATTGGTTGGTATTGGTCTTAGCGAATTGGTATCGTCCTATCCGATATGTATCGGTCGTATAACTAGGATTCATATTGGCCTTATCGATTTGGTATCGGTCATATCCGATAGGTATCGGCCATGTTGGATTAGTATAGACCATTTCGGATTAGTATCGTGGAAGGTTTAGTAACAACAGTACTTGGATTTCTCTTTTCTAGAGCTAGATTATCATTGCAAGAGAGTCACGAGAGCGTAGCTGGCCAGTTACAGAACATCCAAGTACAGTTGTTACTAAACCTTTCACGATACTAATCCGAAATGGTTTATACTAATCCAACACGGCCGATACCTATCGGATATGACCGATACCAAATCGATAAGGCCAATATGAATCCTAGCTATACGACCGATACATGTACATATCAGATATAGGACGATACCAATTTGTTAAGGCCAATACCAATATGATACATCCTATACCAAACCGATAGACCGATACTAATCTGATACACTAGATACTAAGTACATCCGGCCTATACCAGCGGATCCACAAATTACTGCACGATAGGCCCAACGACTCCAGTTACATCCGGTTATTGGTGAGTACTTGATTACATAGTAATTCTGTTAGTCTTGTGATACAGATTTTTACTTTCTCATGCTACCAACGTCACAACTTTTCCAGTGCTGCTCCCTCTAATGATGATGAACGCAAAAAACCAACGTCACAACTTTTATAATTTGAGTAAATATTTTTACCCTATATGAAAATTTTTGTTGTCAGAGACATGGCTCCTAGGACTCGCCGAGGTGGTGCTGCTAGTCGAGGAAGGGGCCGAGGCAAGAAACCCTTGGAGATCGACACGGAGGAAGTCCCCATCGTCAAACAAGAGCCGGTGACTGTTAAGGAGGAGGTGTTACCAAAGGTCGAGGTCAAGGAAGAACCGATGACCATCAAGAAATAGATTGCTCCCAAGGTTGAAGTTAAGGAGGAGCCACCGTCAGAGAGTATTAGCATCTGGACCGACCCTCCTGTCCCTACAGAAGACCTCAACCAGATTGAGCCTTCGTATGCAAAGTGGCTGATAGAATGGTACATGCCTCAACGCAACTATGATCCCTGGCTGTGAGAATTCATCGTCTGACTTGCGGTCTTTGCTGAGGCCAAAGTCGATTTTCCTATGTGTTTTGGAATTTTGGAATATTTGTGGAAATTTTGGAATATTTATGGGAATTTTGGAACATTTTGTGCTATGATCGGAATATAACGACGAATATTAGGTTACTCTTCAGGATAATTGATGTCTATTTTATATTAATTTGGTTTGGTCTATATGATTCTTGGATAATTGGTGTGCATTAAATTCGTACGTGCATATTTGGTCTATGTGATTCTTAGATAATTGGTGTGCATTATATATTTGGTCTATGTGATTGTTGGATAATTGGTGTGCATTATATATTGGTTTGGTTTATGCCTATTTTTGCGAACAGGGGAAGTGCTGCAATTTTTTTTCAAAAAAATCTCACTTAGCGACGGACTAGTGACCGTTTAGCGACGAATATTTCCATTTTTCGACTACTTTTCGACGGCATATCCGTCGCTAACTGGAGATTTGAAAATGTTTGCAGGTAGCGACGGATGTTCGACGGCATATCCGTTGGAAACGATCTGGTGGTATATAGTTCGACGGCATGGCGACGACTTATCCGTCGCTATTGTTCTGGAAGTAGCAAGCATTTCCAGAACCATGGCGACGGATAATCCGTCCATAGTCCGTCGCTAGTCCGTCCTTTGTTAGCGACGGTGGTCGACGGAGTGGCGACAGCTTATCCGTCGCCATGGTTCTGGAAATGCTAAGCATTTCCAGAACACGGTCGACGGATAATCCGTCCGTTAGCCGTCGCTAAGCCGTCCCTTGTTATCAACGGCGATCAACGAAATAGCGACGGAATAATACACTCTGATACGATATTACGACGGTTTATCGACGGACCATTACGTCACTATTTTCTACATAGTTCAGTATTTAATACTTGTAATGGACGAAAGTCCGTCGAAAAGTAGTCACTCATGCTTCGTATTGTGAAGTCGACAAGCCGTCGCTAATCCGTCGCTGGACGACTACGTAGCGACGGACCTTTATTAGCGACGAGCTGATTGTCGACGGATTATTTTGGCCAAGACCCGTCAGCGATCGGTCGCTAATACAAATTCCCGTCGGACGGGCGATGGATATGGCCGTCGCTAAATCGACAAATTTTGGTAGTGCATATGAAGATGGCAGCCGCATGAAGGAGGCAGCCGCATGAAGATGGTAGCCGCATGAAGGTGGCGGCCGCATGAAGGAGGCGGCCGCATGAAGATGGCAGCCGCATGAAGGTGGCGGCCGCATGAGCATAGCAGCCACATGAATGTAGCGGCCGTATGAGCATAGCAGCCGCATATACGTGGCAGCCACATAGGAAGCTTCGGGGTCGGTGGATCGTGCCAGCTGTAAAAGAGATTTTCTTCGTTTCCCTAGGAACACGCCATCCTGTCAGAGTCATTATTTCGTCTTTATGTCAGAGCTATCATTTGTCAGGGCTGTCATTTGTCAGAGCTATCGTCAGGACATTTAATACGGTACTTGCTTTATGGCCAGCTGTAGAGGAGAACCACTTAGGGCCACGTGGCTCATTTCTGAGCCGCATGGAGCTATCGGAGCCGCATGAGGCTCTAAAGGACTTTGAGCCGCATGCGTTTTCTGATGGATTTCTGAGCCGCATAAGGCTCCTTCTGTCTGAGCCGCATGAGCCTTTCTTGTCATTTTTCATGCTCCTACAAGCTCCCCTTCAAAGTTTTCAATTTGCAAAATTGAAATACTTTGAATAAGAAGCATGGCTATGTAAACTCTTTTGGCCGTATAGGGTGTTCTGACCGCATGGACTTTTTAGCCGCATGGACTTCCTAGCCACATGAACTGTCTGACCGCATAGGCTCCCTGCCACGTCTTCTCTGCCACGTATGTGCTTCATTTATTGTCCTTGATTTGCTTTGATTTAAAGCCACCTTTTGGGACATGATCCCAAGGATCAGCTTTTAAATATTTAGATTTGACTCGATGCCCGAAGAGTCGATTTGATTCTATTCTGTAGCACGCAGATCGAAGCGTCCGTCGGTTCATGAGCCCCCTCCTCCTTCTTCATATAAATAGGAGCATTTTTGGTCAGAGAGGCTTCTTTACTTTCTCCTATCTTCAACTCTTTTTTGCCCTAGATTGCTGTCTTCGTCTTCTCCGATCATCAATCGACAATGGCCCCCAAGTCTTCCAAAGCCCCGACGAAGGGTAAGGGAGTGGCTTCTTCATCAGCCACGGTGCCTGAAGTTCACCCCGACGTTCACCCCATCATTGCTGGTAAGAGTTTGGGAATATCGTATACTTCGAAACCCTAACAAAAAGACGACTCTGTTGCATGCTTTATGCACAAGCCTTTAATGCATCCCTCGTCTTCATCGAACTGTTCAATTTGTATGGGCCGCATGTATGTCCCACATCCGAGCCGCATGGGGGTATACCCCATGTCCGAGCCGTATGGGGGTTTGTCTAGTAGCCGCACAGGCACTTCACAAACTGAACCGCATAATGACCCGTCGCAAAGAGCCGCATAAGTCTCTTTGAATCGAACCGCATGAAGCCCCCCTTAAACAGGACCGCATAAGCTCGTCTGGATTGGGCCACATAAGACTGTGCTGAACCGAGCCGCATGATGCTCCGCTAAGTAGAACCGCATAAGCCCACGCTAAACAGAGCCGCATAAGCTTACGCTAATCAGTGCCGCATAAGCTCATGTTCGAACAGAGCCGCATGAGCACTTTTAAAACAGAACCGCATAAGCTCGTCTTTTAAACAGAGCCGCATAAACTCGTCTTTAAATAGAGCCGCATAAGCTCATCTTTAAATAGAGCCGCATAAGCTCATGTAAGCCAAAGCGCTCAGTAGTTTTGTTTTAGCCATCTTTTGATTTGTTTCTTTCTTTCCTTCTTCAGTGAATCTGCCAGTTAATGCAGCAGGAGAGCCTCTGGTGGGTCGCGTCCAATCGGCTATAGGCTATCTGTAAAACCCCCTTTTTTTTAAAAATTATTTTTTATTATTTTATTAGACTTAAAAATGAATTTATGCAATTTATGATTTTTATTAGGAATGTGACCTTAGCCACTGTTGAATTTTGTAACACAAGACTACCATGAATTTTGGCACGGAAGATGTAGCAGTGTGTCTTGATTAGTGTACTAGCCATGCTAGGGGAAGCCTTGCCATGGGGATGACCGAACTAGGAAAACCAGGCCGAGTGGTGTAATGACTCATTTAAAATATTTTATTTAACTAATATTTTATTTAATGATTTTATTGACCCGGTTGGACCAAACCAGCCTGAACTAGGCCCGGACCAAACCCAGGCCCAAGTAGGCATGTTGTGTGACCGAGACAACCCTGTAGCCCTATTTTATGTGTGTACAAATAATTTCTAAATTATTTTATAATTTCATGTGCAATTTAAAATCATTTAACTATTTGTGCAATTATTGGTATTTTATTATTTAAATAATATTTTATAAAATAGTACATTTTGTGGACCCGGGAAAGGGTGTGCAGTGTAAGTGCACTCATTGGGACGATCTTATTAATTTATTATTATTAAATTTATTTTGTGGAGATTTAATAAACATGTTTTCCTATTTAAATATTATTATTTTTAGTTGATTTATTAAGGATTGAATTTATATATATATATGCTCAAATATATTAAATAATTGGATAGTTGACTTTTAAATGGTATTTGGATTTTAAATAGATTTTTTGGTGTAAAAGAAAAGATTGAAAAAAAATACCCTAAGTGGTCGGCCCCACCATGTGGGAGCCGACCACTTGTAAACAGCAATAAAAAGGAATAAGCAGCAGCGACTACTTAGCTTTGTGCGCCCTTTTTTTTACATTACCAGCAACCTATAGTAAGTGGACGAACCCCCTCCATCTATATATATATATATATATATATATATATATATATATATATATATATATATATATTGAAAAACCTAATCTCCATCACCTTCTTCCTCCTTTCTCCACCCTCGTCCACCTATCCCCGGCGAGCGCACCCAGCCTCGTACGCCGCAACGCAGCCACGCGACAACAGTCCCGCGACGACGATATCAACAAACAACAACCACAACAACAGTTTTCCACTTTAAGGTACTCAACTTCCTCGATCAATTTCTCGGTCAATTCTACTCCGATTTTCGATCCGTAAATTCGTGTAGAAATCCCACATGACCCTCTTCGAGATCCCCCAGGTGGATTTCGACATGGCCATCCAACTTGCTCGAAAAATCGAGGCAAAGTTGGAGAAAAATCACTTTTTTGGAATATTAAAAACTGTTTCAAAACACCAACTTGTCGGCCACTTTTCTCGCTGCCCATTAAACTTTCATAGAAAATAATTAAAGGAAATCGAAGACAACATAACCGAGATTGTAACGCACCTTTTGGATTCACTTTTCATCTAGTATGTAAAAAGTTACACGTTGTTAAAGTTTTCCAAAAAATTGTAAATTCTGTTTTCAAAATATGGAAAATTTTCCCGATACGGCGTGCGCCCCGACAAACTGGGCGACGTGGCCGCGCACTATACATATCGAAAGACGCGTATGGATGTTGTCGACGTGTGGGAACTGACGGAACCCGATTTCGTTGCATGTGCGCGACGAAATCAGTACGTATCCGTCGAGATACCCCCGTATCGGCCCTTTGCAAATTAAGTCATAACTTTGTGCACACTCATCAAATCGCGACGAAACTTGCGCCATTGGACTCAAAATATTTTTTTGGTCCTGTATGCCAAATTTGGTTCAATTCTGAGAAGGTTGAACGGGACGCTATTTTGGCGGGCCCACAATCCCACTCAACGGGCAATTTTGTGCACGACCCACCGAAATCGAAAATTGGACATACCGTTGGGTTCGCCTCATCAAAACAAATCTGTAGATATGTAGTTTGACGACTTTAGAGACCGTAGATATTGTCATGCATTTCGGTGTAAAGCGGGTCCAACGACGGACATCGTTTTGACCCAAAATTACGAAATTGCCCCTGTTCCAGAATTTAACTTTTGGACAGGCGTTTCCTAGGCATATCTTATATTCCATACTCGTTCATGATAATTTTTGCAGCATTCGGAGTCATCTGCGAGATTTGACTTTTCTTGCTTCGTTTATTTGTCGGTTCGAGCTACTGGATTATTCTCTTTTGCTCATAACCTCAGGCAAGATAACTTGCCATTATACTGTTTATATTCAGTTTGTATTTTATTACATATCACTTTTCATTTTTTTCCAGTTTTTTACAGTTCTTGATTTACTGTCTGCTCAGTGATATTAGATGTACTTTGTTATTATCCTTTGGTTGCATGTGGACTTAGAGTTAAGAGACTACCGATTGTAGGGTATTGCATATAACTTGACATAGTTGTACCACGAGGATGTGTGAGATGAGTAGCATGTAGAGGTTCTTGCGTGTGGGCTGATCCCCCATGCACATGCGTTAGGGTTAACTGCTAATAGAGGCGTGTTAGGAGACTTAGCAGTTAGTATGGTCGTGGATGCGACTTGACTGGTACATTGGGTGGGGAGAACAATACTTGACGTATGGGCTTCTTTGCACTTCCCTGCTTACCTTTGCGCTCCGCCGGAGACGCAGGCTCCAGGTGCCCTCTGACGTTTTCCAGCGCGTTATGGAAGTAGCCCCTTGCACATGATGCCCTCTGACGATCTTCGGACGTTACGGACGTAGGCCCCTGGTGCCCTATATGGGGACTACGCCGATCCCATTTACAGCCAGGGCTCATGCGTCGAAAGGATTGTTTCTCAACTGCATGTTCACTTTAGTATGGTCAATGTACCTTATTTATGTCTTGTCACTTTCTTTGATTGTGGCATATTTTATATTCAGTATTTATATGGCATGTTTATTGTATCTTGTTACGTCCCTCTGGGGACCTGGTTATCTCTCCAGGTGTGTGCTTCTGTGAATTTGCAGGTGTTCTAGCCAAGGCCGTGATCTTCGCCATCCTTTCGAAGATGATTGCACTTGGTTCGTCTTGTTATTTCATCTATTCCTTCTTGTACCTTTTATTTGAGATAGTTGGTAGTGGACTTTGTCTCCGCCCAATGTATTGTACAAAGACTTATTACAGTTGATTATATGATATCTTTTATTCTTCATTTGTGGATGAGATTAGATTACTCTTGGTTTACTGCATTTTACAGCTTATGTATTCATACGAGATTTTCATACATTGGAGTATACTTCGTATGTATACAGCTGGCATGGATACGTACCTAGTCCTAAGTATTTTGGGACTAGGGCGTTACATGTTTTTGTGGTGGCCCATGCAGGTCAAGTTGTCACTTCGATTACGTAATTGTACCGATGTGAGCCTGCAACATAGGATTAGAATCTAGGAATCTCATCCATACAGCTTGACCTCTTCTCTTGGCTTCAAATTCTGAACTCTCATTCGACTTTCTTGAATTGTATCTTGCTTGATTCCTTTCTACCATTAATTCTTATTTTCGTGCTTTGTGTCAACTAGGAAGATCACTACACTAGTATACACTCATAGGTCTAACACATGGCTAAAATAGTTATATTGGCAATTGGAATACATCTAAGACTCTAATTGAGTTAAAAGGTTTTTTTAAGAAGTGTGATTTAATCTTGAGATTTCTAAATAGAAAACACCATAGGATTGATACTGCAAAAAAAAAATGCTAGATTCTTTATACCATTGATTTAAGAAATTGATTGGATTTTTGAGATTTGATATTTATGATTTATTGAGTTATAGCTATACATCTTTGCACAAGTATAAAAATTGAATTGCCTTTCGAGTTGTGATATTTATAAGTTTTTGGTGATAGATATACATCTTTGAACAAATATAAAATTTATTTGATTTTCGAGTTTTGATATTTATGATTTATTGTATTATAGTTATACACCTTTGAATAGTTATAAATTTGGTTTGAAAATGATCTTAGCTTTTAAAAATGGCCATAGGAATTATTTAAATTTGAGTTGTACAACTTGAGATTTTCGTGTTTAGTAAATTTTGAATTTTAAGTGGAAGTAATGACGGTGAATTTTGGTTTAAAAAATTTGAAAGTTATGAAAACGATTTTTGAGAAATTTTTATGGTGTCCTATGATTGAGGATTTACAAATCTATTTAGATTTTTGGAAAAAAAAGATTTTGACTGATAAGATTATTTGAAAATTTAGTTTAATGAGGGATTGCTAATATTAAAATTTTTGGGAGAATTTCGAATTGATGTGATAAAAGGTTATTTTGATTGATTAAAGTAAGTGACCATTTAAAGGTTGTGATTTTGTTGGAATAACTAAGCATTAATGGAAGTTAAAATTGATGAGAGTATTGAGCTTAATTTTTTGAGATTGCCTTTAATATGCTAAGAGTTTTATTATGAGTTATTTGAAAATTTTAGAGTGTTAAATTTTTGATTTATTGTGAAATTTTTATGAATTCGTAAATTATGAACTCTTGAGTTAAATAGTTGAATTTAAGCGTTAATTTTGGAAAATGTTAGTAGTAACGTGATAAAGTTTGCTTTGAGATTTATGAAAGTGATTTAAATTTTGGTCATGATTAAATTGAACGGCTTGGAGTTAATACAAATTTTGGCGGTTTATTTTTTTAATTAAGAAACCTTTGGAGGAAGCCTGAGTTAAAATCTTAATGGTTGGCCATCAAGATAGCTCTAATAAGATAGATGTACTCCACACTAAATGTCATATCACTCATGACCATGATAGTAGTATGTACACAAGTGTTGTTAGTCATCTACCCAGCTATGTGACTGTATTTCCACCTCGACTTACTCGATCTTTCTTCAATTCTAGATCTTTTAATTGCGACCTTCTAACCCATTTGCAATTTGAATAATGAGTTAATGGTTCCTTAACTGTATTCATCTAATGGACTATCTTCTCTCTAGAACTATGTCCCTAAATGATTTTATTGGATTCTCTAATTAATTTTATTTATTTTTTATTTCATGCTTTAACTTGATCTTCTTTATTTTTGTACATTAAATATCACCTCGTGAACTCCCACTTTCTACTTTAGATCTTTTGGCGTCCCTTACCGTCACTTGGATATTTGGAGCATGACACTAGACTTTTCATTCCGATAAATTTCATATGTAAGACCTAGACGAGCCCACCTTCATGTAGACATATCATGTCCCACCAAAACCCATCTTCTTGTACTCTATTTTTTGATATGATCTTATGGTCAAAATGGCCAAACTATAATCTTTACCATGATACGGATATATTTTTCGACCACGGATAGGGATTCAACCTCGACTCAATTCTTTCGACCCGATATGTGATTTTATTCTACTTAATTCCTTAAATGCTTAAAATTGTGCTTTATCTTGATTGCTTGACCCGTTGTCCCATCACACTACTAGTTTAACTTTTGTAAGTTGGGTAGAATACCTCACGGCCCAACAATGCCTTTGTCCTTGTGACCCATGTTCATTAAGTTTGCTCAGACTATAAAATTCAGAGGACCCTAACTTAGCTAGTCAACCAAGCCAACTGCATAGGCCCAAACTTCGGACGAGCCTTGATTTTAAAAGATCCTGAACTATTTAAAATTTTCTTCATCAGTACCTCCCTTGCTCATATTTTGACTATCTCATGCTGCTAACATAGCTTCAGTTTTGCAAGCTTATTTTATTATCAAGCTTGATCATGACATATTTTATTGGGTGCACCCACTAACATATTGTCTAATCAGAACCAGTACATGATGGTCTGATCAACCTATTGTACTTTGGTTCGCTTATCACACATTATTCTACGTGGATGGAGACATAGTAAACTTGCATTAGAGTCTCATCCGCGACAGCCTTGGAAATTCTTTTTGAATTATATCCACCGCCTATGAACCCCGCAATTCGTACTCCATATATAACACCGTCTTTGAAACCTTTGTTGTTCTTGTCTTTTACTCATTTTGGAAAGACAAGGCACTGTACTTGCTAGATAGACTCAAGGTATCATCTTTGGTTGCCCAATCGGTTAATTATACACAAATGTAGATAGCCACCGACCGACTCATGTGGCTGTATCCTCGCCTTTAACTACTCCTCGTTCCTTAACCCTAGAATTGTTATCGTGTCCTCCCAATTATTCTTGAGCACTCGAGAGTGATTCTAATCATCACTTAATCAAACCCTCGACCAAGACGATTAGTATCCAGTTCTCCCTTAAGGAATCACATCTCCTAAATGTCTAATTTATTTTCTTTGGTCTACCCACTTCCTTACTGTTCTTCTAAATTGGATATTCAAAATTTTGTCACCTTCATTAGCAACCCTTATTCAATTCCATAACCATGATATATTTTTGTATATATCTACTCCACAATTTTCTATTGCATGGTGGTGTTAAACGCTGTTTTATCGCCTCCTCCAAAATTTAATTGCATTTTGGTATTGACGAACTCTTCCTATCCCTCAACCCTATCTACCCTATTAATCCTAAATTTCGAGAACGAAATTCTTGTAAGTTGGGTAGGATGTAAAACCCCCTATTTTTTAAATTATTTTTTATTATTTTATTAGACTTAAAAATAAATTTATGCAATTTATGATTTTTATTAGGAATGTGACCTTAGCCACTGTTGAATTTTGTAACACAAGACTACCATGAATTTTGGCACGGAAGATGTAGCAGTGTGTCTTGATTAGTGTACTAGCCATGCTAGGGGAAGCCTTGCCATGGGGATGACCGAACTAGGAAAACCAGGCCGAGTGGTGTAATGACTCATTTAAAATATTTTATTTAACTATTATTTTATTTAATGATTTTATTGACCCGGTGGGACCAAACCAGCCCGAACTAGGCCCGGACCAAACCCAGGCCCAAGTAGGCATGTTGTGTGACCGAGACAACCCTGTAGCCCTATTTTATGTGTGTACAAATAATTTCTAAATTATTTTAGAATTTCATGTGCAATTTAAAATCATTTAATTATTTGTGCAATTATTGGTATTTTATTATTTAAATAATATTTTACAAAATAGTACATTTTGTGGACCCGGGAAAAGGGTGTGCAGTGTAAGTGCACTCATTGGGACGATCTTATTAATTTATTATTATTAAAGTTATTTTGTGGAGATTTAATAAACATGTTTTCCTATTTAAATATTATTATTATTTTTAGTTGATTTATTAAGGATTGAATTTATATATATATATATATATATGCTCAAATATATTAAATAATTGGATAGTTGACTTTTAAATGGTATTTGGATTTTAAATAGATTTTTTGGTGTATATATATATATATATATATATATATATATATATATATATATATATATATATATATATATATATATATATATATATATATATATATATATATATATTAAAGTTTAAGAAAAGAAAAGAAAAGATTGAAAAAAAAACCCTAAGTGGTCGGCCCCACCATGTGGGAGCCGACCATATATATATATATAGTTATATATAACTATATATATATATATATATATATATATATATATATATATATATATATATATATATATATATATATATTGAAAACCCTAATCTCCATCACCTTCCTCCTCCTTCCTCCACCCTCGTCCACCTATCCCCGGCGAGCGCACCCAGCCTCGTACGCCGCAACGTAGCCACGCGACAGCAGTCCCGCGACGACGACATCAACAAACAACAACCACAACAACAGTTTTCCACTCTAAGGTACTCAACTTCCCCGATCAATTTCTCTGTCAATTCTACTCCGATTTTTGATCCGTAAATTCGTGTAGAAATCCCACATGACCCTCTTCGAGATCCCCCAGGTGGATTTCGACATGGCCATCCAACTTGCTCGAAAAATTGAGGCAAAGTTGGAGAAAAACCACTTTTCTGGAATATTAAAAACTGTTTCAAAACACCAACTTGTCGGCCACTTTTCTCGCTGTCTATTAAACTTTCATAGAAACTAATTAAAGGAAATCGAAGACAACATAACCGAGATTGTAATGCACCTTTTGGATTCACTTTTCATCTAGTATGTAAAAAGTTACACGTTGTTAAAGTTTTCTAAAAAATTATAAATTCTGTTTTCAAAATATAGAAAATTTTCTCGATACGGCGTGCGCCCCGACAAACCGGGCGACGTGGTCGCGCACTATACGCATTGAAAGGCGCGTATGGATGTTGTCGACGTGTGGGAACTGACGGAACCCGATTTCGTTACATGTGCGGGACGAAATCAGTGCGTATTCGTCGAGATACCCCCGTATCGACCCTTTGCAAATTAAGTCACAACTTTGTGCACACTCATCAAATCGCGACAAAACTTTCGCCATTGGACTCGAAATATTTTTCTGGTCCTGTATGCCCAATTTGGTTCAATTCTGAGAAGGTTGACCGGGACGCTATTTTGGCGGGCCCATAATCCCACTCAACGGGCGATTTTGTGCACGGCCCACCAGAATCCAAAATTGGACATACCGTTGGATTCGTCTCATCAAAACAAATATGTAGACATGTAGTTTGACGACTTTAGAGACCGTAGATATTGGCACACATTTCGGTACAAAGCGGGTCCAACGGCGGACATCGTTTTGACCCGAAATTACGAAATTGCCCCTGTTCCAGAATTTAACTTTTGGACATGTGTTTCCTAGGCATATCTTATATTCTAAACTCGTTCGTGATGTTTGTTGTAGCATCCAGGGTCATCTGCGGGATTTGACTTTTTTTGCTTCGTTTATTTGCCGGTTCGAGCTACTGGATTATTCTCTTTTGCACATAACCTCAGGCAAGATACCTTGCCATTAAACTGTTTATATTCAGTTTGCATTTTATTACATATCACTGTTCATTTATTTCCAGTTTTTACAGTTCTTGATTTACTGTCTGCTCAGTGATATTAGATATAGTTTGTTATTATCCTTTGGTTGCATGTGGACTTAGAGTTAAGAGACTACCGGTTGTAGGGTATTGCATATACCTTGACACAGTTATACCATGAGGATGTGTGAGATGAGTAGCATGTAGAGGTTTTTGCGTGTGGGCTGATCCCCCATGCGCATGCGTTAGGGTTAACTGCTAATAGAGACGTGTTAGGAGACATAGCAGTTAGTAGAGGTACATGGTCGTGGTTGCGACTTGACAGGTACATTGGGTGGGGAGAACAATACTTGACGTATGGGCTTCTTTGCACTTCCCTGCTTACCTGTGCGCTCCGTCGGAGACGCAGGCTCCAGGTGCCCTCTGACGTTTTCCAGAACGTTATGGACGTAGCCCCTTGCACATGATGCCCTCTGACGATCTTCGGACGTTACGGATGTAGGCCCCTGGTGCCCTATATGGGGAGTACGCCGATCCTATTTACAGCCATGACTCATACGTCGAAAGGATTGTTTCTCAACTGCATGTTCACTTTAGTATTGTCAGAGTACCTTATTTATGTCTTGTCACTTTCTTTGATTGTGGCATATTTTATATTCAGTATTTATATGGCATGTTTATTGTATCTTGTTACATCCCTCTGAGGACCTGATTATCTCTCCAGGTGTGTGCTTCTGTGAATTTGCAGGTGTTCTAGCCAAGGCCGTGATATTCTCCATCCTTTCGAAGATGATTGTACTTGGTTCGTCTTGTTATTTCATCTATTCCTTCTTGTACCTTTTACTTGAGATAGTTGGTAGTGGACTTTGTCTCCGCCCAACGTATTGTATAAAGACTTATTACAGTTGATTATATGATATCTTTTATTCTTCATTTGTGGATGAGATTAGATTACTCTTGGTTTACTGCATTTTACAGCTTATTTATTCATACGAGGTTTTCATACATTGGAGTATACTTCGTATGTATGTAGCTGGCATAGATACGTACCTAGTCCTAAGTATTTTGGGACTGGGGCGTTACACTATCGATATGACCACATAGTCGAGTATGTGACGAACCTGCTTCCAAAAGAGCCTTTGGAGAGGCTGAATGCTATCAAGAAACATTTCTTTCACTTTTTCTCCGCCATGATGAGCTCGGGGCAATTGGAGGGGGAATACCTGAAGCCTGCGTTCCTTTTTGGGAATGCTTTGTCTGTAAAGAACACCCGGGTGCTGGATATATCCGAGAGCTGGGACTTTGCTCTTGACGGGGTGGAGATCCATATCCCTCCGATAGAGCGTCATTTCCCTTTCTCATGGTTCAATATGTTACCGCTAGACAGAAAGATGGTAGACACCTTGACCCCAAGCAAGTCGGGGATGTTTGTGGGAAACATCCATTATAATAGGAATTTGGGGTCAGCGTATGCAGGAAGGAAACCGGTCAGTCGGTATGTGATGGGACTGGCTCCGGGTAACTTTATAAACGTAACGGGTCCCAATTTCATATTCTCTCACGCTGATACCTTCTTGAACCAGTTGCTCGCAAAGGATCGTATCCCGTCGGCTGGTTGACGTTGCTGAACTGGATAAACCCTATCCCTGCATGGGCCGACTTGACCACGTGGATTCTGTAGAAGTATGCACTCCCCTGCGTGAGATCGGCCTCTACCACGCCATTCGGGGCACCTGTCATGGTCTACCCATAAATAAGCCGTTGTTCATGGCTCTTCTGGAGATGTACAACCGGCGGACGGGAACCTTCTACACACCGGAAAGGGAGCTGGGACTCGCTCTCCACGAGATATATATTATCTCCAAGTTGCCCTGGGGGGAAGAAGTCTTTGAAGTGTACACTCCTATGAACGAAGAGCTCGAGGATTTGGATCGGCAGTTCCCGGACTTTGTTGTCGTGTATCGAAAATTGTTATGTCACCACAGTAGTTGTCATCAGACGGCTCTCAAGAAGGATGGTAGCTCGGAAGGGAGCATTCCTCACACCACCACCTGGGTCTCATACCTTTTCACGCTAGGTGCCTCAGGCCGGGTTTCTTCCCGAGATCCTCAAAATCATGAGGAGGTACAAAACCTGGTGTCAACTGCCAAGAGATCGAGGTCTACGGGCGACATATTTGGGAGTAAGACCGATTCCTTTAGTTATTTTTATCATGGTATTCAGCGACTGTCGGAGAAGGGGCTTTTGGCGGGATTCCTGATGTTGTGGTTACGAAACTGCGTAGTCTCCGGAGGGGCAGGTTCCATTGAGAGGATCAGTCGCCATTTTATCCTCCCTGCCGTAAAGCTGGTCTTTGGTGCCAAGCTGGCTCTTCTTCCGGCCATGGTGTGCAGCATACACCATGGCCTTCGCGCCTTTTCTTCCAAGGTCATCGTCCGTGACACGGCGATAGATTTTGAGCGCATAGAGCTGCCATACCATTATCTGATGGGGTGGCTGTTAATGCACAACCGGTCTTTGATGAGGCCTGGAACAGAAGATGGCGTTAGGGTTGATGACACTTTCATTTTTCGATTCTACCATCAGCCCTGGGAGTACAGCACCATGCCAGCCTGTCGGAGAGCGCTGACGAGAGTGGACGGATATGACTTTTTTGTGACCGTACCTCGTTTTACTGCTGAAGAAGTGAGGAGCGTACATATTGATGGTACCGAACCTCCTCTCCTCTTACCTGAGAAAATGCTCCTTTGGCTGCATAATATCCGTCCAGTGCACCTAGTGTATCGTAACTGCAATATCGTCTACCTGGAGCCTTACTTGCCCAGCAGGTTCTCTCGCCAGTTCGGGTATAGCCAATTGTTCTTTGACAGTCCCAGCTCTTGCCTGGGCTTTGAAGGTAGCGTCCTGGATGGTATCAGGGCATGGCATTATTATGAAACGGTTCATACCCGAACCAACTTTTCAGTCCCTGATGGTGGGGTGCCAGGAGAGATTTTGTATAAGGCGGCCCTATACCATGTTACGGCGAGCAAGCCTCCCGTTAATTTTGACCCGAGTACCAGCTTTATTGTGGGTACTGGATTAGCAGAGAAGCCCAAGGGGTCTAAGACGAGGAAGAGGAGGGCGAATGCGGTTTCTGTGCCTGACTCGGAGTCCACAACCGCGGACGAAGAGAATAACGAGCACGAGATAGATAACTCTTTCCCTCATGTGGAAGATGCTGGGGCGGATCAGCCGCATATTGTGCCAGATGAGATGGTGGCGAATCAGCCGCCTGTCGCGCCTGATGAGATGGTGGCGGATCAGCCACCGTCGTGCCTGGTCCTTCGTGCAAGCGGGGCAGGCGCGTGTCCACTGATGGTAGCAGAACATATTCTACGAAGCGGGCTGCGGTAAGACGTCGCGTCCTGTTCATTAAAGAGAGAGGTGAAAGTGATGATACCGCTTCGGAGGTGAATTGAACTGCTGCTATCTTCTCCTTTAGTCCTTCTTTTCCCTGAACTGTTGCTTAACCATTTTTCTTCTCTCTGTAGGCATCAAAAGAAAAGGATTTCTCATAACCAGCTGATGTTCCTGAAGCTGATCCGGTCATAGCCACTTTGGTTAGTGACATGTGTACCGAGATCGCTGCTGCCGGGGTTCTTCCGGATACGGCTGAAGCTCCTTCCGTTGCGAAGGTCTCCATTCAGGGCGATGTGGACCCTACCGAGCCAATCTCTGAGGGTGCTGGATTCCAGCCGGGTGATGTGGACCCCACTGCCTCTACCTCCAGGGCTGCTGGAGCGGTGGAACCCACGGCATTCGTCTCGGATGTCGCCGGTGAGGAGGGTACGATCACTGAGATCAAGCCTCAAGTTCTGCAACCCTCTTCTGGTAAGCTAAGACAGATCTTGACCAGTGAGGAAGTTTATTCGCTCTATCATCACATCCTTCGGGTTAAGATGATTGATAGTTGCTCTGGGCATACAGGTCCCGCCTCTTCACTGCCCATGACGGATACTGTCAGGGAAGGCTCTGCCAGCGGAGATTTGGTGGAAGGGAGCGTGCCCCCTCCTCTTCTGACTTATCTTGAGGGGCCTCCCGTCGGATCGAGTTCGGAAGGTCAGATGGTGGCACAGCCTGGACAGGGAGCAATGGTCCCTGCATCTTCCTCTGCTCGTATGGCTTTGGGGGTTGACCTCTCAGCCTTACCGAGTATCCAGATTGTTCGGGCCGTGGAGGAAGAATTGGCCGTTGTTCAAGCATCCTTTCGCTCAGAATTTATTTCCCTTGTGGCAGGGGCGGCAAGTTCTGTTGCGTCTTCTTCGACACTGCCAGCTACACTTCCTTTGACATCGTCCTCTACGGAAGTTCTGTATGAGGCGTCACAGGATATGGTTGATAGTTTCTACCGCCACTTGAAGAGAGGAGTAGAAGCTACTGTGGAGCGGGGGACCCCCTTTGCCTTGGCCCGACAATGCGCTCGTGGCCAAATTAAGACTCTTAAAACCCTTCCTGGCGGGGCAGGGATAGCTGCGCTTCTGGAGCCCAAACTGTTAGAGGCTGATCAGCTTGTGGCCTAGTTTCAAGTGCTGCGGCAAGCTGATCTGTCTGCAACAATAGATCAGGAGCGGGGCTTCCTCACCACTGCCTTGGAGAAGATAAGGCTTGCGCGAGATACATCCAAGCCGGTTATAATAAAGGACCTTGGCGACCTATCTCTCTTGTACGACCAGCTGAGCCGCCGGAGCGAGGTTTGCAGGGCTCGGGAAGAGGCCGCCTCCCGGGGAGTAATCGATATAAGGGAGCAGATCCTCGAACTTCAGAAGAAGTTGGCCTTCTTGGAGTCTGAGCTTGAAGCTTCCCGTGCGAATAAAGAGCTGATTATTCAGGATGCTGAAAGAGTTTTCCGAGCTTCTGCTAACCTGGAGCGTGCTCTGAAGAAGTTTGAGGTTGGCTGGCGGGCTCACGCGCACTTCGAAGATGCGGCGCTGCTGACTCAGGAGGCCGAGCGTCGGGCCAAACAGAGGTTTGAGCGGTCGACTGCCTTGTTGAGGGACCGTCTCAGGGCATTATGTATCGCCGAACAATAGTCGGCTTTTTTTTCTTTTTTTGTTTTTGTTGCTTTCCTTTCTTGAGGGGATGTGGTCCCCAGAATATGTAGTACTTTTGTCTTTCAAATAAAAGAGTATGCTTTATTCTACCCTTCGTTTGTACTGCTTATTGTGTTTGTAGTGGTGTGGTATTGGCCCCACTGGGGGACTGTTTGGGGACTTGTTACCCTGGGTATACCTTGGTTTTAGGTACAGATAACAAGTTGATGGGGATACTTGGAACAATTCCATAGTAAGGTTGCTGTGAACATTTCTGGTATCGGGAAAAAGAATGCCATGGAGCAGCTGGGCCCCCGGGGCATGATGAGAAATGAGGGGCATGTACTAGGAAACTTAGTACAACATTTGTGGTCAGTAGTGGACATTTGTGGTCAACAGAGGACATTTGTGGGCCTATTATCCTTGGCATACCCTGGGGTTTCTTTTGGTACAGATAATAAGTCGAGAGAGAACCGACATACTTACTCAGAGGTAATGAGGACATGGTAAATATGAGAGTTTCTTCGATGGAGCCTTCCCACCCAGAGGTAATGAGGATATGGCAGGAGTGGACTCTATGAAGGGATACATAGAACGACTCAGAGGTAATGAGGACGTAGAAGTTCTATATAAGGGGCGGTTTGTTTTTGATGAAAGGGAAACAACTCAGAGGTAACATCGACGTAGTTATTTTGGAGAATTTGTGGATCTGTTACCCTTTTTGTGCACTGGAAGTACGGGTATTGGATCATAAAGAAGGAGCTCTTTTAGGAGGAAAGTTCAGAGGTATGTTCATACATGACTTACTACCTAAAAGATGCGATATAAATTTATCTTTAGTGACCCGGATGTGAGTTCAGCGGTACTTGCGGGTACATAACTCAACAGTTTGGAAGATTTGGAGTCGGAATATGATTTCAGCGGTACCAAGGGGCACATAACCCATCAATCAAGGATATTTGGATTTGGAATGTGAGTTCAACGGTACCAGGGGGTACGTAACTCGACAATTTTGGGGAATTTGTAGTCGGAATGTAAGTTCAGCGGTACCACAGGGTACATAACTCGTCATTCTGGGATATTTGTAGTCGAAATATGAGTTCAGCGGTACTAGGGGGTACGTAACTCAGCAATCTGAAAGATTTGGAGGATGTCTTTTCAGACATAATACTTCTTCAGGAACTTGCTGTTGATAGGCAACATGAGCAAGTCTCCATTTTGTTTTGCGAGGTGGTAAGCTCCATTGGAGAATACAGCATCGATGATGAATGGGCCTTCCCACTTTGGCTGGAACTTGTCGACGGTTTTGTGAGTCGTAGCCATCGGCCTCCGAATTGCCAGAACGAGATCGCCCACTTGGAATATTCTGATTTTAACCTTCTTATTGAAGGTTCCGGAGATACGGGCTTGGTACAGCTCGATTCGTTGTTGAGCTAACAGGCGTTTCTCGGCTAGGGCTTCCAACTCTTGCAGTCGACGATGGTGATTATCATCTGTTGTCAGTCGGTAGGCGAGAGCGATGCGGAGTGAGAGGATTTAAGTCTCCAATGGGAGAACCGCCTCACTTCCACATACTAGAGAGAATGGCGTGTTCCCAGTGGCCGTCCGTACTGTAGTATGGTACGCCCATAAGCATTCACCGAGCTTTTCATTCCAATCGCGTTTGTATGATGACACAAATTTCTTGAGAAGTTTGATAATTGTTTTGTTGAATGCTTCAGCCAGACCATTAGCTGCCGGGTTGTATGGTGTTAAAGCAATATTCTGGATTTTGTGTTTGTCGTAAAACCGATAGAAAGCGTGGCTTGCAAACTGCGGACCATTATCATGGATGATCCTTCGGGGTAGTCCAAAGCGGTAAATGACATGATGCTTGAGAAAGCTGATCACGTTTGAAGTCTTGACTTCTGCCAGCGGAATAGCCTCCACCCATTTGGAGAAGTAATCTGTGATTGCGAGTATGAAGCGGTGTCCTGGGACGAAGGTGGAGTGATTGGACCAATAATGTCCATTCTTCATGCTTTGAATAGCCAGGATGCCACCGTCGGATGTAGAATCTCGGATGGCTGGTGGATGAAATCTGCGTGGACTTGACAGGCTTTGTATTTTCGTGCATAGTCTATGGCATCTGCAACCATCGTGGGCCAGTAATAGCCCATTCGTTGAAGGCAATCCTGTAATTTCGGGCCAGGCTGATGGGCCCCACAGATGCCATCATGAGCTTCACGCACGACTTCTTTGGTTTCTGTGTTTGTCAGACATCGAAGCAGTAATCCGTCATATGATCGCCGATATAGCATTTTTGTCTCTGTATCGTAGAAGAATCTGAGGGAACATCTTCTGATAGAAGTGGCTTCCTTCGGATTCTCTGTTAGGATGTCGTAGACTACGAAGTCAAAGAATGGTTGTTTCCAGTCTGGTGCTTCGTCGACTGTCAGCACGAAGTAACTCTCAACAAATTGAACATTATTCCTGGGACAGACCAACTCACGGCCTATGATGTCGACCAAGTGGTGAGCATGATTTGGAACTGCTAAGGAAGCGGCAAGGCCTACTAGGGCGTCAGCTTCAATATTCTGGAGCCTGGGAATGTGTTCTATGAAGAACCTTCCAAGGATGAGATGATGTCAATCGCTATTTGGTGATAGGGGATCATGTCTTCATGACGCACTTCGTACGAGCCCCGAATTTGATTGATGATTAGCTACGAATCGTCGTATGCTTCAAGATACTCTACCCCGAGCTTCTTTACAAGTCGGAGGCCAATGACCAGAGCGTTGTACTCGGCCACATTGTTTGAGCAGGACTCCGTGAGGGAGTAAGCCCGATTGATCACCAGCCCGGAGGGAGAAATCAGCACCACTCCGACTCCAGCAACGATGTTGCCCTTGGGCCCCGTTTTGGAAGTACCGTCGAAGAACATTCGCCATACGGCATCATGAGAGGCCATATTTGAATTGGCGACCTCATCTGGAATCTCTTCGTCTATCATGGTTGACTCCGATCCTGGATGAGCTACTAAAAAGTCTGCCAGAGCTTGACCTTTAACAACCTTATGCGGAACGAAGATCATGTGGTAGGGAGACAGTAAAATCGCCCAGGTAGCAAGGCGAGAGCTGAGTGCACCTGGATATGACATGGATGGTTTGTCCCGGGACGTAGTGTCGCGTCTTCTGAATGGCGAACACCAGAGCAAGACACTCCTTTTCTACGACAGTGTATCAGTGTTCCGGCCCCATCATCATTCATCTGAGGTAATATATAGCCTGCTCGTGGCCTGCATCATTGTTTTGTGCTAGTAAAGTACCGAGAGAATGCTCCATTGCTCGCACATAGAGCAGGAATGGTTTTCCAGCAACCGGGGCCACCAGGACTGGAGGGTTCGTCAGATATGCTTTGATGCTGTCGAAGGCGCGCTGGCATTCTTCATTCCATACGAATGAAACGCCCTTCTTCATGAGGTGGGTGAATGATTGACATCATCCGGAGAGGTTAGAGATAAACCTCCTGATGTAGGCCAGTCTCCCTTGAAGTCCTCGGAGTTCACGGAGATTTGTTGGGGGACCCATTTCCATGATTGCCTTCGTCTTCTCAGGGTCTATATGAATACCTTGGGAAGTGATGATGAAACCCAAGAACTTTTCGCTGGATACGCCCAAGAAAGATTTTGTGGGATTCATTTTTAAATTGTGCGCTCGCATCAGGTCGAACACTGTCCTCAGATCCTGCAGATGGTATCCTTTAGAGCGGCTTTTGACAGCGATGTCGTCGACGTAGCATTCTACTGTCTGGCGCAGGTGGTCTCTAAAGATGATGCTCATAGCTCTTTGATAGGTGGCGCCGGCATTCTTTAAATCGAAAGGCATGACTGTGTAGCAATATGTGCCAATTGGTGTTCGGAATAATGTATGCTTTTCGTCATCAGGGAACATTTTAATTTGGTTGTAGCAATATGTGCCAATATGTGCCAGATGGTATCCTTTAGAGCGGTTTTTGACAGCGATGTCGTCGACGTAGCATTCCACTGTCTGGTGCAGGTGGTCTCTAAAGATGATGCTCATAGCTCTTTGATAGGTGGCGCCGGCATTCTTTAAATCGAAAGGCATGACTGTGTAGCAATATGTGCCAATTGGTGTTCAGAATAATGTATGCTTTTCGTCATCAGGGAACATTTTAATTTGGTTGTACCCCGAGAAACCATCCATGAATGACATACGCTCGAAGCCGCAGGTGTTGTCAATCATGATATCGGTGATAGGGAGGGGGAACTCATCCTTAGGACATGCCTCGTTCAGATTGCGAAAGTCGATGCAGATTCAAATCTTTCCATTTTTCTTGAGGATGGGTACTATATTGGCGATCCAGTCTGGATGCTGTTCCTCGCGGATGAAGCCGCTGGCTATCAGTTTATTGACCTCAGCTTCAATGGCATTCATGATGTCAGGGCGGAACCGTCGTTGCTGTTGCTTGACCGATTTTGCGTCCGGACGGACGTTGAGCTTGTGAAGTGCAACCTCGGGGTTCAGTCCTGGCATATCTTCATAGCTCTAGGCGAACACGTCGATGTATTCTCTGACGAGTTGTAGTAGTGATTCTCGCTCTTCGTCCGTCAGATTCTTGCTGACGAAGATGGGCTTTGGAGAGGACTCATCACCGAGATCGACTTGTACAACCTCATCCTCGGTGGGAGGCTCTCTTTGTTCGAACCGCTACTCCTATTGCGCATTTAGTTGTTGTGTCCACGGCTCTAACTCAAGAAATTCAGGAATGTCTTCATCTTCTTCGTAGGTGTCGACAATTGCCATAGACTTGCCTGAATACGTCCCCGAGGCTGACATCCGAATCGAAAGTTGTTGATCCGGTTGAGTGTGAATGCCAGTCGCATTCCTCGTCTGAGCCTTCTGGGGTCATTGCCGGTGTAACATAACCTAGCCCACATCTGGTTTTGTTGTAATAGTCTCATGGTTTCCCAGCCGGGACCGGCGATTATAAAGGTAACTGTCGTCCAGTACCGTAGTTTAAGCCTGGTGTAGTTTCCAGATCATACCGTTGTTTTTGTATAAGGTACTTGGATTGGAAACTATACAGATAAAGGGGCAATCTCCAGATGTCGGGTTCGAGATCAACTTCTTCTACCCTGAAGGGTTATGGGTCATTTTTCCGGCCGAAGATGATTGGATGATCCTCTCCCTCGATTATGCGATAAGCATCTTCTACTGGAGTAAGTTAGTTTATGGTGTAGACATTTGTTACCTGTGTGTTCAGGTGAGTGCCTATACCGTGTTCCATAGCATACATTGTACAAAGTTTATTAAGCTCGAGATAATTCAAAGATAGCCCTTTATTGATGAAGTAAGGTATCTTTTCAAGTAGGATTACATCATCTGGGGATGGAACATCGGTGTGAGCAACCACATATTTGGCCAGCTCTGGCTCTTCTTCGACCACCCCCTGTGTCAATGAAGACTGGAAGGATGACTTAGGCAGCTTAATCATCAGGGGCTCCATGGGTGGAGCAGAATATGGAGTCGTTGGCATACTAGCCACCCCCAGCTTGGTGCTCGGTGCTGGGCAGGGATTTGTTGGCGGGCTAGCAGTCCCCGTCTTAGCGCTTTGCTACCGATTCATTCTGGAAAGACAAATCGTCATTGGTTTAACAGAGGGATTGAGCTCCTCTGTTTGTTACTGGCTAGGTCTAGGCAGCCTGATTGTTAGTGGTCTTGGCGCTTGGCCAGACCTTGGCAGTCGGATTATGATTTATTCCTCCTGTGCAGAGAGGCTAATTGCGTCCTTACGCAGAGTGGCTGTAAGGGGCACAGTTATGCCAGGTTTGCAGGCTTGAAGGTGGATCGTCAGAGGTTCTTCCAATCCAGTTGCCGCCTCAGTCGGAGCTTGAATATCTCCTTCGACAAGGTATCTTTTCGACATCTCGTACAAGCATGAGTCGGAGTAGTAGGATTCGACCCCTTTAAAAGGATCGATGTCAGCAAATTCTGTCCTCACGAAGCCGTGCTTGTCGACGTTCTTGAAGCACTGGTGCAGTATGGAGGGCACGATCATGTAATCGTGTACCAAGGATGCCCCAGGAAAATATTGTAGGAAGTGTCCGCATCTATAACATAACAGGTCACTTCTGACTGAAGGTCGCCGATTTGGTACTTCAAGCAAATCTTCCCGATTGGATAGCTTCTGCCTGAATTGAAACCGCTGATGCCGGTGCTTGTCGGTGTCAGGCGATGCATTGGGATACGCAGATGGTGTAATAGGCTCTTCGGGATGATGCTAATGGAAGAACCGGGATCAATATGCATTTGGTCCACCTTGACATCGCCAATGTACCCAGTATAATACAGAGGGCGATAATGCAAGTTGGTCTTGATAAGCATATCTTGCGGAGTGAAGACGATGTTGGGCATTGTGCCTGTGCAAGCGCTGTCCTGGAAATCTGCAGGCGAGCTCTCCCCAGTGAGATTGGACTGAGCCAGATATGCATCGGCATTCTGGAGTGCCTCATTCAGTGCGACGCGAACATCTTTGGAGAGTCTCAGGAGCTCGTATAGCGACAATTTGGTCAGTGTGTTAGCCAATTGCGCCAAGATGTCAAAGTTGTAGGGCCTCTCCAGCCCATGAGGCATCTCTCTTCGGAGTGGTTTGTCAAAGCGAGTCTCCTTCGGCCTAGGCTTGTCGTTCGTCGAAGGCTGCGAAGGTCCTGGAGCATCAGCAGCTGTTGGCTGATGATCTTTAGTCGAGTTACCCGGTGGAGGTTGGGTTTGTGCGCCGGAGCGGGTAACAACAGCAATAACTTCTTCGACCTCTGCCGAGGTTGTGCGGCATGATTTGACTTTCCCGCTTTTCTTCTTGCTGATGGAGGAAGGAGCGGACTGAGTCACTTCAGGTACCAGATCCGGATGGACCCATATGACCTCCCCTCGTGATGTGGTGAGGGGCACTAGTCCGGCATCCTGGTTTCGGGGTGGTGGAAGGTCAGCGATCTCCATCCTTGCTCTGGGGACAGATACTACTCCATCTTGAGTCTTTGTCGGAGGGAAGTTAGCAAATTGTATTGACACAATGTTAGCTGCTACGGTTACCTCTTCGAAATCAATGGCCAGGGCCTTAGAATCGATGAGATAATAGATGTATCGCTTCAGTTGGTAGCAGTCATGGGTAGCATGGTGGACATAGGGATGGTAGTGGCAGTACTTGGGGTTCTCCATTTCTGCAGGTCGAGGTTCACGCCTTGGAGGAGGGAGCTGAATTCGACCCCCTTGTATGAGCATGTCCAAGATGGGCTTGACATGGCCGTCCTCGAAGGAATAGGTCATCTGAGACTACTGCTTCTCTACTGGCTTCGGTTCAGGCTTCGGCACTGTGTCGGCTACTATAACCTGTTTGCCCTTGTTGTCTCGATTGTTGGAAGGATTACTACTATTGTTGCTGTTAATGTTAGGGCGTTTGCCCTTATCTTCTCCTTCCGAGACATGCAATCCCAATTGGCGAGCTTTCTTCAATTTGTCTTCTGCGCTAGTGGTACTAATGATGAACGTCTTCCAATCTTTGAACTGACATTCGCCCATCCAGAGGCTGATCGTGGAAAGCAGCCTCTTTTGACAAATTTCAATTAAGGAGGAATCCGGGTTACCGGAAGGCAACTTCACCGCGGTTTGGCAAAACCGCTCGATATAGTTCCTTGTCAACTCCTTTTCTCCCTGAACAACATCCATGAGGGTAGACATTGTCACGTCTTATCCTATATCGTAGAACCTCTCCAGGAATATGCGTTTGAAGCCGGTGAAAGAATGGATGCAGTTGTCCGGCAAGTTGCGGTACCAGTCGAAGGCGACCCCTTCCAATGCTCCAATGAATAGCCGCGTAAGGATGGCATCGTCATGAGGCAGATGGTCGATTGTGACTTCAAAGTAGGTGATGTACCTGCTTGCAGATGTCTTCCCATCATATAGATTGATGTAGAATGGTTTATATTTCAGTAGGAAGGGAACATCTCTCCACGCAGCGGGATACGGTTGTCGTATCCTGAGGTCTTAGCAGTTTTTCGGGCATGAAACATGGCCCGGAGCTCCTGGACCTCTCTTTTTGCCTCCCTGGCCTCGTCTGTAGCGGTGGGGGCCGATTTTTCAGGAGGATTATCACCCGGGTTTGGTGTAGCTGAGTTCGAGTCCACATTGACCGTGGGACTTAAGTTTGTTTGGCCAGGCGTCCTTCCTTGCAGAGTTGGAAGGACTGCTTTGATCTCGTCCACAGACTTGACCAAGGTATGCAGTATGGCCTCCAAAGTATCGATGCATTGGCGATCACTGGAACCCTCTTGGTTGCTATCTGTCATAAACACCGTTCTCACGTGAGGAGAGATGGAAGGAACGGTAGAGGACGTGCCTCCGAGTCATGCCCTTGTACAGAGAAGTCGTAAGGGTATGTAAGAATGTTCTCCTCTGGTTCGGACTCAGAAAGAGTGGTACCCCCAGCTTCAGAGCTTGCCTCATCTTGAGAATTGTGGACGTCCTCGAGGACGTCGGGATCTGCTGCATCTGTTGGGTGAATCGTCTCCTCTGGATTGTCTTCTTGGAACACCAGATTGTCGTGGATGTTTAGAGGAGTGCTAACCCCCGCTCCAATGCCTCCAAGTATAGCAGATTTCGTCTTTGAGCGGGTACCTTGGTAAACTCCTCCTGTACCAGTGGTAGACAACCGCTTAGAAGAGAGTTTCTTGGTTACGCCGGTTAAGATTTTCGGGCTGGAGACATTCGTTTTCTTTCCTCTACCACTCCCTGGAATCTTCATAGCAGAATTGCAAGAGGCAACATGAAGCGCCTCGTCTTCTGAGCTTGGGTGTTGCAGCCGTTGGAAGACGGACCGCCAGTTTTTTTGTACTGCTGCCTTGTTGCAGCAGTAGTTGACAATGACTTGGGTGCATTGATGTCCCTGACAGGACTCTCTGTACATCAAATATTCGTCCCTTTCCTTGCGTTTGTGAAGAATTATATTGCATAAGTCATCCGTTTTGTGGGCCTGGGAGTTCTGAGCCCATGAGTGTGTTGGCCTTCTGCCTGCTCCCTGATGTGGGGGTAGCACGAGTACTTTCCACTGATCCTTGTTGGGAGATTCTTGATAACTATCCCGTTCGTTGGCCGCCGGGGACTGGACACGGATAGTTTTATACAACTTTCCATCAGGGGCCCGCATAATAGTCAGCGGGACGCCCTGATAGTCGAAAGTTGGGACAGCCGACTGAGCTCGCCGAGCCTGCGCTGCCCGAGACTTCTTCCTTCTAGCACTTGAGAGTGCATAGTAGGAAGAGTCCACGGAGATTGGCACATGAGAGCATCTGGGGTCAGGATCGCCTGAGAGACGGCCGAAGACTGACCATGAGCCATATGGAACAGATGGTATGCTCCTGGGATTAGTGGCCGTGCAGGCTGTCTTCATGCGGCTATCCTTTGTGGCCGTAGAAGCCTTATGTATGCGGCTAGAAGCGGTGGCCGCATGAACCTCCGAGATGCGGCTGGAAGTCATGGCCGTGCAGGCTGCCTGCATGCGGCTGGTAGTTCTGGCCGCATGGGCTTTCTGCATGCGGCTGACTTTTGTGGCCGTATGAGTTTTCTCCATGCGATTGGCAGTTGCGGCCGCATGAGCCTTCTTCATGCGGCTGGCGCCTTTATGCGGCTCGGACCGTATAGAGTTCCTCTTTGCCCCTGCAAGTCTAGCATCATAGTATTTTCTTCTGCCGGACTTGGGGATAGCAGAGTGCTCTATGGTCTGAAGTAGGGTTGCCTGCGAGGCTTCTACACGATCTTGAGCAACAGAGAGTCCTTCTTCGAGAGCTTGGGAAGGAGCGAATGATTTGGGCCTCCACTCCCTGCGGGCCTTCTTCGTGCGGGCTCGCCGCTGGACCGGGCCAGCGCTCCCGTCGGAGAGCATTTCTTCAAACGCCTGCTGATCTAACCGGGCGACCAACATTTGTTGAGTGGAGCCAAGTTTGGCTACGTCCGATTGCGTCACCAACTCCTCAGCCGTGGAGAAGTTTGTCCCCAGCAGAGTCGCCATCGTGTTTGCCATTGATTGTAAAAGTACAGAATAATTTTATATGAGGACTGAATTTAGACTCACAATACAAACTCGCTCGTATAAAGAAAGCCTAGAAATGAAAACCTAGGTACAACAATTTAAGTACGATTGTTTATTTTTGATTCTGGGGGTGACGATAGAGGCTCGGAAAAGCGACGGCAGCTCTGCCTTACTCCTTGGATGATCGGACGTAGCCTTGACTCTGATAAAGAAATGCTCTCGGGATGTGTGGAAAGACTCTTCTGCGTGCGTGCCTTTGTCTCTCTGTGTGTCCAGCCGGGTGGGGAGAGTCTTTTTTTCTCTGGAATTCTTCTTTTCTTTTTCTCCCTAATTCTTCCGAATTCTCCAGAATTCTTCTCGGTTTGTAAGGGAATGGCACCTTGCTATTTATAGAAGTGGGGGGTGATCATTAGGGTTTACAATAATTCTTCCTTGAAAAGTCGACGGCCAATCATTTGGACCATTAATCTTGATTGCAACGAATCTGGGCAATTAATGTGGATTACACCAAATCCTATGGGTAATTAATGTTGATTGCCATGAATTTTCATAATTTGTGATGATAGGCTCGGATCTCCTGCCACGTGTTCGATTTGTCTGATCTGATTTGATTTGGGTAATTATGATGATTGTAACAAATTTGAGTTTGTTATGATTTGCTAGCAGCCATAACTCCGAAGGGGATAAGAACGCCACGTGTCTCATCTGTAGTGAGGACAGCTACGTGTTTTATATGGCAAAGCCGCATAAGGATGGCCCCTTCACAGTCCTAGCCGCATGAAGGTAGCAACCGCATGAAGGTGATGGCCACGTACGGATGGGCAACTGTATGAAGATGGCAGCCGCAGGAAAAAGATGGCCGCATGAAGATGGCAGCCGCATGAAGGTGGCGGCCGCATGAAGGAGGCGGCCGCATCAAGATGGCAGCCGCATGAAGGTGGCGGCCGCATGAGCATAGCAGCCGCATGAAGGTGGCGGCCGCATGAGCATAACAGCCGCATATACGTGGCAGCCGCATAGGGAGCTTCGGGGTCGGTGGATCGTGCCAGCTGTAAAAGAGATTTTCTTCGTTTCCCTAGGAACACGCCATCCTCTCAGAGTCATTATTTCGTCTTTATGTCAGAGCTATCATTTGTAAGGGCTGTCATTTGTCAGAGCTACTGTCAGGGCGTTTAATGCGGCACTTGCTTTATGGCCAGCTGTAGAGGAGAACCACTTAGGGCCACGTGGCTCATTTCTGAGCCGCATGGAGCTATCCGAGCCGTATGAGGCTCTAAAGGACTTTGAGCCGCATGCGTTTTCTGATGGATTGCTGAGCTGCATAAGGCTCCTTCTGTCTGAGCCGCAGGAGCCTTTCTTGTCATTTTCTATGCATCTACAATGCTGTCTAGCCCGCAATAAACAAGTGCTCATAAATGCTAACTGCTTATTCACAACAACTAAATCAACTTTACAAAATATGAAAGTTTTACATTTGAAGAAGAATATAAGCTTTTACATTTATATAAAACTACCACACAACTAACTAGTCTTCTATGGCTTCGAGTCTCTATCTCCCCTTTGTATGGTCCATAGCGCAAGAGTAGGCACGTCAACATGTAACGCCCCAGAACCAGAATACTGGAGAGCGGGGGCGTACATAGCCAGCTACGTATATTGAAGTAAAACCTACCTCGCTATACGGTTACTGCTGTCTAGATACATGAGGGTTTAACTACAAGCCATCAGTCACTATGGTCATGAACAAGCCTATTGTCTCAATCTCAAGCAATGTAATAACAGTTACAAGATGTCAGGACACCAAATATACAATAGTAAGGTGCCCCATACATTACATATTTGGATGATCATGAAGCTAGTCATACAAAATATCAGGACTAGCAAGAGTTTTAGTCATACATGATCAACCCTAGGATTTGTCAATCATGTTACAGCCCGTAGGTAGACAGAAAATAAAGGTGCAATACGAGCTAAACACGTGCTCGCCGGCTAAACACCTCAAAAATATAATTTTACAATAGAGTGGGAGAGCCAAAAATGAACCCACTCGTTACCAGGGTTACGCTTGGTGGTCACCATATGGCTGGAAGGTAGGTAGATCCTCTGGAGCTGCTCCGATATCTGGCCATACAAAACCAGCTGGGTCAGACCCCAGAAAGAGCAACTGCCACAAATGAGGCTTCACTTAGGAACTAAAACCAGCATATAGTAAATGAGTATTAAGATAATTATAAAGATATTGATAATAACAGGGATAACAATAATAAATTGAGTACGAAAAAATCATTCAAGTAGCCAGATTGCAACCCTTAAACCAAACAAGAACCGGGGTTGCAACCCTTCACCTGAATAGAAACCCGTCTCAAATACAGTTGGTAAGGTAATAAGACAATGAACAAGAAAGGACACAGAATTATTCCGGGAGCCAGGTTACAACCCTTAAACCAAACAAGGACCGGGGTTGTAACCCACCGCCTAAACAGAACTTGACCCCTGATTATTATTGTTAAGCATAGTTAATCATGTTATTGAAGTAAGGTAAAATATGACGAGCATGACATGGGGTGCAATAAGACAATAAATGAAGAGAGGACACAGAACTGCTTAGGGAGCCAGGTTACAACCCTGAAACAAAACAAGAAAGGGATTGTAACCCTTTGCCTGAACAGAACTGGTCCCCTGATCATTATTGTTAAGACAATCATAAATGATCGTATCTTGTCACAATCTTGTACAGGATCAGGAAAAGACTAAGCTGGGCTAGACTCCATCTAATCAATCATGGCCAAGCAAAGAGTACGGCTTGATACTTTAACTAACTAGGGTTATCACAGGCCTAGTTACTAGCAAGATGCAATGAGATTATTCCAACAGCCACAAGCCTTGCAAACCACCCAGGTTATCCAGGTCGAATGTCTGTTCATGAAGGGTGCAACACGTGACTGTGTGCTGGAAATGGGCCCTTCTCGTCGGTAGTCTACAAGTCCGCTAATGCGCCCAGATAGCGGGATTGCCTGTAGCTGGAAAATCTCTTCATGACTACTGGATCTTCTAGTTATTGGCCTTAGACAATTTCAGTAGGTACCCCTGACCGTGGTATTCAGGGATCCCCATCCTAGACATGATGCAAGACATTACTGGTTTAATTGTATAAACACAATCGTCCACGGTGTCCAGGTCATTCATACTTGTCATGTCAGGCTAGCTGTCATAACAGTATATCGAGGTGTATCATGTTAGTTTACTTGTCATGAGTGCGCCACGGCGGGCCACTATCGTGTTCATGGAACATATCAGGATCTACATAGTATGGACATTCACATAGGGTCAGAAAACATGAACATAAAGGTAACATTCCAATATAATGATAATAATAATATAATAATAAAAAAGGACAGGAATTATGGAAGGAGCCAGGCGACTAAGGGAAACATGCTCATGCGGCAGCGAGGAAGCAGTGCCATGCGGCTCGGGAAGGCAGGGGGAGCATGCGGCTGCAAGAGAACGGGCGCATGCGGCTCAGGACAATCGAGCATATGCGGCAGTGGATTGCGGGCTCATGCGGCTGGGAAGGGGACGGTTCATGCGGCAAGGGTCAAGCGAAGCCATGCGGCTCGGGAGAGGTGAGCATATGTGGCAGCGGGGGATGCGCTCGTATGCGGCTGCAGGAAATAACTTCATGCGGCCAGGAGGGGAAACATGGGTATGCGGCTGGAAAGAGCGGGCTTATACGGCTAGGAGCATGCAGGCTCATGCGGCTGGAAAGAGATTCAAGTCTATGCGGCAAGAGACCGGGACTTATGCGGCAAAGATCAATAAGGCCATGCGGCTGAGAGTTGCCAAGGCCTTATGCGGCTGAGAAGGGACGTGTTATATGCGGTTGTGGGTAATTGAGTTCATGCGGCAAATATTGCCATGCGACAACTATTGCCATGCAGTTAGGGGAAGCTTGTCGCATGAATTCCAGGTAGTCAAGTACTGCCATGCGGCTGGAAGACTGTTCTTCTTCTCCACTGGTTCGAGAAGAAGAGCCATGAATTCGATGGCTTCAAAGCTCCATAAATCCTTCTTCCAAGGTCAGAATCCGGATTTTCATGGGTCAAAATGGGGCAGAACAAAATTCTCTACAACATGAAACCATCAAAACTAGATAATAACAAGGTTAGTTAGACCAAAACCTAAGAAATCCAAAAATACAATAAACTTAGATCTACACAAATTGAACTATGGAAATTAGAAATGCTAAGTATTAAGTGTGTTAGAATCTCGTGAGGAAGAGAATAGAACAATAAAAATTGAGTTCCTCCGTGAAGCAAGCTGCACTTGCCTATGCCTCCTGTTAGGTGGAAGAGAGTAATGGTGGAGAAGAAGAAGTATTGAAGAAAAAGAGTTAATGAGATTAAATGAAGAGAGAGAGAAAAGTGGGCAGCTAATAAAGAAAAAGTGGGGTGGTAGGTGGGGTTGGTTCACAAAAAACCAATCCAAACCAACCCAAGCCAACCAAGTAAGGAAATACCAGAATAAACCATGAAATGAGACGTACAATATACATATACGTATACCGAATACGTAATACGAACTACGGTCGTTACAACTATACCCACCTTAAAAGAATTCCGTCTTCGGAATTTAATTAAGATGCTAGAGAAGCAAGGACAAGCTATACTAATCACAGGCTAGCTATAACAAGGTAATTAATCAAACAATCATTCATTCAAGCAAGCAATTGAGAGCATAAGGCATAAGAAAGATATTATACCTTACGAGTCAAACAGGTCAGGATATCGCGATCGGATATCATCCTCACGCTCCCACGTTGACTCACCCAAAGAGTGATGACCCCAAGCAGTACTGACTAACTTAATAGTCTTGTTCTTAAGTATCTTCTCTCTTCGGTACAATATAGATACGGGCCTCTCCTCATACGAAAGGTTGGTACCAACAACCAATTCCGAATGATCCAGGATGTGGCTCGGGTCTGGGATATACCATCGCGGTTGGGATACATGAAAGATATCATGCACCTCTCCTAGCGATGACGGAAGAGTGAGACGATAGGATACATCACCTACTCGCTCCAGAATATCAAACGACCCTATATACCTTGGACTAAGCTTTCCCCGTATGCCGAAACAAATGATGCCACGGTTAGGCAAAATCCTTAGGAATACATGGTCACCGACCGAGAATTCAAGGGGACGCCGATGAGAATCGGCCCAATGACGCTGGCGATCTTGAGCAACTCGAAGATAATCTCTGACTCTCCTGACCACCTCAAATGTCTGAGCAATCATTTCTGGACCGAGCATCTGCCTCTCTCCAACATCATCCCATGCTAGCGGGGATCTGCACTTCCTACCATATAGTGCCTCGAACGGAGCCATCTGGAAACTGGCCTGGAAACTATTATTGTATGAGAAATGCACCAGGTGCAGGTGATCTTCCCACGAACCACCGAAGTCGAGTGTACAAGATCTCAACATATCTTCCAAGGTTCGTATGGTACTCTCTGACTGACCATTTGTCTGCGGATGATAAGCTGAGCTGAACTGGAGGTGAGTTCCCACACTCTCCTGCTGGCTATGCCAAAAGTGTGACATAAATCTTGAATCTCTGTCCGAGGTGATACTGACTGGTACACCGTAAACTCTGACAATCTGCCTGAGGTACAACTTTGTCAGCTGAGCCGTCGACTGACCAACTCTGGATGGAAGAAAGTGAGCCACCTTTGTGAGGCTGTCTATAATAACCCAAATAGCATCCCTACTGGCCGAGGACCTAGGTAATCCAGTCACAAAATCCATGGTTATATGCTCCCACTTCCATTCCGGAATTGGCAAGGGTTGAAGAAGTCCAGCCGGCCTCTGATGTTTAGCTTTAACTTGTTGGCAAACCAAACCCCGAGAGACAAATCGGGCTATCTCCCTCTTTATGCCATTCCACCAAAAGTGTTGCCGGATATCACGGTACATCTTCGTACCACCAAAATGAACAGAATACTGAGAACTGTGAGCCTCTACCATGATCTCCTACCTGATATCACTACTGGGTACACAAAGACGCTTCCCATGTCGAAGTGTACCATCTTCATGAATGCATAACTCTGGTCTTTGTCCTGTCTTACACTCTGTTCTAAGCCATTGAAGATTAGAATCTGTTGACTGCGCCATCCGGATCCTCTCGACCAAGGTGGACTGAACTTGCATACTGGCCATCAATGCCACACCGGTAGGAAGGACAACTTCTATACCCATCTTCTGAAGATCTGCTAACAACTCTGGCTGCGCTGTAAGGAAATATACTCCGGCTCTCCTGCTCAACGCATCTGCAACTACGTTGGCCTTCCCAGGATGTTACTGTAAGTTGATATCATAATCCACAAGTAGCTCTAGCCACCGCCTCTGACGCATGTTAAGATCCTTCTGAGTGAAAACATACTTCAAGCTCTTGTGGTCGGTGAAGATCTCCACCCTATCTCCGTACAAGTAATGCCTCCATAACTTAAGTACAAATATTACTGCTGCTAGCTCCAAGTCATGGATTGGATAATTCTTCTCATGATCACGAAGTTGACATGACACATAAGCTATTATCTTCCCATGCTGCATCAGAACACATCCTAAACCTCTGCCTGAAGCGTCACAATACACTGAGAATCCCCCGGTTCTATCTGGAAGCATGAGAATAGGTGCCGTCATCAAGCCTCACTTCAACTTTTCAAAAGAATCTCGACATTCTGCTGTCCAAGCAAAATGCACATCCTTGCGGGTCAACTGGGTCAATGGCGCTGAAATCCGAGCAAAGTCTGAAATAAATTGCCGGTAGTAGCCAGCCAAGCCAAGAAAACTGCAAACTTTTGCAACTGTGCTGGGCACTGGCCACGTCTCAATAGCCATGATCTTCTGGGGATCCACTTCTACTCCTCCTCTGGTGATGATATGGCCCAAGTATGAAATGCGATCGAGCCAAAACTCGTATTTATCGAACTTGGCATACAACTGGTGCAGTTTCAGAATCTGAAGAACCACATGGAGATGCTGCTCATGCTCTGCCTCACTCTGTAGACCAGGATGTCGTCTATGAACACGATCACGAACTGATCCAAATAAGGCATGAAGATACGATTCATGAGATCCATGAATACATCCGCTGTATTGGTTGCTCCAAATGGCATAACAAGGAACTCCCAATACCCATACCGGGATTTAAAAGCTGTCTTTGGGATGTCCTGCTCTCTAACTCTGATCTGATGATATCCTGACCGTAAATTGATCTTCGAGAAGACTGCTGCCCCCTTGAGTGGATCAAACAAGTCATCTATCCTCGGAAGAGGGTATCTGTTCTTGATTGTCACTGAGTTCAAGGTATGATAATCTACACATAACCTGGACGTACCATTCTTCTTTTTTACAAAAAGTATCGGGGCTCCCCAAGGCGATCCACTAGCACGAATGAATCCCTTGGTTCTAAGTTCTTCAATCATCTTGTATAATATCTAGCTCTGTCGGCATTATCCTGTAGACTCTCTCTGATACTGGGGCTGTCCCGGGGATCAAGTCGATGGTGAACTCGATCTTTTGCTCTGACGGCATCCTTGGAAGCTCTTCTGGGAAAACATCAAGAAACTCTTCGACTATTCGGGATAACTGCACTGCTGCTACTGCCATCCGTAATACTGGAGAAGAAGGTTCAACTTCGCCTTGGGAGATGGGAAACTCTGGCTCGCCGAGAATGCTAAAAACAACCCTGCCAATATGGCATTCTATCCTAGCATACTGGTCTCTCAACCAATCCATCCCTAAGACCACATCATAATCGGCCATCGGAAATTCTATCAATCTAGCGGGAAACTCTCTACCGCTAACTACGATCCGATACGAGAAAAATACTCTATCTACTCCCACAAGTCCGTTACCAGTAAGTATATTGAGCCTTACTGATAGAGACTCGGGCTCCAGTCCTATCCGTGTCGCGAATCGTACAGACACAAATGAATGCGAGGCACCAGAGTTAAATAATACTGAAGCTTGAAAGGTGTTAACGAGAATAGTACCTGCCACCACCTCACCTGGTGCTAATCCTTCTTCTCCCGTGGTCAAAGCCAGCACTAGACCATGCCCTCTGGGTATGTGTTCCCTCTGCTGAAAACTTCTCTGCCTGCTCTGGATCAAGGCTTGGGCTTGGGCATACTGCTGCGGTCTCTGCTGCTGGAATGCCTGGGCCTGCGTCGGCAATGGCCTCGAGAACGGGGACTGCTGCTGCTGCTGGACTGGTACTGGTCCTCTAACTGAAGGACTAGAGAAGGCTGATAAAGATGAACTCCTCCTGTTCGACAATTCCCAACCCTGTGGTCCGGGTCACCACAAGCTAGGCACAAACCCTTTGCTCTGCGACACTCTGATACAACATGCCCTGGCTTCCCGCAATGTGAACATCCCACTGTGGAAGAGAGCTTCTACTTCTGCTGTTGAGGGTACGTCGGGGTTGAATGCTGAACAGACGTCACTGAGGCCGCCTGCCTCGGAGCTCCAATGGTCAAAGCCCTGGCTGTCGTGGCTGGTGCTGAAGACTGATTCATCTGGCCGTGGGATCGCTTCCGACCTTCGGTCATATCTACGATCCTCTGAAAGGTATACTCATGCTTCCTGGCTGCATTCAATACCGCATCAAAAGTCTGATGTTTAAACTGCTCTACGGCCAATAAAATCTCTAGATGGAGTCCCTGTTGGAACCGCTGGGCTCTATCGAACTCAGTCGCTACCAAGGTGGGAGCAAACCGACTAAGTCTCAAAAACTCGACCGCATATCCGTCGACCGTCCTGCCCATCTGCTTCAAATTGGTGAACCTCGTCTGTAGATCGTACCGAGCTACAACATCGAAATATTTGGTCTGGAATATCTCTCTGAATACTGTCCAGGCAATAGGTGCCAATAATCCAACGGCCTGCACCGCCCACATTTACAGGCAAGATCCAATAACTGCAGGCGTACTACGACCACCTTCTCGTCTTCTGGAGTCCGGGCTACTTCTAGAATTACCTCTGTGTCCTGAAGCCAAGTATCTGCGACAATAGCATCATCACTGCCGTCAAAGAATGGAGGTTTCAAGCGCTTGAAGCTGTTGGCCGTACTCTTCCCTTGATGACCTCCTCTGGTCAAAGCATCTGATATTGCCTGGTGCAAGGTAACTCCACAACGATTCTGAGTAGCTAACAAGGTCCTGATGAGACCCACCAAAGTGCCATCATCAGGCTCTGTAGGCTGGACGGGCTGAACTGGTGGCTCTCCTCCAGTAGGCATGACTCTGGAGGCTACTCCTGAATGCTGGGCTTGATCTCCAGGTTGCTGCTGGTCCATGGGATGTGCTCCGCCTTGCTGATCGGTAGGACCAAAAATAATGCAGCTGAAGAAGACGACATAGGGAACAATAAGGAAGGACCAGAACAGATCAACGATACAAGCATGCAATCAGGTCAAGATTTTAGGGATTTAGAAGATATGAGCAGAGATCAAAGGCGAGTACTGATTGAGACATCTATTCGGTAAACCCTCACATATCTTGATTTACAAGACCTGCATGGGCCACCACTTAAACCATGTAATGCCCCAGAACCAGAATACTGGAGAACGGGGGCGTACATAGCTAGTTACGTATATTGAAGTGAAACCCACCTCGCTATACGGCCATAGCTGTCTAGATACATGAGGGTTTAACTACAAGCCATCAGTCACCTATAGTCATGAACAAGCCTATTGTCTCAATCTCAAGCAATGTAATAACAGTTACAAGATGTCAGGACACCAAATATACAATAGTAAGGCGTCCCATACATTACATATTTGGATGATCATGAAGCTAGTCATACAAAATATCAGGACTAGCAAGAGTTTTAGTCATACATGATCAACCCTAGGATTTGTCAATCATGTTACAGCCCGTAGGCAGACTAAAAATAAAGGTACAATACGAGCTAAACACGTGCCCGCCGTCTAAATGCCTCAAAAGAATAATTTTACAATAGAGTGGAAGAGCTAAAAATGAACCCACTCGTTGCCAGGGTTACGTCTGGTGGTCACCATCTGGCTGAAAGGTAGGTAGATCCTCTGGAGCTGCTCCGATATCTGGCCATACAAAACCAGCTGGGTCAGACCCTAGAAAGAGCAAGTGCCACAAAGGAGGCTTCACTTAGGAACTAAAACCAGCATATAGTAAATGAGTATTAAGATAATTATAAAGATATTGATAATAACAGGGATAACAATAATAAATTGAGTACGAGGAAACCATTCAAACCAAATAAGGACCGGGGTTGCAACCCTTCACCGGAATAGAAACCCGTCTCAAATACAGTTGGTAAGGTAATAAGACAATGAATAAGAGAGGGCACAGAATTGTTCCGGGAGCCAGGTTACAACCCTTAAACCAAACAAGGACCAGGATTGTAACCCTTCGCCTGAACAGAACTTGACCCCTGATCATTATTGTTAAGCATAGATAATCATGTTATTGAAGTAAGGTAAAACATGACAAGCATGACATGGGATGCAATAAGACAATAAACGAAGAGAGGACACAGAACTGCTCCGGAATCCAGATTACAACCCTTAAACCAAACAAGGACCGGGGTTGTAATCCTTCGCCTGAACAGAACTGTTCCCCTGATCATTATTGTTAAGACAAGCATAAATGATCGTGTCTCATCACAATCTTATACAAGATCAGGACAAGACTAAGCTGGGCTAGACTCCATCCAATCAATCACGGCCAAGCAAAGAGTACGGCTTGATACTTTAACTAACTAGGGTTATCACAGGCCTAGTTACTAGCAAGATGCAATGAGATTATTCCAACAGCCACAAGCCCTGTAGACCATCCAGGTTATCCAGGTCGAATGTCCGTTCATGAAGGGTGCAACACGTAACTGTGTGCTGAAAATGTGCCATACTCGTCGTTAGGCTACAAGTCCGCTAGTGCATCCAGATAACGGGATTGCATGTAGCTGGGAAATCTCTTCATGACTACTGGATCTTCTAGTTATTAGCCTTAGTCAATTTCAGTAGGTACCCCTGACCGTGGTATTCAGGGATCCCCTTCCTAGACATGATGTAAGACACTAATGGTTTAATTGTACAAACACAATCGTCTACGGTATCCAGGTCATTCATACTTGTCATGTCACGCTAGCTGTCATAACAGCATATCGAGGTGTATTATGTCAGTTTACTTGTCAAGAGTGTGCCACGGCGGGCCACTATCGTGTTAATAGAACATATCAGGATCTACATGGTATAGACATTCACAGAGGGTCAGGAAACATGAACATTAAGGTAACATTCCAATATAATGATAATAATAATATAATAATAAAAGAGGACATGGATTATGGAAGGAGACAGGTGACTAAGGGAAACATGCTCATGCGGCAGCGAAGAAGCAGTACCATACGGCTCGGGAAGGAAGGGGGCGCATGCGACTGCAAGGGAACGGGCGCATCCAGCTCCGGACAATCGAGCATATGCGACAGTGGATTGCGGGCTCATGCGGATGGGAAGGGGACGGTTCATGCGGCAATGGTCAAGCGAAGCCATGCGGCTTGGGAGAGGTGAGCATATGCGGCTGCGGGGGATGCGCTCGTATGCGGCTGCGGAAAATAACTTCATGCGGCCAGGAGGGGAAACATGGGTATGCGGTTGGAAAGAGCAGGCTTATGCGGCTAGGAGCATGCAGGCTCATGCGGCTGGAAAAGATGCAAGTCTATGCGGCAAGAGACAGGGACTTATGCGGCAAGGATCAATAAGGCCATGCGGCTGAGAGTTGCCAAGGCCTTATGCGGCTGAGAAAGGACGGATTATATGCGGCTGCGGGTAATTGAGTTCATGCGACAAGTATTGCCATGCGGAAACTATTGCCATGCGGCCAGGGGAAGCTTGCCGCATGGATTCCATGCGGTCAAGTACTGCCATGCGGCTAGAAAACTGTTCTTCTTCTCCACTGGTCCGAGAAGAAGAGCCATGAAGTCCATGGCTTCAAAGCTCCATAAATCCTTCTTTCAAGATCAGAATTCGGATTTCCATAGGTCAAAATGGGGCAGAATGAAATTTTCTACAACATGAAACCATCAAAACTAGATAATAACAAGGTTAGTTAGACCAAAACCCAAGAAATATGAAAATATAATAAACTTAGATCTACATAAATTGAACCATGGAAATTAGAAATGCTACGTATTAAAGTGTGTTAGAATCTCGTGAGGAAGAGAATGGAACAATAAAAACTGAGTTCCTTCGTGAAGCAAGCTGCACTTGCCTAATCCTCCTGTTAGGTGGAAGAGAGTATGGTGGAGAAGAAGAAGTAATGAAGAAGTAGAGTTAATAAGAGTAAATAAAGAAAGAAAGAAAAGTTGGCGGCTAATAAAGGAAGAGTGGGGTGGTAGGTGGGGTTGGTTCACAAAAAAACCAATCCAAACCAACCCAAGACAACCAAGCAAGGAAATACCAGAATAAACCATGCAATGAGACGTGCAATATACGTATACATATACCGAATACATAATAGGAACCACGGTCGTTACACAACCTCACCTATAACAACGATCCAGTCAGAAAAGGAGCAGAGTACAACCATATTGTAATTAATGTTGTTCGTCCACAATAAGTTAGAACAACGAAAAACCATGATGGCAAAGAGTATATAAATAACTAACAAGAGATAAACTAACATAATATGAACTTGCACTAGTAAGATATGAACTAGCATAATGAAACTAGTATGGTATGAACTAACGAGATATGAACTGGCAAAATGTAAACTAGCAAGATGTGAACTAACAAGATATGAACTAACAAGATAATGGACTAGATAAAGCAAAATAGGAACAACTATGTGTGTGTGAAATACCTTTTAATATGTGAACGGTTGGGCTAATACGGCACATCATACGACGGCTATCCACAATAATAGGGTACGGCTAACTCATACATGAGGTGTATGACTTAGCTATCCACAATCAAAATAGTTGGGTTTGTTACGTACTTACCAAGTATTTCTCCTCCCGACTCTCTAACAATAAATAACGATCAATGATACACTAAGAAGGATACAAAAACTATGGTGTCACAATAGTATTTCAATGGAATATCAAGCAATATCTCAATGGGATATCAAACAAAGAAATGATAGATTAAACATTGTAATGAACCAAAACATAAATGTAATACTGTACTTGCCTGAACTTGCACAAACCGTAGTCATAAGTCAAGGATGACAGGATTGTTGATCTAGAGGCTGTCAATTTAAAACATACATCGAACCGCGAACCGTGCACAAAAACTACAAGTCAATTCTAAGATTCTAGCTCTAAAAATTATGGAATAAGTGGCTAATGGGTTAATAATCTAATAATAGTTAATTCTAGAATAAATCACTTAAAAATCTAATTTAACCTAATAATAATCTGAATATAACCTAAACATGCAAGTTTTGTCATCAAAAGTCATATTTCCAATTTTGGAAACCATGGCACGCAAATCGAGGCGTGACGTTGACTATCTAGTCAAACGTCGTAAACTCTAGATTTTGAAAATGCACCTTGGTAGATTTTAGTACAAAGAGTGTGTTGGAATCAATCGTGCCGCAAATTCACGTTTTGGTCAAAAGATATCGCCGTTATGGCTAATCGTAACAAAAACGGTGATTTACCGATCAATTCTGAGTTCAACAGAATAACTAAAATACTAGAAGAGCGAATTAATTTCTAGTGAAAATATATGTCATAGAGCACTGTGTTGGCTTTCCGAAACTTCAATTCGTGATTTCGATTTTCGGTCCTTCCGAAATCTTGAAAACACCAAAACGTGTCAAGTTTGGACAACCGACACTCTACGAATTCTCAAGAAATTTAGGAACAAACTATATGAAAATAAATTATATATTCAGAAAGTTTACCTCGAGAAGAATCCAAAAAAAATGGCACGCTAAAATCACGTCGCGGTTGACGGCAATCACTCCGTGAAGTCGGGGTCTCCAAAGAGCAACTCCCTTAAAACGACCAAGTGAATATTCGGGTTTACGAAATACTTTAAGATATATATAGGAGAGAGAAAGAGACGTTTACTGTAGCAGTTAGCGCCGATAGGTGGCCCCCACCCCGGTGGATGACTGGATTATTATTTATTTAATTCAAAAAATTATTTAAAAACTATTTTAAGTCCAAATAAACTCAAATAAAATCCTAAAAATTTCTAAAAAATTGTAGAAAATTATAGAAAATATATTTAACCTTCTAGAATATAAATAAAAATAGTTTACCTCATATTAGTCCTAAATGGCTTCATAATAAATATTGGAAGCCTTTAAAAATATATAAACTTTAATAAATAAATACTTAAAAATTCCCAAAAATTATAGAAATTTTTTAGGAAATATAAAATAGTATAATGAACCCTGAAAAAACATTTGGGGTCAATATTTGCTCTTAGGCTAGCACAATAAATAAAAAAAGTCCTAGAAAATAGATTTTTCCTATATTTAATTATCAAAATAATTCCAGAAAGTACCAAAAAATCCACAAAATTTAGAAAATAGTTTTTGAGGTTCGAGGACCTAAATAAAATACTGGGTCCCAATAATAACCCGGAATGTCCATATGGTAAATCATGAAATTCAATAAAATACATAAATCTTCATAAAATATATATTTAAAAATTATCTAAAATATCTAAAATTATGATAAACTATATAATAGCTAAATAATGCTTACTAAGGTCCAAATGACCATAAAAGTAAATCATAATCAAATTAAAAAAAATGAAAAGTGGACCTACAAATATTCCCTCCTTAGAAAAATTACGTCCTCGAAATTTCGTAGTATACGATTAAGAATCAATATCTAGATAAGATTAAGAATCTAGCAGAAGAAAATCAAATAGGTTTCAAAGATTGCTAGGAGCCAAATAAAATTCCAAAAATAGAAGGATAAGATAAAAAATTTCAAGAAATAAAGGAAAAAGATTAAGAAATAACTCAATAGTCATATGTCGAAAGGATGTAGTCTCTATAATATTCAAAAACCATATGTATACATGAATTTACTTTACCAAAAATTTGTGTCCCACCAGTGTACATATGACTGATGTAACCTTTGATATCATGACTTAAATATAATATGGTATCGAACACTCTATCAACTATATCCAATGTTGACATAATAAATCAAAGGATCAGACAATGCAATTAGGATATAGCTTTAGTAACATTTGACAACCTACGGTTACTTGAAATTATTTCAACTTAGGGATCATGCCACGCTAGAGCGCTGTTGGCTGCCATGAACCCGCAGTATCAATAATTTAAATAGAAGGGGACAATGCGCATCTGCCCTACCATTCTAAGTCATCGAAAATTATTTCAACTATATCCATAAGAATTTTAAAGGAATTTCTATCAATTCAAACAAGTCGATCATGATAAGAAAATGTAAGTATCTGTCTTTGAATAAAAGTATTAGTTTTGAAAACAAAATGATCGCAAAATGAACGAAAATGACTTGAATTAATATATAGATAATTGAACCAAGATTAGGAATTGAAATAAAAAGATCACAAAATAGTTTTTAAAATAAAACGAGTTTTAGAGAAGGAAGAAGATAAAATGGCACAAAAATGATCAAAATTAGGAATTGAATTCTATGAAGGCCTAACTTACCAAATGTATATTCTATCCACCTTGGATCATACCCACGTATTAAAATACAATATCATTACATGGCTTATGTAGCAACCTTATTTACCTAACAATAGAATTAAATAAGGGACTCCTAGTCCTGGTATTCTCCTAAAATTAAATCAATCCTAATTGTGAATGAGCACTTCCTAGTCGCAGACTTGCAGTAGTATAACTAACAAGTACTACTATAAGTTCGCGAGCATTTGCAAAATCTGATCTACATGGGCCACAATAAAACTTGTCACGACCAGCACCCGCTTTTTGGGATACAAGTACGTGTACAAGCCCAGCATACGTCGTAGTATCGGCGGTAGTACGCTGTCTAGCCCACAATAAACAAATGCTCATAAATGCTAACTGCTCATTCACTACAACTAAATTAACTTTACAAAATATAGAAGTTTTATATTTAAAGAAGAATATAAGCTTTTACATTTATATAAAACTACCACACAACTAACTAGTCTTCTATGGTTTGGCCTTCGAGTCTCTATCTCCTCCTCGTATGGTCCATAGCGCAAGAGTAGCACGTCAACCTCACCTATAACAATAATCCAGTCTGGAAAGGATCAGAGTACAACCATATTACAATTAATGTTGTTAGTCCAAAATAAGTTAGAACAACGAAAAACCATGATGGCAAAGAGTATATAAAGAACTAGCGAGAGACAAACTAACATGATATGAACTAGCACTAGCAAGATATGAACTAGCAGAATGAAACTAGCAAGGAATGAACTAACGAGATACGAACTGGCAAAATATAAACTAGCAAGATGTGAACTAACAAGATATGAACTAACACGATAATGAACTAGATAAAGGAAAATAGGAACAACCATGTGTGTGTAAAATATCTTTTAGTACGTGAATGGCTGGGCTAATACGGCACATCATACGATGGCTATCCACAATAATAGGTTACGGCTAACTCATACGTGAGGTGTATGAGTTAGCTATCTACAATCAAAATAGTTGGGTTTGTTCACGTACTTACTGAGTATTTCCCCTTCCGACTCTCTAATAATCAATAACGATCAATAATACACTAAGAAGGATACAATAACCACGGTGTCACAATCATATCTCAATGGAATATCAAGCAATATCTCAATAGGATATCAAACAAAGAAATGATAGTGAAAATATTATATTGAACCAAAACATAAATGTAATACTGTACTTACCTGAAACCTTGCACAAATTGTAGTCATAAGTCGAGGATGAGGGGATTGTTGATCTAGAGACTGTCAATCTATAACATACATCTAACCGCGAACCGTGCACAAAAACCACAAGTCAATTCTATGATTGTAGTTCTAAAAATTATAGAATAAGTGGCTAATGGGTTACTAATCTTATAATAGTTAATTCTGGAATAAATTACTTAAAAACCTAATTTAATCTAATATTAATCTAAATATATGTCACGACCTGCACACACTGTGAGGGTACGAGTACGTAACAGCGCCCAGCCTACGTCGCAGTGTCGACGGTAGAACGCTGTTCTAAGTCATGAACATAACTAAAACAATATAATACTCTCCAACTGGAGGCCAAGTCACAGAAGGTACAACTCAATCACAATCTAGAGGTAGAATATAGCACGATTGAATAGATAAGAAAATTCTAAAATCTGAGGTACAAACAGAAGTGAAATAAATCAAAGTTAACAAATACTAGTCTCAATATTTCCATAAATATACAACTCTGAAATCAAAGACAACAACTAACATGAAAAGAAAGAATAGTCTAAACTATCTATACTATGCATGGGTATCATCCTCAGTAGCTGTATGAACCTCCCAAGGGTCCAGGTCGTGAGTGTCATCTAGGCAAGCTCTATAGTAAGGGGTGCAGGGTTCCTCATCATCCTCTGTAAAATTTTTAACAGGTCCAGTCAGGACAGGAGCGAGCATAATATATCTCACACAGATCATAGCAGGTTAGGAAATATAAACGTGCAAAAGAGTACGATACATGAAAACTGAAAGAATGTATATGATATAAATAGAGAGAACTGATGTAACACCCAATTTATAAAATCAGGGTAATTTTGAAATTTTGTAATTATAATTATTATTTATTGATAATTATTACACATTATGATTTTTGGTGATTTTTATTAATTTTTAAACTATTTAAAAACTGCTTTAAGTCATGACTTGTGATTTTGATGTGCTGCCAGTGAAACCCTAGAGACTGCATGACCTAGAGCCTAACCGTGTCATTAGGATGATTTAATTATCATTTTTAGCCTAGGGGTAATTTGGTCATTTTGACTTATTTGAATTATTTGATGATTTATTGAATTGGTAAATTCTAGTTTGACTTTGACTTGTTGAGACCTAGTGGATTAGCCTAGAAGCTAACCCTAGCCATGGTGACCCTAGTCTAACTTAGGTTAAACTACTTCTAGTCATTAGAAACTAAATTTGGATTAGGAGGATTAGTTTAAGTGGAATTATTTCATGGGTTGTGGTTTAATGAAATGACTTGTGATTAAGGACTTAATGACTTGTGACTTGGCCCATGGCCCATAATTTGACACCCTAGAGACTAACCATGATCATGTGAGCCTAGCCATAGGCTTAGAACATCAAATTAGGGCTTTTTAGCCTAAAGGGTATTTTGGTAATTTTCTAGGAATTATTTGGAATTATATGTAATTACGTGTTTTTATTATTATTTAATTATTGATTAGTGTCATGTTTGTCTCTAACCTAGTTTAGCCTAATCTCGGGGTTAGCCATTAACCTAGAAGACTAAGTGTAGGTATTTACTTTATGTTGTAAATATCTTAGGATTGAAATATCTAGATATTTACTTTTGAGATATTTCTTGAAACCTAGAAATATCTTCAACCCTTTACCTAGAAGTCTTTGCCTTCACCATGAAGCAACCCAAGGACACCCTCCTACCTCTTGGGCTGGCCATAGGACTACCCCCCTCCTATATAACCTATCATTTCATTCATGATCAAATTTACATGAATTTAAATCCTATAAAATTCCCTTTCCTTCACACCACCTTAACTTGATCATTTTTGATCCAAATCACCTCTAGTTTCTTGCATTGGACTCCCCTACACTAGAGGATACTAGTTAGGGCCTGCTATCAAGGATTTGTGGAGCTTTGGGCATCACCAAGAGAAGTGGACACCCCCCCCCGCTCTTGATTTTCCATTGAAATTGCACAAATAGGTAAATGCCCTCAAACCTAGTTAATATTCTGATTTTTCTTCATAAATGCATACATCTAGGTACCATGGAACTGTAGGCTAAGTTTGGTGAGATTTAGGGTTGGTTTGGTATCCGTATCGGACACGTATCTGTGTTCTAATTGCAGTGTTTGGTGAAATGCCACTTAGGAATAAAAGTTATTGTTTTTCAAAACAAAATATATTTTTGGGGAGCCCTAGACATGTAGGACACAACCCTAGTTGTCTGAGCACACTTCGAGTTGTGTCCGTGTCCAAAACAGGATACGAACACACTGTTAAAACCACACTATACACACTGTAAGACCCTACTGTTTGACACTTCTTGTCGTGTCCACACGAGTCATAGACACGATACAGAAATCTAGACACGAACCTAACCACCCTACCTACCCACTGACACGAGCACAAGGCTCTACGTGCCACGTGTGGAGCACACGACCCTTCGACACGCGCGCACGAGACTGTGCAGCCTCCCCTGCTACTCGACACCTAGTGCGGACACTGTAGGACACATGGACAAGGGAAAATTGACACAGAGGAGGGGGCAACCTCTGTCATGCCCCCCCTCGAGTTTGAGACACTCTCGTGTCCTATCAAGGACACGAGGACACGTGCACTGGTCGTGCACTGACAGTGCACGCGCACGTTTTCTTCATGGACACGGCCTTCGTGTCGCATGGACACGAGTCGAGGATACCTCGTGGTGACACGAGTGTGTAGCCCAACACGTGGGCTACACGTGGACATGACTACGAGGCCCCACTGGCTCGTGTCGTGTCCACGAGGCGCGTGCACCGCTGCATGACGCGGTGCCAAACACACGTATCAGTCATGTTTTCTCGACTGATACGGGTCTCGTGTCGACTCTGTACGACACGTGGACACGACTCAGGTTGCTAGACACCTAGCCTGACCCTAGACGAACCTAGGGACACAAGCACGAGATACGAGGACACGTGTGTCGTGTCCTACACGCGTGTGCATCTCTGCACGACGCTGTGACACTGTAAACTTACCCGATTGTGCTTTTTGACACTTTGACACGCCGTGTCGTGTCGTGGTGGACTTCCAGTGACTCACACGACACGAACACATAGGGGGACACGATTACCAACCATTGGTTTCGAGCCTTAGCTCGGTTTGGGTCATGAAAATGGGTTTACCTACTTTTCCTATACACAGTCCATATTTCCAGATCTTAGGATAAGTTCCAGTTTTCAAAAACGAGTTTCAAATCGATTTTGGTTATGATTTATACATGTAATTCCATGTTTTCAGTGTACGTATACGTAGTATATGTATGTGTGTGTGTAGGTGAGATTTTAGGGTATATACATATGTATACATGTGTATATACATATATGTATATTGTGGGTGTGTGTGTATTTGTGTGTGTGTGTTGGGGCTGATTTCCTGGTTCCAGGAATCTGGAACCCCCCCCTTTTTCTTCCTGTGTTCAGTCTCTCCCTCTCTCTCACTCTCTCTCACACTCTCTCTCTCTCTCACTCTATTTTACCCTCTCTATATATAGGAATCATATATATGTTTTGTATATATATATATATTTTTTTCTCTCTCTCTCTCTCTCACTCTATTTTACCCTCTCTATATATAGGAATCATATATATATATATATATATATATATATATATATATATATATATATATATATATATATATATATATATATATATACATATATTGATATATATATATGGTATTAGATTATATTGTATCTATATAAATACATTATATGATACATGGGTATACATAGTATATAGGCTATAGGCCTATGTATATATATATATATATATATATATATATATATATATATATATATATATATATATATATATATATATATATATATATTTTATATATATATATATATATATAAATATATATATATATATATATATATATATATATATATATATATATATATATATATATATATATATATATATATATATATATATATATATATATATATGTATAAATGTATAGGTGTAATGTTATATATGAGAGTAGTATATATATGGTATAGAGATAGATATCAATGTGATATTAGCCTATGGTATTCATTTATGAGCCTATGGCTATGAGGTTAGGCTTGACCCTTGTTTGACTAAAGTTGACCAAAGTCAACTATAGGTCAAACCTTGACCTAATTGACCCAGAATGACTTGGATGAACATAGAAGGACTATTGACTAAGGTTTGACTAAACCCTAACTAGATGATTAGGTTAATCACATGGGTTATATGGATAGCCCTATGTAGATTAAGATATGTATGGGGTTAAGTGGTATACTTAGGAGTTGTGTCATGATTGGTGTTAGTCTTAGAGGTTGACTAGAAGTTGACCATTAGTCAAGATTGACCTAATTACCTTGTTGACTAGTCTTTGTTTGACTAAAATCTTAGTTGGTCTAAGTTTGACCTAGACTTGACCCAGATTGATCATGTTGACTAGTATTTGACTAGAATGTTGACCAAGAGTTGACTTTAACCTAGATTTGACTAACCTTGACTTGTTTGACCTTGTTTGACTTTATTTGACTTAGTTTGATTCCCTGTGACCTAGTATGACTTCCTGTGACCTAGTTTGACTGTTGAGTTGACCAAGAGTTGACTTGACCAGATTGACCTAGAATCATGTAGTATGCATTGTATACTCTATTTTTACCATTGTGGATACATTGTAACTTGTATTGCTCTGATTAGGAGCCAGGCACCTCTCCTCAGGCAGTATATCCTCTTCAGACATTCAGTTATCAGGCGAGTACATTCTCTGACCATTTCATACTTGTTCAGGCTTTACTTCTCGCTCTAGATTACTTTACTTGATGCTGTCACGTTGGTAACACGGATTGGTACTATATGGATCTTTTTATGAGATATTATCCCCCCCGGGAGCATCAGATACAGCATATTTGTGCGTTTTACGAATAATCATGTATCTCTATACTTCCATCATGCATGTATACTTATGTGATCATGTACTCTCATGTTCACTGAGCCCTCATGTATAACTTCACGTATACTCATTTATGAGCCTCATGTGAAGTAATCATGTATAATAACGTAACTTGTTTAGATCCTTGTGTATTGATTGGGGAAACGGGGGAGTAGAAGTAGACATGTGAATAATTCCAAAGTAGTGTAATCATGTGCAAACTCAGTAGTATAATCATGTATAAATTCTAGCCATTCACATGCCTATCTTGTACTCTACATCACTAGCCACTTACAGTTCTCTATATATAGTAAATATTTTCTTTACAAGCTATCTCTTTTACAGCGTATATTTCCTTTCAGTACTTCCTGTATTTTACTCTATTGCCTGTATCGTATTTCCTAACCTGATATGAACTGTGTGAGATGTATTGTGCTCGTTCCTGTCCTGACTGGACCTGTTGAAAATATTACAGAGGATGAGGATGAGGCCCTGGTGTTTACCTATTATGGAGCAGGACTAGATGATACTTATGTTGTGAACCCTCAGCAGGATCCACCTACAGCTGAGGATGTTGCCCCAGTAGTCTAGGCTAGTTTAGCTAGACAGTCTTTTATGTATTATCATTTTGTCTCACATCTGAGTTGTATTTTGAGATGTTGAGATATATAGACTTTAGACTTATTGTATTATGAGTTGACATTCTGATGTTATGTTATCCTAGACACTTGGACTTATTTCATCTATAGTACTGTCTCTTGAGTTACCATCTGTCTATCTATCTATCTTTCATTCTTCTACCTAGATGTGATTGAGATTGTATTCTGTTTGTCACCTCCATTCGGAGAGTATAAACTGTACAGGTACCTTTTATATTGTTAGATGATTGACCTAGGATAGTATTTTACCGCCGATACTGCGGCGTAGGCTGGACGTACCCACTTCTCGTGCCCTTACTCTAGGGTGCGGGTCGTGACAGATATATATATATATGGTATTGCATATCCTAAGTTATCTAAGGTTATGAGAATATAGGTATATGTGGACATGTATTTGGGGTATAGACATATGAAATTATGTTAGGATCATACATGATATATTAGTGTAGTTGGACTGGGATATTATATATGTATACATATATATGTTATATAAGTTAGCCTTGAGTAGGATTTATGTATATGTGATATAGTACTAAGGTATCATAGGGTATTAGCCTATGGATTATGAGATAGCCTATGGAATGACATAGAAACTGACCTACTAGGCCCAAGTGACTTTGTTGACTAGAATTGACCAAACCCTAGGATTGACCAAGGGTTGACCCAATAGTTCAGGTTTGACTAGAGTTGACCAAAGTCAACATTGAGTCTAAATGTGACCAATTGACCTAGTTTGACCTAGACAGTTGACCAGGTTTGACTAGAGTTGAATTTGACCTAGAATGGCCTAAAATCATGTAGATTGCATCATAAACTTCATTTATCTTATTTTAAACACATTATAACCTGTACTGCTCTATTTAGGATATTGTGACTCCGGTGCAGACATCTGATATTACACTACTCTTTTCAGAGTATCAGGCGAGTACATTCTCTGATAGTTCTCTTATTTATTTGTCAATTACTGTACTTCAGTTCTAGTTAGTTGTATGTGATTCTCTGTTACCACATGTGTGGATATTTCTGGATTCATATATGCGACACACATACCATATTGTCTGGCCTCTATTACTGGTATCATCATGTCTGGCTTCTATTACTGGAATCACCTACTGGAATCACCTGGAATCACTTGCTGGTATCATCATATTTGGCTGGACTCATCTCGATTCTCGTATGGTATTCTGGAATCACTTGTACTTGCTGGGAGGGGAAGTACTTGAGTAAGACATGTAGACATACCCCAATCTGGAATCTCCCAATTAGAATCTACAGGAATCTACTAGAATGATAGCCATCTCACACTCGGCCAGGTATGTGATGTGCCATATTACCTACAGCCGTTTACATGTCGATCACGGTATTTTAAAACACACTGTTAGAGTATATGATGGACTCACCCTGGAATCATTGACCACTATGACTGGAATCGTCCCGTACTGGATTCATCTTGTATTAGATTCGTCTTGTACTGGACTTATATTGGAGTTACACTTGTCTACATTTACTGTCTGGACTTATATCATGTTACCCTGGTTCAGCTAGCTTTTACTTTACAGTCTTTATTGCCATAATTCTTCTCTTATTTAGTTACTTTCCTTTCCTTGTACCTTTACTGTTCTCTATATCACTACCTGTATAAAACTGCCATGATTCATCAATATAACTGTCTATAACTGTTTTATAGTTCTATGTGATTTACTTAGGATTTCTTGATGAGTTGTACTCGTTCCTGTCCTGACTGGACCTGTTGAAAATTTTACAGATAATTGCCCTGAGGACACATGCCCTACATATTATGGATCCGGAGACGGGATGGCTACCTTTGGTCCTGACACTCAAGAGTGATTGGAATTTAGTTTAGTAGACTAGCATCTATTTTTTATGTTGAACTTTTGTATTGATTTGAGACTCGTGTAGTTTTGAGATAGTTGAGAATTGTTATTATTTTAGAGTTGTCTTCTATTGCTTAGTTAATTCTTCTGTGATTATCATATCGTTCTTAGACTGTAATTGAGATTACGTTATATCTATACTTGTCCTCCGTTCAAAGTTGAGATTTTGACAAGTATATTATATAATTGTGTGAGTTGCTGGTTAGATAGTGACCTAGAACATCATTCTACCGTCGACACTGGGGCGTAGGGTGGGCGTAGTTACGCACTCGTACCCTCACAGTGGGTGCGGGTTGTGACACGTTTTTAGTGGTGGCCCATGCAGGTCGAGTTTATGTAGTGGTATTCGAACTAGAGTATCACTATAGCCTGCGATTGGAACTAAGGAATAGGCTTTAGCAGAGAGGTTACTCAATCACAGTTAGGACTACTTGATAAATTCCTGGACAACCCTTGAGAATCTCATTATGAACTTCGATTTGAAAATCATTTTCCTCTTGTTTTGATTCACCCTCACTCCTTGATGTTTAAAGGATCTTAGACTATTAACTTCCTTCATCATTATCCTTACTTATATGTTGTTTATCTTATGTTGCTAATTTAGCACCAGTTTTGCAAGCTTATCTTTTTCAAGCTTGATCATGACATATTTTGTTGGGGGCTGGCACCCACTAACATATTGTCTAATCAGAACCGGTGCATGATGGTCTGATCAACCTATTGTACTTTGGTTCGCTTTTCATATATTATTCTATGTAGACGGAGACATAGTTAAATTTGCCCTAGAGTCTCATCCACGACAGCTTTGGCAATTCTCTTTTGAATTATTTTTATCGCCCATGAACCACGTATTGTACTTAATAGCATCGTCCTTGAACTCTTTATTGTTTTGCCTTTCACATATTTCAGAAGAAAAGGCACCGTACTTGATAGATCAACCCAAGGTATCACGTTTAGTTTCCCTATCCAAAGGAGGAAATTGACTTATTTCTATATCCTTGCATCATCCTTAAAATTCTAATTCTTTGATCGTGACCAGTCGACCGGGTCATCTTCCTTATCATCCAGTGTTTGGGGTCTTATTCAATTGGATTAATTCAATTGTGACATGGATATCCAATCTTGGATACTCGTGCTCAGACTTCAATGGCCTCATTCTCCATCTTGCCCAAACTTCGATGTATCCTGAAATTGATCAACTTAGATCGTGTCGGGTCTAAATCTCCTTTTATATATATTGTGTTATTGGATTTCAATGCCATTGACACTCATGCCTTAAACTTTCGATTTTGATCATCTTTGGAATGGTAACCCTTCATAATTAATTCCTAGTTGTCCTTACCAGTTTTATATAGGATGGTAGACTGTCCTACACCTTAATGATTTGTTGTTTCTCTATCTTTCCAGCAGAACACCCTATATTGCTTGTATGTTGATAGCATGGGACTGTTTTGATCTAATATAACTAGTCCATCTAGATGAGACCTTCAACTGCTATGGTTGACCATGACTCTATATATTATTCTTCAAATTGTATGAGTTAGAAATTGCTTAGAGACTTTGATTGTGGGTGGTTGAACTAGAAGGAGTACGACCGACTTAAATTTCGAGGACAAAATTTTTCTAAGGGGGGTAGGATTGTAACACCCAGTTTCTGAAATGAGAGTAATTTTGAAATTTTGTAATTATAATTATTATTTATTGATAATTATTATACATTATGATTTTTGGTGATTTTTAATAATTTTTAAATTATTTAAAAACTGCTTTAAGTCATGACTTATGATTTTGATGTGCTGCCAGTGAAACCCTAGAGACTGCATGACCTAGAGCCTAACCGTGTCATTAGGATGATTTAATTATCATTTTTAGCCTAGGGGTAATTTGGTCATTTTGACTTATTTGAATTATTTAATGATTTATTGAATTGGTAAATTCTAGTTTGACTTTGACTTGTTGAGACCTAGTGGACTAGCTTAGAAGCTAACCCTAGCCATGGTGACCCTAGTCTAACTTAGGTTAAACTACTTCTAGTCATTAGAAACTAAATTTGGATTAGGAGGATTAGTTTAAGTGGAATTAGTTCATGGGTTGTGGTTTAATGAAATGACTTGTGATTAAGGACTTAATGACTTGTGACTTGGCCCATGGCCCATGATTTGACACCCTAACCCTAATTCCTTCCTTTATGACCAGCCACATAGGGATCCCCACCCTATATAAATACTTATTCATTAGGGCTTGCCTCTTTTATTTCATTTCAACACATAGGAAAAGAAAGGTATTTTTCTCCCTTCCAAAAGTCCCCATAAATTCATTTTAATTCCTTTTTAATCCTAGTCTTTTGCATTAGGTTCTAATTTCTGTATGTTTAATATTTCTGGAGGTTAATCTCAGTTTTGGGCTCATTTCGAGCATTTGGCCATCAAGAGGAACACCCCCCATTTGGAGCTTTTTTATGCTTTTTGCACCTATAGGTAAAACTCCCCAAATTGATTTAAATTACTATTTTCTTTGCATTTAGGGCTAGATCTAGGAGTCCTCTAGCTGTCCCCAAAATTTGGGTGAATTTCGTGTCCGTTTGGTGTCCGTATCGGACACGTGTCATAGTGTATACTTAGGTGTTTGATGAAATGCCTCATTGAACTTTTTGTTCTTGGTTTTCAAAATAAATTACACATTTGGAAAGCTTATTATGAGTAGATTACTATGGTCTGTGTCTGAGCACGTATTGGATTGGCTTTCGTGTCCAAATTTGGACACGAACGCGTGCACGAGGCCCCGGTGCGCTGCCCTGCTGTTCGGGGTCGACACAGGAAACGACACGGACTGTCGTTAGTTGATTTTTGTGGACACGTGTGGGCATTGTCTGCCATCACCCATACAAATTTTGAGGCGAATTGATCGAGTGGATCGAGAGAAAACTCGATCGCACCGATCCTTGCCTGTGCTGCACGCGTGTGAAAATGTGCACTGATACGCACGAATTGACACGACAAGGGGACACGTGAACACCGTGCAGGCTGTGGGACTCTCTCCCCTATCTTAGGCGAACCCTAGGACATAAGCATGAGCCCTCTAGTATCGTGTGTCGTGTCCTGGGACGCTCTGCACCTCTGTACAAGGCTATCGACACTGTATTCTCTGATATTATGGTTTTCTTAGTTTTGGACACCTGAGTCCTAATTTTTGGACATGAGGGGACTCTTGGGGACTCGTGTGACTTGTCCAAGCTACTATCCAACTGCCACCTTGTTTTCGAGTTGTGTTTGGATGTTGTTTTCGAGCTTTGGCCATTGATTGGGGTTTCGAATATGTGAATTTCTGATACTAAGATACTTCTCAGTATCTTTTGGTTCCTGATGATCTTGTTAGGGTTTGTTGGCCATGTTAATGATTTATTCTAGATGAATTCAAATTAGCATTGTTGGTTTCATAGGGGGAAACTTCAGAGTATCAGTCGGGTTCCATTTTATGTATTAATGAACTGACAGTAGGTAGATATATAGGTTTTTCCTGAGAAATTACTGGTTGTGTACACTGTCATATTACATTTGGGTTGTGTACATTGATTATAGGACTGAATATAGTGTTAGGCTATGTGGTTCATGTGTTAGGGTGGCTAGAGTTAGGTGTTGCATTGTGTTTGTAATTTCAGTTTTCTGAAACCTATGTATACCTATATGTATATTCCTGATATGGGTATATGGGTCAACTGAGAATCCTTTGACACACATCACTCCCAGTTCTGTCAACACATGACTGAGAGTTGGGGTTTGAATGGCTAGGCCATTTCAATCTCAGGTTATGGGGCTTGGTATTAGAGAATGGGGTCGAGTCATTGGCCTTGGCCAATGCTTGCAAGCAACAGCAGAATGTTGGCTCGAGTTGGCTTGGCCATTTGGTCCTTAGGTAATTAGTTTGGTTCAGGATTAGGAAGTTAAGGAGGAAACTTCATAGTAGACAGAAATTAGAGTGTGGGTGTGTCTTTATATATATGTTCAGTTATGTTAGAAATAGGTTAGTGAGTATATGAGTAAGGAGGAGTTCCTGCCATGTGCAGGAACTTAATTTTGTAAGGGAATTTGGGATTATGGCAATAGTGAGAGGCAGGGCCAAACCATGTGTGTGAATATGTGTGTGTGTGTCGGAGTATTAGGAAGAGGGAATGAGTTTTAGTATCATTAGAGGGTTGGATTTCAGTATCAGAAATAGGTTAGTATTAGCATATGTTCCAGTTGGATCTTGATTTCAGTCTAGGACTTAGGTTTAAGTTGTTCATAGTTGTCTTGGACTGGTTGGCTTGCTAAGGCAATTGCTTTCCTTGGCTTTGCTGGCTTAGCAGCATGCTGCAGCAGCAGTAGCTGCCTTGCTGCACTTGGCAGCAGGGTTGAACCCCCCCTTTTTGGGCATGTTTTGGTTGGCCATTAGGCAACCATTTGTGTCTTATGGTGAAGCGTGGTTCTTTGAGTTTGATTGAGGTTTTAGAGGGATATATATATAAGGTATTGCATATCCTAAGTTATCTAAGGTTATGAGAATATAGGTATATGTGGACATGTATTTGGGGGATAGACATATGAAATTTTGTTAGGATCATACATGATGTATTAGTGTAGTTGGACTGGGATATTATATATGTATATATATATATGTTATATAAGTTAGCCTTGAGTAGGATTTATGTATATGTGATATAGTACTAAGGTATCCTAGGGTATTAGCCTATGGATTATGAGATAGCCTATGGAATGACATAGAAACTGACCCACTAGGCCCAAGTGACTTTGTTGACTAGAATTAACCAAACCCTAGAATTGACCAAGGGTTGACCCAATAGTTCTGGTTTGACTAGAGTTGACCAAAGTCAACATTGAGTCTAAATGTGACCAATTGACCTAGTTTGACCTAGACAGTTGACCAGGTTTCACTTAGAGTTGACTTTGACCTATAATGGCCTAGAATCATGTAGATTGCATCATAAACTTCATTTGTCTTATTTTAAACACATTGTAACCTGTACTGCTCTATTTAGGACATTATGACTCCGGTGCAGACATCTGATATTACACTACTCTTTTCAGAGTATCAGGCGAGTACATTCTCTGATAGTTCTCTCATTTATTTGTCAATTACTGTACTTCAGTTCTAGTTAGTTGTATGTGATTCTCTGTTACCACACATGTAGATATTTCTGGATTCATGTATGCGACACACATACCATATTGTCTGGCCTCTATTACTGGTATCATCATGTCTGGCTTCTATTACTGGAATCGCCTACTGGAATCATCCTGGAATCACTTGCTGGTATCATCATATTTGGCTGGACTCATCTCGATTCTCTTGTTGTATTCTAGAATCACTTGTACTTGCTGGGAGGGAAAATACTTGAGTAAGACATGTAGACATACCCCAATCTGGAATCTTCCAATTGGAATCTACAGGAATCTACTAGAATGATAGCCATCTCACACTCGGCCAGGTATGTGATGTGCCATATTACCTACAGCCGTTTACATGTCGATCACGGTATTTTAAAACACACTGTTAGAGTATATGATGGACTCACCCTGGAATCATTGACAACTATGACTGGAATCGTCCCGTACTGGATTCATCTTGTATTAGATTCGTCTTGTACTGGACTTATATTGGAGTTACACTTGTCTACATTTACTGTCTGGACTTATATCATGTTACCCTGGTTCAGCTAGCTTTTACTTTACAGTCTTTATTGCCATGATTCTTCTCTTGTTTAGTTACTTTCCTTTCCTTGTACCTTTACTGTTCTCTATATCACTACCTGTATAAAACTGCCATGATTCATCAATATAACTGTGTATAACTGTTTTATAGTTCTCTGTCATTTACTTGGAATTTCTTGATGAGTTGTACTCGTTCCTGTCCTGACTGGACCTGTTGAAAATTTTAAAGATGATTGCCCTGAGGACACATGCCCTACATATTATGGACCCGGAGACGGGATGGCTACCTTTGGCCCTGACACTCAAGAGTGATCAGAATTTAGTTTAGTAGACTAGCATCTGTTTTTCATGTTGAACTTTTGTATTGATTTGAGACTCGTGTAGTTTTGAGATTGTTGAGAATTGTTATTATTTTAGAGTTGTCTTCTATTTCTTAGTTAATTCTTCTATGATTATCATATCGTGCTTAGACTGTGATTGAGATTACATTATATCTATACTTGTCCTCTGTTCGGAGTTGAAATTTTGACAAGTACATTATATAATTGCGTGAGTTGCTGGTTAGATAGTGACCTAGAACAGCGTTCTACCGCCGACACTACGGCGTAGGCTGGACGTTGTTACGCACTCGTACCCTCACAGTGGGTGCGGGTCATGACAACTGATACGGAAATATCTACTATAAGTAGAGAACTATCAGTGACTAGTGATTTAGAGTACAAAGTCGACATATGAACGGCTAGATTCGCACATGAATATACTAAAGAGGCTCACATGGTTATACTACTTTAAAATTGTTCACATGACTATTTATACTCCCCCATACCCCAATCAATACACAAGGATCCAGACAAGTTATGTTACGAACATGATTTTCACATGAAAGCCTATAGATGGGTGTACATGAAGTATACATGAGGGCTCAGAACTGAGTGCACATGAATTCCACATGAAGGCCCATGAAGGGGTACACATGAAGTATAGGTTACACATGGAGTACATGAGAAACATGACCGAACATGAGAGCACATGAGAGTACACGAGCGTAAATGAATGAACATGAAGCACACGAGAAATATGAATAACATGAGAGCGAGGAATACATGATGTACATGAAACACATGACATGAAGTATCCGATGCTCCCGAGGGGGATAACATGTCAATGTAGGGATCATATAGTACCAATCCGTGATAATGTCGTGACAGCATCAAATAAGGTAATCTATAGCAGGAATATAATCCTAAGCAAGTTATGAAATGATCAGAGAATGTACTCGCCTGGTATCTGAATATCTGTGAGAATATACTGCCCGAGATGAGGTATCTGAGTCCTATTTAGAGCAACACAAGTCAAGACATATACAGGGGATGATACATGAAATATACAATGCATCTGCATGCTGTCTAGGTCAAACTAGACTAAAGTCAGCATTTGGTCAACCCTAGACAACTATACTAGTCAAACTAGGTCAACTATGTCAAGTCCTAGCCGAACAAGTCTAACAAGTCTCACTAGGCCTAACCAAGCCTAGGCTAGCACATATCAATCCCAAGGCTATACAAGCCAAACACAAGCCACACATCAAGGCACATTCACATTTAGCTATTTATCATAAAATTCATATATATATATCTATATGTATACAGGATTACATATATATACAACATGCATATATACAATATTATATATAAAGAGAAGTTAGAGAGAGAAACAAGCATGTAAGGCTATGTGTGTGTATAGGTGTATGTGGACAAGTGTCATGAGGGTTTAGATTGTAGACATGTGTGTGAAACATACCTGAAAGTGTATAACAAGAATTGGGTTACAACACTAGCTACAAGTTACACTACACATGGCATAGGTTAAACAATCTACATTACACATCTTAATTAACACACAATCATGCATGGCTAAACATATATATATATATATATTTATATATATATATATATATATATATATATATATATATATATATATATAGTTATGCTTAGCTATATATATTAGAACATGTATTGCATTTTCTATATATATCTACATGTATATGAACAAGCATATAGAGAGGGAGAGTTTAGGTTCAGACATTGCATTAAAGTATGGGTGTGTGTCATGTTTCTGTGTACAGAGTTAGGGATTAGAAATGAAGGGTTAAATCTCAGTTTAAACATCACATAGGTATTTGATAACACAACACTGTAAACTAGTACACATCTCAGGTTTAACATAAAGTGTATGAGTGTGTGTGTGTGTGTGAACATGAGTGTAGTGTGTGTAAGGGTGTGTGAGTGACAGTGGTGTGTGTCTGTTTTTAAGGCATATGCATGTGTGTGTGGGTATTACATCCAGTTTTCATCTCAATTTTTGGGGAAAAATAGGTTTGTGCAAATGACAGGTAATCCAAGAGAAGGACAGGACATTCAAGCATCAAACTGGACTGAAATCAATGGAGACTGAGCATTATTCAAATGGGTTTGTGACAGCAAGGTGAACCTCAGATTTTCAGTTTTAGTGTACATAAAATTTAGTGTCATGTGTTATCAGTTAGAAATGTGTGTGTGTAAACATATGAATCAATGTATGTGTATATATGAGTTCGGTTTGCAATTGATTGTAAAAGTACAGAACAATTTTATAGGAAGACTGAACTTAGACTCACAAAACAAACTCGCTCGTACAAAAAAAACCTAGGAATGAAAACCTAGGTACATCAATCTAAGTACGATTGTTTATTTTTGATTTTGGGGGGTGACGATAGAGGCTCGGGAAAGCGACGACAGCTCTGCCTTACTCCTTGGACGATCGGACGTAGCCTTGGCTCTGATGAAGAAATGCTCTCGGGATGTGTGGAAAGACTCTTCTACGCGCGTGCCTTTGTCTCTCTGTGTGTCCAGCTGGGTGGGAAGAGTCCCTTTCTCTCTGGAATTCTCTTTCTCTTTTTCTCCCGAATTCTCCAGGGTTTGTAAGGAAATGGCACCTTGCTATTTATTGAAGTGGGGGATGATCCTTAGGGTTTGCAATAATTCCCCCCTTGAAAAGTCGGCGGCCAATCATTTGGACCATTAATCTTGATTGCAACGAATCTGGGCAATTAATGTGGATTGCAACAAATCCTGTGGGCAATTAATGTTGATTGCCATAAATTTTTATAATTTGTGATGATAGGCTCGGATCTCCTGCCATGTGTTCGATTTGTCTGATCTGATTTGATTTGGGTAATTATAATGATTGTAAAAAATCTGAGTTTGCTATGATTTGCTAGCAGCCATAACTCCGAGGGGGATAAGAACGCCACGTGTCTCATCTGTAGTGAGGACCACCACGTGTTTCATCTGGCAGAGCCACATTAGTGCAGTGAGCCACATACGGATGGCCCCTCCACAATCCTAGCTGCATGAAGGTAGCAACCGCATGAAGGTGATGGCCACGTAAGGATGGACAACCGTATGAAGATGGCAGCCGCATGAAGTAGGCGGCCACATGAAGATGGCAGCCGCATGAAGGTGGCGGCCGCATGAAGATGGCAGCCGCATGAAGGTGGTGGCTGCATGAGCATAGCAGCCGCATATACGTGGCAGCCGCATAGGGAGCTTCGGGGTCGGTGGATCGTGCCAGCTGTAAAAGAGATTTTCTTCGTTTCCCTAGGAACACGCCATCCTATCAGAGTCATTATTTCGTCTTTATGTCAGAGCTGTCACTTGTCAGGGCTGTCATTGTTAGAGCTGCCGTCAGGGCATTTAATACGGTATTTGCTTTATGGCCAGCTGTAGAGGAGAACCACTTAGGGCCACGTGGCTCTTTTCTGAGCCGCATGAAGCTATCCGAGCCGCATGAGGCTCTAAAGGACTTTGAGCCGCATGCATTTTCTGATGGATTTCTGAGCCGTATAAGGCTCCTTCTGTCTGAGCCGCATGAGCCTTTCTTGTCATTTTTCATGCTTCTACGAGACCCCCTTCAAAGTTTTCAATTTGCAAAATTGAAATACTTTGAATAAGAAGCATGGCTATGTAAACTCTTCTGGCCGCATAGGGTGTTCCGACCGCATGGACTTTTTAGCCGTATGGACTTTCTAGCCGCATGAACTGTCTGGCCGCATAGGCTCCCTGCCACGTCTTCTCTGCTACGTATGCGCTTCATTTATTGTCCTTTATTTGCTTTGATTTAAAGCCACCTTTTGGGACAGGATCCCAAGGATCAGCTTTTAAATATTTAGATTTGACTCGATGCCCGAAGAGTCGATTTGATTCTATTCTGTAGCACGCGAATCGAAGCATCCGTTGGTTCACGAGCCCTCTTCTTTTGTCTATAAATAGGAGCATTTTTGGTCAGAGAGGCTTCTTTACTTTCTCCTATCTTCAACTCTTTTTTGCCCTAGATTGTTGTCTTCGTCTTCTCCGATCATCAATCGACAATGGCCCCTAAGTCTTCCAAAGCCGCGGCGAAGGGTAAGGGAGTGGCTTCTTCATCAGCCACGGCGCCTGAAGTTCATCCTGACGTTCACCCCATCATTGTTGGTAAGGGTTTGGGAATATCGTATACTTCAAAACCTTAACAAAAAGACGGCTCTGTTGCATGCTTTATGCACAAGCCTTTAATGTGTCCTTCGTCTTCATCGAACTGTTCAATTTGTATGGGCCGCATGTATGTTCCACATCCGAGCCGCATGGGGGTATACCCCATGTCCGAGCCGCATGGGGGTTTGTCTAGTAGCCGCACAGGTACTTCACAAACTGAACCGCATAATGACCCGTCGTACAGAGCCGCATAAGTCTCTCTGAATCGAACCGCATGAAGTCCCCCTTAAACAGGACCGCATGAGCTCGTCTGTATTGGGCCGCATGAGGCTCTGGCCATCTTCTAACTTTGTTCTTTTTATCTTTGATTCTTGCAGCATCCCTGCCAAAGGCTGAGATCTTTGTGAAGGAAGAGCTGCTACCTCCTTTCAAGCAAGAGTCACTGCTCGTCAAGGAGGAGGTAATACCAAAAACGGAGGAACAGAAAGGATGGCTGGCGCCTATTGAAGTTGCTGTAAAGGAGGAGCCCCTATCTGACGGCGGTAGTATTGGAAGTTCTGACTCTCCTGCTCCGGACAAAGGTTTTGCTCAAGTAGATCCTTCATATGAAAAATGGTTGAGGGACTGGTATATGCGCCCCCGCAACTAAAATTCGTAGGCTCTCATAAATCTCTGTCTTTTGTCTTGGTATTTCTGTCTGTCTTTAGCTGCAGTTTGTGTTTTGCTTCTTTTGGACATCAATGTAATCTTCTTCCTTCTTGTCTGATTGAAATGATAGAGAACTTTTCTGGCTTGCTCATGAGATATAGTCATGTGAATGTAACTGATTTTAAATGAACGGAATACATTCGCTCTATTCTTTGCTTGTAGTAGTTGTCCCAATGGGAGACTTTTTGTGGACCAATTATCCTTGGCGTACCTTGGTTCTGGATACGGATAATAAGTTGGGAGAGAACCAACATACTTACTCAGAGGTAATGAGGATATGGTAAATATGAGGGTTTCTTCGATGGAGCCTTCCCAATCAGAGGTAATGAGGACATGGCAGGAGTGGGCTCCATGAAGGGATACATAGAACGACTCAGAGGTAATGAGGACGTGGAAGTTCTATGTGAGGGGCGGTTTATTTTTGATGAAAGGAAAACAACTCAGAGGTAACATCGACGTGGTTGTTTCGGAGAATTTGTGGATCTGTTACCCTTTTTGTGCACTGGAAGTGCGGGTATTGGATCATAAAGAGGAAGCTCTTTTAGGAGGAAAGTTCAGAGGTATCATCATACATGACTTACTACCTAAAAGATGCGATATAGATTTATCTATAGTGACCAGGATGTGAGTTCATCGGTACTTGCGGGTATATAACTCAACAGTCTCGGAGATTTAGAGTCGAAATATGAGTTCAGCGGTACCAAGGGACACATAACCCATCAATCAGGGATATTTGGATTTGGAATGTAAGTTCAGCGGTACTAGGGGGTACGTAACTCGACAATTTTGGAGAATTTGTAGTCGGAATGTGAGTTCAGTGGTACCACAGGGTACATAACTCGTCATTCTGGGATATTTGTATTTGGAATGTGAGTTCAGCGGTACCAGGGGTACGTAACTCAACAATCTGAAAGATTTGGAGGATGTCTTTTCAGACATAATACTTCTTCAGGAACTTGCCGTTGATGGGCAACATGAGCAAGTCTCCATTTTGTTTTGCGAGGCGGTAAGCTCCATTGGAGAATACAGCATCGATGATGAACGGGCCTTCCCACTTTGGCTGGAACTTGCCGACAGTTTTGTGAGTCATAACTATCGGCCTCCGAACTGCCAGAACGAGATCGCCCACTTGGAATGTTCTAATTTTAACCTTCTTGTTGAAGGTTCTGGAGATACGGGCTTGGTACAGCTCGATTCGTTGTTGAGCTAACATGCGCTTCTCGTCTAGGGCTTCCAACTCTTACAGTCCGCGATGGTGATTATCATCTGTTGTCAGTCGATAGGCGAGAACGACGTGGAGTGAGGGGATTTGAGTCTCCAATGGGAGAACCGCCTCACTTCCATATACTAGAGAGAATGGCGTGTTTCCAGTGGCCGTCCGTACTATAGTGCGGTACGCCCATAAGCATTAGTCGAGCTTTTCATTCCAGTCGCGTTTGTTTGATGACACAAATTTCTTGAGAAGCTTGATAATTGTTTTCTTGAATGCTTCAGCTAGACCATTAGCCGCCGGGTTGTATGGTGTTGAAGCAATATTCTGGATTCTGTGTTTGTCGCAAAACCGATAGAAAGCGTGGCTTACGAACTGCGGACCATTATCATGGATGATCCTTCAGGGCAGTCCAAAGCGGTAAATGACGTGATGCTTGAGAAAGTTGATCATGTTTGAAGTCTTGACTTCTGCCAGCGGAATAGCCTCCGCCCATTTGGAGACGTAATCTGTGATTGCGAGTATGAAGCGGTGTCCTCCGGACGAAGGTGGAGTGATCGGACCGATGATGTCCATTCTCCATGCTTCGAATGACCAGGATACCATCGTCGGATGTAGAAACTCGGATGGCTGGTAGATAAAATCTTCGTGGACTTGACAGGCTTTGCATTTTCGTGCATAGTCTATGGCATCTACAACCATCGTGGGCCAGTAATAGCCCATTCGTCGAAGGCGATCCTGTAATTTCGGGCCAGGCTGATGGGCCCCACAGATGCCATCATGAGCTTCATGCACGACTTCTTTGGCTTCTGTGTTTGTCAGACATCGAAGCAGTAATCCGTTGTATGATCGCCGATATAGCATTTTCGTCTCTATATCGTAGAAGAATCTGAGAGAACGTCTTCTGATAGAAATGGCTTCCTTCGGATTCTCTGGCAGGATGTCGTAGACTCCTAAGTCAATGAATGGTTGTCTCTAGTCTGGTGCTTCGTCGACTGTCAGCACGGAGTAACTCTCAACACATTGAACATTATTCCTGGGACAGACCAACTCACGGCCTATGATGTTGACCAAGTGGTGAGCATGATTTGGAACTGCTAAGGAAGCGACAAGGCCTGCTAGGGCGTCAGCTTCAATGTTCTAGAGCCTGGGAACGTGTTCTATGAAGAACCCTTCCAAGGATGAGATGATGTCAATCGCTATTTGGTGATAGGGGATCATGTCTTCATGACGCACTTCGTATGAGCCCCGGATTTGATTGACGATTAGCTGCGAATCGCCGTCTGCTTCAAGATACTCTACCTCCAGCTCCTTTGCAAGTTGGAGACCAATGACCAGAGTGTTGTACTCGATCACATTGTTTGAGCAGGACTCCGTGAGGGAGTTGGCCCTATTGATCACTAGCCCGGAGGAAGAAATCAGCACCACTTCGACTCCAGTGACGATGTTACCCTTGGGCCCCGTTCTGGAAGCACCATCGAAGAACATTCGCCATACGACATCATGAGAGGCCATATTTGAATTGGCGACCTCATCTGGAATCTCTTCGTCTATCCTGGTTGACTCCGATCCTGGAAAAGCTGCTAAAAAGTCTGCCAGAGCTTGACCTTTAACAGCCTTCTGCGGGACGAAGATCATGTGGTAGGAAGACAGTAAAATCGCCCAGGTAGCGAGGCGAGAGCTGAGTGCACCTGGCTTGGTCATGAGGACCCTGAGGGGATTGACTCTTGATATGACATGGATGGTTTATCCCGTAACGTAGTGTCGCGTCTTCTGAATGGCGAACACCAGAGCAAGGCACTCCTTTTCTACGGCAGTGTATCGGTATTTCGGCCCCATCATCATTCGTCTGAGGTAATATATAGCCTGTTCGTGGCCTGCATCATTCTTTTGTGCTAGTAAAGCACCGAGAGAATGCTCCATTGCTCGCACATAGAGCAGGAATAGTTTTCCAACAACTGGGGCCACCAGGACTGAGGGCTCATCAGATATGCTTTGATGCTGTCGAAGGCGAGCTGGCATTCTTCATCCCATACGAATGAAATGCCCTTCTTCATGAGGTGGGTGAATGGTTGACATCGTTCGGAGAGGTTAGAGATAAATCTCCTGATGTAGGCTAGTCTTCCTTGAAGGCCTCGGAGTTCACGAAGATTTCTTGGGGGACCCATTTCCATGATTGCCTTCGTCTTCCCAGGGTCTATATGGATACCTTGGGAAGTAATGATGAAACCCAAGAACTTTTCGCTGGATACGCCCAAGAAAGATTTTGTGGGATTCATTTTCAAATTTTGCACTCGCATCAGGTCGAACACTGTCCTCAGATCCTGCAGATGGTCTCCTTTAGAGCAGCTTTTGGCAGCGATGTCGTCGACGTAGCATTCCACTGTCTGACGCAGGTGGTCTATAAAGATAATGCTCATAGCTCTTTGATAGGTGGCGCTAGCATTCTTTAAACCGAAAGGCATGACTGTGTAGCAGTATGTGCCAATTGGTGTTCGGAATGATGTATGCTTTTCGTCATCAGGGAACATCTTGATCTGGTTGTACTCTGAGAAACTATCCATAAATGACATACGCTCAAAGTCGCTGGTATTGTCAATCATGATGTCTGTGATAGGGAGGGAGAACTCATCCTTAGGACATGCCTCATTCAGATTACGAAAGTCGATACAGATTCGAATCTTTCCATTCTTCTTGAGGACTGGTACTATATTGGTGACTCAGTCTGGTTGCTGTTCCTCGCGGATGAAACTACTGGTTATCAGTTTATTGACCTCAGCTTCAATGGCGTTCATGACGTTGGGGTGGAATCGTCGTTGCTGTTGCTTGACCGATTTTGCATCCGGACGGATGTTAAGTTTGTGAAGTGCAACCTCGGGGTTCAGTCCTGGCATATCTTCATAGCTCCAGGGGAACACGTCGATGTATTCTCGGACGAGTTGTAGTACTGATTCTCGCTCTTCGTCCGTCAGATTCTTGCTGACGAAGATGGGCTTTGGAGAGGATGCATCACCGAGATCGACTTGTACAACCTCATCCTCGGTGGGAGGCTCTTTTTGTTCGAACCGCTTCTTCCATTGGGCATCTAGTTGTTGTGCCTACGGCTCTAACTCAAGAAGTTCAGGAATGTCTTCATCTTCTTCGTAGGTGTCGACAAATGCCATATTGACGGACAAGACTTGCCTGAATACGTCCCCGATGCTGACGTCTGAATTGGAAGTTGGTGATCCGGTTGAGTGTGAATGCCAGTCGCATTCCTCGTCTGAGCCTTCTGGGGTCGTTGCCGGTGTAACATAACCTAGCCCACATCTGGTTTTGTTGTAATAGTCTCGTGGTTTCCCAGCCGGGATTGGCGATTATAAAGGTAACCGTTGTCCAGTGCCGTAGTTCAATCCTGGCATAGTTTCCAGATCATATCCCTATTTTTACATGAGGTACTTGGATCGAGAACTATACAGATAAAGGGGCAATCTTCCGATGTCGGGTTCGAGATCAAATTCTTCTACCCAGAAGGTTTATGGGTCATTCTTTCGACCGAAGATGATTGGATGATCCTCTCCTTCGATTATGCGGTAAGCGTCTTCCACTGGAATAAGTTGGTTTGCGGTGTAGACATTTGTTACCTGTGTGTACAAGTGAGTGCCTATACCGTATTCCATAGCATACATTGTACAAAGCTTATTAAGCTCGAGATAATTCAAAGATAGCCCTTTATTGATAAAGTAAGGTACCTTTTCCAGTGGGATTACATCATCTGAGGATGGAATATCGGTGTGAGCAACCACATACTTGGCCAGCTCTGGCTCTTCTTCACCCATCCCCTGTGTCAATAAAAACTGGAAGGATGAATTAGGCAGCTTAATCATCAGGGGCTCCATAGATGGAGCAGGACATGGAGTTGTTGGCGTGCTAGCCACCCCATGCTTGGTGCTCGGCTGTCGATTCATTCTGGGAAGATGAATCGTCATCGGTTTGACAGAAGGATTGAGCTCCTCTCTTTGTTGCTGGCTAGCTCTAGACAGCCTGATTGTTAGTGGTCTTGGCGCTTGGCCAGACTTTGGCAGTCGAATTATCATCTGTTCCTCCTGTACAGAGAGGCTAATTGCGTCCTTACACAGAGTGGCTGTAAGGGGCACAGTTATGCCAGGTTTGCGGGCTTGGAGGTGGATTGTCAGAGGTTCATCTGATCCAGTTGCTGCCTCAGTTTGAGTTGGAGTATCTTCTTCGGCGAGAAGCTTTTTTGACTTCTCATACAAGCATGAATCTAAGTAGTAGGATTCGACCCCTTTGAAGGGATCGATGTCGACAAATTCTATTCTGTCCTCACGAAGCCGTGCTTGTCGACCTACTTGAAGCACTGATGCAGTATGGAGGGCACGATCATGTAATCGTGTATCCAAGGACGCCCCAGGAGAATGTTGTAGGAAGTGTCTGCATCTATGACATAACAAGTCCCTTCTGACTGAAGGTCGCCAATTTGGCACTTCAAGCGAATCTTCCTGATCGGATAGCTTCTGCCTGAATTGAAATCGCTGATGGCAGTACATGTCGGCGCCAAGCGATGCATTGGGATGCACAGATGGTGTAGTAGGCTCTTCGGGATGATGCTAATGGAAGAACCAGGATCAATATGCATCCGGTCTACCTTGACATCGTCAATGTATCCAGTATAATACAGAAGGCGATCATGCAGGTTGGTCTTGATAAGCATATCCTACGGAGTGAAGACGATGTTGGGCATTGCACCTGTGCAAGCGCTATCCTGTAAATCTGCAGGCGAGCTCTCCCCAGTAAGATTGGACTAAGCCAGATGCGTCGATATTCTGGAGTGCCTCGCTCAGTACGATACGAACATCTTTGGAGAGCCTCAGGAGCTCGTATAGCGATAATTTGGCCGGTGTGTTGGCCAATTATGCCAAGATGTCAAAGTTGTAGGGCCTCTCCAGCCCATGAGGCGTCTCTTTTCGGAGCGGTTTATCGAAGCGAGTCTTCTTCGTCCTAGGCTTGTCGGTCATTGAAGGCTGAGAAGGTCCTGGAGCATTAGCAACTGTTGGCTGATGATCTTCTGCCGAGTTACCCGGTGGAGGTTGGGTTTGTGCGCCGGAGCGGGTAACAACAGCAGTAGCTTCTTCGAACTATGCCGAGATTGTGCGGCATGATTTGACTTTCCCACTCTTCTTCTTGCGGGTGGAGGGAGGAGCGGACTGAGTCACTTCATGTACCAGATCCGGATAGACCCACATGACCTTCCCTCGTGATGTGGTGAGGGGTACTAGGACGGCATCCTAGTTTCGGGAAGGTGGAAGGTTAGCGATCTCCATCCTTGCTCTGGGGACAGGCACTACTCCATCTTGAGTTTTTGTCGGAGGGAAGTTGCCGAATTGTACTGACACCATTTTGGCTGCGACGGTTACCTCTTCGAAATCAATGGCTAGGGTCTTAGAATCGATGAGATGCTGGATGTATCGCTTCAGTTTGTAGCAGTCATGGGTAGCATGGTGGACATAGTGATGGTAGTGGCAGTACTTGGGGTTCTCCATTTCTGCAGGTCGAGGTTCACGCCTTGGAGGAGGGAGCTGAATTCGACCCCCTTGTATGAGCATGTCCAAGATGGGCTTGACCTGGCCGTACTGGCTTCGATGCAGGCTTCGGTGCTGTGTCGGCCACCATAACCTATTTGCCCTTGTTGTCTCGATAGTTGGAGGGATTACTACCATTGTTGCTGTTAGTGTTAGGGAGTTTGCCCTTGTCTTCTCCTTCCGAGGCATGCAATCCCAATTGGCGAGCTTTCTTCAATTTATCTTCTGTGCTAGTAGTACTAATGATGAACGTCTTCCAATCCTTGAACTGACTTTCGTCCATGCAGAGGCTGATCGTGGGAAGCAGCCTCTTTTGACAAATTTTAATTAAGGAGGAATTCGGGTTACCGGAAGGCAACTTTATCGCGGTTTGGCGAAACCACTCGATATAGTTCCTTGTCAACTCCTTTTCTCCCTGAACAACATCTATGAGGGTAGACATTGTCACGTCTTGTCCTACCTAGAAGAACCTCTCCAGGAACACGCGTTTGAAGCCGGTAAAAGAATGGATGCAGTTGTCCGGCAAGTTGCAGTTCCAGTCGAAGGCGACCCCTTCTAATGCTCCAATGAATAGTCGCGTAAGGATGGCGTCATCATGAGGTAGATGGTCGGTTGTGACTTCAAAGTAGGTGATGTACCTGCTTGCAGATGTCTTCCCATCATATGGATTGATGTGGAATAGTTTATATTTCGGTGGGAAGGGAACATCTCTCCACGCAGCGGGATACGGTTGTCGTATCCTGAGGTCTTGGCAGTTTTCTCGGGCATGGAACATGGCCCCGAGCTCCTGGACCTCTCTTCTTGCCTCCTTGGCCTCGTCTGCAGCGGTGGGGGCCGATATCTTCGGAGGACTATCAACCGGGTTTGGTGCAGCTGAATTCGAATCCGCATTGACCACGGGACCCAAGCTTGTTTGGCCAGGCGTTCTTCCTTGCAGAGTTGGATGGGCTGCTTTGATCTCGTCCACGGATTTGACCAAGGCATGCAGTATGGCTTCCAGAGTGTCGATGCGTCGGCGATCACTGGAACCATCTTGGTTGCTATCTGTCATGAACACCGTCCTCACGTGAGGAGAGATGGAAGGAACGGTAGAGGACGTACCCTCTGGGTCATACCCTTGTACAGAGAAGTCGTCAGGGTATGTAGGAATGTTCTCCTCTGGTTCGGACTCAGAAAGAGTGGTACCCCCAGCTTCAGAGCTTGCCTCATCTTGAGAATTGTGGACGTCCTCGGGGACGTCGGGATCTGCTGCATCTGTTGGGTGAATCATTTCCCCTGGATTGTCTTCTTGGAATACCGAATTGTCGTGGATGTTTGGAGGAGTGCTGCCCCCGGCTCTAATGCCTCCAAGTGTGGCAGATTTTGTCTTTGAGCGTGTACCTTGGTAAACTCCTCCTGTACCGGTGGTAGACAACTGCTTAGAAGAGAGTTTCATGGTTACGCCGGTTGAGATTTTCGGGCTGGAGACATTCATTTTCTTCCCTCTACCGCTGCCTGGAGTCTTCAGAGCAGAATTGCAGGAGGCGACGAGAAGTGCCTCGTCTTCTGAGCTTGGGTGTTGCAGCCGTTAGAAGACGGACCCCCGGTTTTCTTGTACTGCTACCTTGTTGCAGCAGCAGTTGACAATGACTTGGGTGCATTGATGTCCCTGACAGGGCTCTCTGCACATCCAATCTTCGTTCCTTTCCTTGCTTATGTGAAGAATTACATTACGCAAGTCACCCGTTTTGTGGGCCCGAGAGTTCTGAGCCCATGAGTATATTGGCCTCCTGCCTGCTCCCTGATGTGGGGGTAGCACGAATACTTACCCCTGATCCTTGTTGAAAGATTCTTGATAACTATCCCGTTCTTTGGCCGCCGGAGGCTGGACACGGATAGTTTTATACAACTTTCCATCAGGGGCCCGTATAATAGTCAGCGGGATGCCCTGATAGTCAGAAGTTGGGACAGCCGACTGAGCTCGCCGAGCCTGCGCTGCCTGAGACTTCTTCCTTCTAGTACCTGAGAGTGCATAGTAGGAAGATTCCACGGAGATTGGCACATGAGAGCATCTGGGGTCAGGATCGTCTGAGAGGTGGTCGAAGACTGACCATGAGTCGCATGGAACAGATGGTATGCGGCTGGGATCAGTGGCCGTGCAGGTTGTCTGCATGTGGCTATCCTTTGTGGCCGCATGAGCCTTCTATATGCAGCTAGAAGCGGTGGCCGCATGAACCTCCGGGATGCGGCTGGAAGTCATGGCCGTGCAGGATGCCTGCATGCGGCTAATAGTTCTGGCCGCATGGGCTTTCTGCATGCGGCTGACTTTTGTGGCCGCATGAGTTTTCTCCATGCGGTTGGCAGTTGCGGCCGCATGAGCCTTCTTCATGCGGCTGGCGCCTTTATGTGACTCGGACCGTATAGAGTTCCTTTTTTCCCCTGCAAGTCCAGCATCATAATGTTTTCTTCTGCCGGACTTGGAGACAACAGAGTGCTCTATGGTCTGAAGTGGGGTTGCCTGCGAGGCTTCTACACCATCTTGAGCAACAGAGAGTCCTTTTTCGAGAGCTTAGAAAGGAGCGAATGATTTGGGCCTCCACACCCTGCGGGCCTTCTTCATGCGGGCTCGCTGCTGGACCGGGCCAGCGCTCCCGTCGGAGAGCATTTCTTCAAACGCCTGCTGGTCGAACCGGGCGACCAATATTTGTTGAGGGGAGCCAAGTTTGGCTGCGTCCGATTGCATCACCAACTCCTCAGCCGTGGAGAAGTTTGCTCCCAGCAGAGTCGCCATCGTGTTTTCCATTGATTGTAAAAGTACAGAACAATTTTATAGGAGGACTGAACTTAGACTCACAATACAAACTCGCTTGTACAAATAAAGCCTAGGAATGAAAACCTAGGTACATCAATCTAAGTACGATTGTTTATTTTTGATTCTGGGGGTGACGATAGAGGCTCGGGAAAGCGACGGCAGCTCTGCCTTATTCCTTGGACGATCGGACGTAGCCTTGGCTCTGATGAAGAAATGCTCTCAGGATGTGTGGAAAGACTCTTCTGCGTGCGTGCCTTTGTCTCTCTGTGTGTCCAGCCGGGTGGGGAGAGTCTCTTTTTCTCTGGAATTCTCCTTCTCTTTTTCTCCCGAATTCTCCAGGGTTTGCAAGGGAATGACACCTTGTTATTTATAGAAGTGGGGAGTGATCATTAGGGTTTGCAATAATTCCCCCTTGATAAGTCGGCGGCCAATCATTTGGTCCATTAATCTTGATTGCAATGAATCTGGGCAATTAATGTGGATTGCACCAAATCCTATGGGAAATTAATGTTGATTGCTATGAATTTTCATAATTTGTGATGATAGGCTCGGATCTCCTGCTACGTGTTCGACTTGTCTGATCTGATTTAATTTGGGTAATTATGATGATTGTAACAAATATGAGTTTGTTATGATTTGCTAGCAGCCATAACTCCGAGGAGGATAAAAATGCCACGTGTCTCATCTGTAGTGAGGACCGCCACGTGTTTCATCTGGCAGAGCCGTATGAGGGCGGTGAGCGGCATACGGACGGCCCCTCCACAATCCTAGCCGCATGAGGTAGCAACCGCATGAAGGTGATGGCCACGTAAGGATGGGCAACCGTATGAAGATGGCAGCCGCATGAAGGAGGCGGCCGCATGAAGATGGCAGCCGCATGAAGGTGGCAGCCGCATGAAGGAGGCGGCCGCATGAAGATGGCAGCCGCATGAAGGTGGCGGCAGCATGAAAGAGGCGTCCGTATGAAGATGGCAGCCGCATGAAGGTGGCAGCCGCATGAGCATAGCAGCCGCATATACGTGGCAGCCGCATAGGGAGCTTCGGGGTCGGTGGATCGTGCCAGCTGTAAAAGAGATTTTCTTCGTTTCCCTAGGAACACGCCATCCTGTCAGAGTCATTATTTCGTCTTTATGTCAGAGCTGTCACTTATCAGGGTTGTCATTGTCAGAGCTGCCGTCAGGGCATTTAATACGGCACTTGCTTTATGGCCAGCTGTAGAGAAGAACCACTTAGGGCACGTGGCTCTTTTCTGAGCCGCATGAAGCTATCCGAGCCGCATAAGGCTCTAAAGGACTTTGAGCCGCATGCGTTTTCTGATGGATTTTTGAGCCGCATAAGGCTCTTTCTGTCTGAGCCGCATGAGCCTTTCTTGTCATTTTCCATCCTTCTACAAGTTCTCATGTGTGTGTGAGTGTAGAATTCTCAGGTTTCCAGTTTGATACAAACAGTTTAAGTTCTCAGGTTCTAGAGTACAAGTGTGTGTGTGTGGACTTGTAATGTGCAAAAACAGTGTGTGAGCATATACTCACTGTCAACTCAGATTCATAGGTTTGTATAAGTGCATACTTGACAGTGTCAATAGTGTCTCAGATTTTGTAGTGAATGTGTGTTCAATCACAGGTTTCAGATTTTAGTATAGTTTATAATCAGTGTGGCAACCTCAGATTTTCAGTGTAAACCATCAATGTGTTCTCAGCTATCAAACCCTAATGCAAAATTGAAACAACATCATCAACACAACTATAAATCCTAATGCAAACTAAATCTTAGCTGAACATAGGAACAATATGTGTACACCAATCAATGTTGCAATTCTCAGAGTTTACAAAACAGTGCCAATTAACAGTAATCAGTAATATGCATGTATTCGAACCAATTACAATCCAAACCATGCATATATCTATCCCAATTATGTAAACATTCATCCCAGACATAAAAACATACCTAACATTATAATTTTACATTTAATTATTGGTTAATATTCAATTAAAATCTTAAAAATTGCATTATTTGAACATAGTATCAGAAAATGGGGGGAAACCCAATTCCATTTCGAAATACAAGTAGAAAACCAGGTTAAATGGTAGATAAAGTGTCGTGTACATGTAGGCATGCTTCACAGTGTGTGTCGTGTCCACCAAGTGGGACACGGCATGTCCAATTCAACAAAACATACGAAATTGCATAGACACAGTGACTGCATCGTGCAGGTAGGACATGAACTCGTGGATACGACACAGTGCGCCATTAGCCACGTGCTTGTGTCCACGTGTTCGCCAGGGATAGGGGTAGGTCGTGGGGTGCCTGCACAGTGTCCTCGACGTGTCTGCGAGGGACACGAACAACATATCTGAGTCGCTGTTCTGTCTGTGCGTGCACAGTATAAAATTGGTACACGTGTCCGTGCTCCCTTAACACGACACAAGACCGTGTCAAACTCGAGGGGTGGCAAGTCAGTGTGTGCCCCCTCCTCCATGCTAAGTGGAAGCCCGCTACGTGGTACGTGCAGCAAACATGAGGCATGCAGTAGCAGGGGACTGCACGAGGGTGTCGTGCTACGTGTCTGTGTCAGATTTTGACACAAAAATGACACATGGGTCGACTCAGTCAACGGATATTTTGATCTATACATGTAGGGCTACAAGTTCATTCAAACACATTTCAAAATTATCAAAATAAATCCTATTGTGGCATTCTATCAAACACTTGCAAATACACATTAACACGTGTCCGATACTGTCACGCCCCAGAACCAGAATACTGGAGAGCGGAGGCAGACATAGCCAGCTACGTATAATGAAATGGAATCCACGTCACTATACGGTCACGGCTGTCTAGATATATGAGGGTTTAACTACAATCCATCAGTCTCTTAAGGTCATGAACAAGCCTAGTGTCTCAATAACCAGCAAGTAAGTAAGAGTTACAAGATGTATGATCATTAAATATACAATAGTAAGGCGTCCCAAACATTACATATTCAGCTGATCATGAAGCTAGTCATTACAAAATGTCAGGACTAGCAAGAGTTTAGTCATACATGATCAACCCTAGGATCTGTCAATCATGTTACAGCCCGTAGTCAGACAGTAAGTAAAGTGCAATCGAGCTAAACAGGTGCTCGTCGGCTAAACGCCTCAAAAAAATATTTTTAGAATAAAGTGGGAGATCAAAAATAAACCCACTCGTTGCCAGGGTTCCGTCTAGTGGCCACCATCTGGCTGGAAGGTCGGTAGATCCTCCGGAGCTGCTCCGAAATCTGGCCACACAAAACCAGCTGGGTCAGACCCCAGAAAGAGCAAGGGCCACAAAGGAGGCTTCACTTAGGAACTAAAACCAGCAATCAGCACAAGAGTATAAATAAAAGTAAGAACTGGAAATAAAAAAATACATCAGGATGATATACGATGAGACGACCATGGAACTATTCAGATAACCAGGTTACAACCCGTAAACCAAACAAGGACCGGGGTTGTAACCCTTCGTCTGAACAGAACTTGGGATTCTCACCATTTATCGGTAAAAATAAATACAAGCATTCTGGTCATACAGTAATCTGGGACAAAATCAGGGCAAGACTAGACAGGTTAGACTCCATCCAATCATTTTACGGCCAAACAAGAACTACGGCTTGATACTTTAACTAACTAGGGTTGTCACAAGCCTAATTACTAACAAGATGCAGTGAGATTATTCTACAGTCACAAGCCCTGCAGACCATCCAGGTTACCCGGGTTAAAAGATTTAGAGTTGAATTCAGGTGGGTACATCGTCCAGGAAACGTATGTACCCTTAGGTAGCTTGAAGGGTGCAACACATGACAGTGTGCTGGAAATGTGCCCTACTCGACGGCAGGCTACAGATCCCAAGGCGTGCCCAGGTAACGGGATTGCCTGTAGCTAGGAAATCTCATCATGACTAATGTATTAATCTAGTTATTAGCCTTAGTCCATTTTAGTAGGTACTCCTGACCGTGGTACTCAGGAGTCCCTGTCCTAGACATGATGCAAGACAGGACTGGTTTATTTGTACAAACACAATCGCCCACGATGTCCAGGTCATTATACAGGTCATGTCATGTCAGGTAGCCGTCGCAACAGCTGTTCAAGATAATCATGTCAGGTTTTCATGTCAAGTATACTTTGTCAGGAGTGCGCCACGGCGGGCCACTATCAGGTCATGTCAGGTTATTATGTCAGGAGTGCACCACTATGGGTCACTATCACGTCATGCTCAATTATCAATTCCAAACATATCAAATGAATTCATGATTTTCAAGTTCAGGACAAAAGGCGTAAGGATATAAAATAGACGTTAAATATCTAATAAAATATCAATATACAGGGCTATAGAGGAGCCATGCGGCTAAGGCACATGCGGCCAGGATGGATCTCATGCGGCTGGGGAAGGAGTCGGGTTCATGCGGCTGGGGAGAGATTCATGCGGGTCGGGGGAACTAAGGACCCATGCGGCTCTCAGGAGAGGGATTCTCATGCGGCTGGAATAAATCGAACTCATGCGGCCAAGAGAAGGGCAAGATACATACGGCCAGGAGGGCAAGGGTACTCCTGCGGCTGGCGGAAATGAGTCCATGCGGCTCACCCAAGTCGAGCCCCATGCGGTTGGGTCAAGGTAAATGCTTATGCGGCTGACGGGGGGGGGAGGGGGGAGTTCATGCGGCTTATAAGGTTCGGGATCTCATGCGGCTGGCGGAAATGAGTCCATGCGGCCAGCGAGTAAGTCTGGTTCATACGGCTCGTCAAGGCAGTGCACATGCGGCTGGGTCCAACTCATGCGGCCAAGATAAGCTGATGCGGCAGGATAAGGTCCTCAGCCCTATGCGGCTGATCTGACTGGGTCCCATGCGGCCGGGAATACTTGCCGCATGAACTTGTCACACGGTCAAGTCAAGGCAATAGTACATGCGGTTGGAACTGACTTGCCGCATGAATGTTCATGCGGTCAAGTACACAATGCGGCTCGGGACTGTGCTTCTTCTCCAAATTTCCGAGAAGAAGTACACCATAAGCCATGGCTTCGAAGCTGCATAACTGTATCATCCGGAGCCCAAATCCAAACTTCCATAGGTCAAAATGGGGTAGAACGAGATTCTCTACAACATGGAACCATCAAAACTTGAAAACAACAAGATTAAGTAGATCAAAACCCAAGAAATCCGAAAATAATGCAAATATAGATCTACAAGAATCTAGCCATGGAAAGTAAAAATGCCAAGTTCTAAAGTAGGTTAGAATGCTGTAAGGAAGAGAATAAAGCAATAAAATTGGAGTTCCTCCATGAAGCAAGTTGCACTTGCCTAGACCTCTCTCTCCCTCTCTCTGGTAGGTAAGGAAGTAATGGTGGAGAAGATGATAAATGAAGAGAGAGAAAGGAGAAGGGTTAATAAATGGTAGTGGTGGTGGTAGGTAGGGGGTTCACCCCTTGGTTCATGATGAACCAAGAGCAATCCCAAATCGAACCAAGCCAACCCAAACCAAGAATAAACCAAGCCCAGGGAGGAAATTAAGCAAGAAAATTATGCAATACTGGAATAAATACGTACACGTATTCCAAGAATACGAAATACGAACACAGGCATTACAACTCTACCCACCTTAAAAGAATTCCGTCCTCAAAATTTAATCAAGAGGCTAGAGGGGCAATGGCAAGCTATACTAATAACAAGCAAGCTATACTAGGCAATCAATCACTCATTCAAGCAAGGAATCGAAGGTATGAGGCATAAGGAAGACATTATACCTCACGAGTCAAATAAGTCGGGATATCGCGATCGGATATCATCCTCACGCTCCCACGTTGACTCACCCAAAGAGTGATGGCCCCAAGCAACTCGGACTAACTTGATAGTCTTATTCTTGAGGATCTTCTCTCTCCGGTCCAATATAGACACGGGCCTCTCCTCATACGAAAGGTTGATACCAACAACCAATTCCGAATGATCTAGGATGTGGCTCAGGTCCGGGATATACCGTCGTAATTGGGATACATGGAACACGTCATGTACCTCGCTTAGCGACGGCGGAAGAGGGAGGCGATAGGACACATCTTCTACTCGCTCCAAAATATCAAACGGCCTTATATACCTAGGACTAAGCTTTCCCCGTACGCCGAAGCGAATGACACCACGGTTAGACGAAATCCTTAGGAATACATGGTCGCCGACCGAAAACTCGAGAGGACGTCGATGAGAATCGGCCCAATGGCGCTGGCGATCTTGGGCAACTCGAAGATGATCTCTGACTCGCCTGACCACTTCAACTGTCTGGGCAATCATTTCTGGACCGAGCATTGTCTCTCTCCAATATCATCCCAGGATAACGGGGATCTGCACTTCCTGCGATATAGTGCCTCGAATGGTGCCATCTGGATACTGGCCAGGAAACTGTTGTTGTACGAGAACTCTACCAGGTGTAAATGATCTTCCCATGAACCACCGAAGTCAAGTGTACAAGACCGCAACATGTCTTCAAGAGTCTGGATCGTGTGCTCCGACTGACCATCTGTCTGCGGGTGATACTGAACTGAACTGGAGATGAGTTCCCAAACTCTCTTGCAAGCTACGCCAAAAGTGCGACGTAAATCTTGAATCTCGGTCCGAGGTGATACTGACTGGCACACCATGCAATCTGACAATCTTCCTGAGGTACATCTCTGCTAGCTGAGCCGTCGACTGACCAACTCTGAATGGAAGAAAGTGAGCCACTTTCGTGAGCCGATCAACTATAACCCAGATAGCATCTCTACCAGCTGGGGATCTAGGTAGTCCAGTCACAAAATCCATGGTCACATGCTCCCACTTCCATTCTGGAATCGGTAATGGCTGAAGAAGTCCAGCCGGTCTCTGATGTTCGGCTTTAACTTGTTGGCAAACCAAACACCGAGAGACAAACCGAGCTATTTCCCGCTTCATGCCATTCCACCAGAAATGCTGCCGGATATCATGGTACATCTTCGTACTGTCGGGATGGATAGAATACTGAGAACTATGCGCTTCCGACATGATCTTCTGCCTGATATCTCTACTGGATACACAAAGATGCTTACCATGCCTAAGTGTACCGTCGTCATGAATACATAACTCTGGTCGCCGGCCTGCCTCACACTCTGCTCTGAGCCGCTGAAGCTCGAAATCTGCCGACTGCGCCATCCAGATCCTCTCGACTATAGTGGACTGAACTTGCATGCTAGCCATCAATGCCACACTAGAAGGGAGAACAACTTCTATACCCATCTTCTGAAGATTTGCTAACAGCTCTGGTTGCGCTGTTAGGAAATAAACTCTGGCTCTCCTGCTCAATGCATCTGCAATAACGTTGGCCTTCCCAAGATGATACTGCAAGTTGACGTCGTAATCCACAAGCAGCTCCAGCCACCTTCTCTGACGCATGTTAAGATCCTTATGGGTGAAAACATACTTCAGGCTCTTATGGTCGGTGAAAATCTCTACCCTATCTCCATACAAGTAGTGCCTCCACAACTTAAGTGCAAACACCACTGCTGCCAGCTCCAAGTCATGGGTTGGGTAATTCCTCTCATGATCATGAAGTTGTCGTGACGCATAAGCTATTACCTTCCCATGCTGCATCAGAACACATCCTAAACCTTTGCCTGAGCATCACAGTACACTGAGAATCCTTCGGTCCCATCTGGAAGCGTAAGAATAGGAGCTGTTATCAGGCTTTGCTTCAACTGCTCAAAAGAACTCTGACACTCTGCGGTCCAAGCAAACTGCGCATCCTTGCGGGTCAATTATGTCAATGGTGCTGAAATTTGAGCAAAATCCGAAACAAACTGCCGGTAGTAGCCGACCAATCCAAGAAAACTACGAACCTCTGCAACTGTGCTGGGCGCTGTCCATGACTCAATAGCCACAATCTTCTGGGGATCCACTTCTACTCCTCCTCGGGTGATGATATGACCCAAGTACGAAATACGATCGAGCCAGAACTCGTATTTACTGAACTTGGCATATAAATGGTGCTCCCTGATAATCTGGAGGACAACTCGGAGATGCTGCTCATGCTCCGCCTCACTCTTGCTGTAGACCAGGATGTCGTCTAGAAACATAATCACAAACTGATCCAAATAAGGCATGAAGATGCGATTTATGAGGTTCATGAATACTGCCGGCGCATTGGTCGCTCCAAAGGGCATAACAAGGAACTCCCAATGCCCATATCTCGATCTAAAAGCTGTCTTCGGGATGTCCTGCTCTCTGACTCTGATCTGGTGATATCCTGAGCGCAAGTCGATCTTCGAGAATACTGATGCCCTCTTGAGTTGATCAAACAAGTCATCTATCCTCGGGAGAGGGTATCTGTTCTCGATTGTCACTGAGTTCAAGGTACGATAATCTACACATAACCTGGACGTACCATCCTTCTTTTTCACAAGAAGCATCGGGGCTCCCTAAGGCGATCTACGAGCATGAATGAATCCCTTGGCTCGAAGTTCTTCAATCATCTTATACAATATCTCCAACTCTGAAGGCGCCATCCTGTAGACTCTCTCTGACACTGGGGCTGTTCCAGGAATCAAGTCTATAGTGAACTCGATCTCCCGCTCCGGAGGCATACCTGGAAGCCCTTCTGGGAAAACATCTGGGAACTCATCCACTATCTTGGGCAACTGAACTGCTGCTACTGCCATCCGCAATACTGGAGGAGAAGGCTCAACTTCACCTCGGGAAAAGAAAAACTCCGGCTTGCCTGGAATGCTAAAAATAACCCTGCCAATGTGGCAGTCTATTCTAGCATACTGGTTTCTCAACCAATCCATCCCTAAGACCACATCATAATCGGCCATCGGGAACTCTATCAATCTAGCGGGGTACCGCTAACTACGATCCGACACGAGGAAAATACTCTATCGACTCCCACAAGTCCGTTACCAGTAAGTATATTAAGCCTTACTGATAATGACTCGGGCTCCAATCCTACCCGTGTCACGAATTGTGCAGACATAAAAGAATACGATGCACCAGAATCAAATAAAGCTGAAGCTGGAAAGGAGTTGACGAGAATAGTACCTGCCACCACCTCTCTTGGTGCCAATCCTTCCTCCACGGTCATCACCATAGCCTGACCGTGCCCTCGGGGTGCTGGTCCCCTCTGCTGAAATCCTCGCTGTCTGCTCTGACTCTGGGCTTAGACTTGTGCATACTGCTGGGGGTTCTGCTGCTGGAATACTTGGGTCTGAGGCGGCAAGGGCCTCGGCAATGGATACTGCTGCTACAGGACCGGAGCTGGTCCTCTCACCGAAGAGCTAGAAAGGTTGGACGATGATGAACCACCCCTATTCGGGCAGGATCCAACCCTATGGTCTGGTGCTCCACAAGCCAGACACAATCCCTATACCCTGTGACATTCTGCCACTACATGGCCGGGCTTTCCATAATGAGAATAACCCACTGCGGAAGATTGCTTCTGCTTCTGCGGCTGAGGGTGCGTCGGAGTGGAATGCTGAATCGACGTTACTGAGGCCGCTCGCCTCGGAGCTCCAATAGTCAAAGCCCTGGCTGCCAGGGCTGGTGCTGAAGACTGATTCATCTGGCCGTGAGATCTCTTCCGACCTCCGACCCTATCCACAATCCTCTGGGAGGTATACTCATGCCTCCGGGCTGCTCTCAAGACTGCATCAAAAGTCTGATGCTCAAACTGCTCAACTGCCAACAAGATCTCCAGGTGAAGTCCCTGCTGAAACTGCTGGGCTCTATCATACTCGGTTGCCACCAAAGTGGGAGCAAACCGACTGAGTCTCGAAAACTCGACCGCATATCCGTCGACCGTTCTGCCTCCTTGCTTCAGATTGGTAAACCTCATCTGCAGATCATACCGAGCCACGGCATCGAAATACTTGGTCTGGAATCTCTCTCTGAATACTGCCCAAGTAATGGGTGCTGCTAATCCAACGGCCTGCGCTGCCCACCAGCTGCGGACAAGATCTAACAACTGCAGGCGCACAACAGCCACCTTCTCGTTCTCTGGGGTCTTGGCTGCTTCTAGAATCACCTCTGTGTCCTGAAGCCATGCATCTGCTGCGATAGCATCTTCACTACCGTCGAAGAATGGAGGGTTCAAGCGCTTGAAGCTGTTGGCCGCGCTGTTACCCTGATGACCTCCTCTGGTCAGAGTATCCGCCACTGCCTGTTGCAAGGCATCTCCACGACGATCTTGAGAAGCTATCAAGGTGTAACACCCAGTTTTCCAGATGAGGGTAATTTTAAAATTTTATAATTATAATTATTATTTATTGATAATTATTTTATATTATGATTTTTGGTGACTTTTAATCATTTTTAAACTATTTAAAATTATGACTTGTGATTTTAACATTTAACTATTATTTGGTTTTAATTTCGAGGAATTTGTCACCCCCAGTTTTCAGGAACAGGAGTATTTTTTTCATTTTATATTTTTGAAATATTTTTGAAATTTATTTTATTATTTATGATATTGTTTTGGGATTATTTGAGTCGGGTTCGAATTTCAGCTCAATCCGACTTGAAACGGGGACCCGGGGGTAGTGTTGACTTTAGTGGACCCACATATTAGTTAGCCATGGCCCACATGATAGAACTATTTTAGTTAGAGGTTAGACTAATTATTATGGATAAGGTTAGTGCGATTAGAGACTTTAGAATGACTAATTTAGCCCCAACCAATTAGCCCTTTCCTAATACTAATAGAATAGGTTAGTGGAGGCATTTTGGGCCTTACCATAATAGGACAAATAGCCCCATATGGCCAGCCACTTTGGGAGAGGATAGGCTCAAGTTCATTTCATTATTCTCATCCACACACTCTCTCTTGTTCTTCCCCAAATTCCTAGAGAGCAATCCCTAGCAATTTCTCCACCAAATCCTTCTATTTCGCCACCAAATCTTCTTCTTTCCTTCTCCATTCTAGCCAAGGAGGAAGCTACCCAAGTTTGGGAGGATTCGGAGCTCGTTCGTGTCCTTTTGGAATCTCTACGTGTCGGTGTCGCTCCGGGAAAGCTTTTCTTCGATTCGATCTACCGGGAGGTATAAATCCCTTCTCTTTTTCATTTTCTCATGCATATAGGTCTATTTTGAACTCATAGGAATGACCCCCATGGTTGTATCTCCATTTATGTCTATTTCGTGTCCATTTGGAGGTCATAGGAGTGTCTTTCGTGTTGTGGTTGTGTCCATGTGGGAAAACCCCAAATTTGGACACACTATGTGTTGTTGTTATGTATGAATGAATTATTACATGTTTAATCTCATATTTTTGTATTGGAGATGTGTTTTATAGTGTCTCATATATATATATATTAGTGTAGAGAGTGAGTTCTTGATATATTATGTTATATACTTGTGTTCTTTTGTCTCAAACTACCCAAATTCGTCATAATTTTTATCCACATTTTTAGTAGCAATAGCAACTTAGAAATATCATAACTTTTAGCTTAAAACTCTGATTTATCTTTCGTATTTTTTAAAAGAACCGTATCGAAGTTATCTTTCCAAATATATATTTTAGTAAGCCAAATTCTTTCTGTAACTTTCTGTAGAATTATTTTAGTGTCAGCTGTATGAAAGACGAACGCGTTTCGGTATTTTCGCGATTTCGGGAGCTTCCGGACACGAAAATGCGATCCGTTTAAAGTTTCGGAAAGCTAACATGAAGTACTACAATATACTTTAATCCTAGAATTTAGTGAATGCCCAATTGGTACAGTATTGGTTTTAAGTAAAAGAGTGACTATACGATATATGCATTTTGTGTAACCTATGAGCCTATGTAGTATGGATATTAAATGAATATAGAGTATGTAATGCATGATATGTTAGATGAATGAAATGATATATATATGATATATATCCTATTTATATTAATGTATATATATGGTTGAATGCAAGCATGTAGGAATGCAATTAATGTAATATATGTAAGCAATGCATAAATGTATGAATGAAAGAATGATATACAATGCATGCATGAAAGTATATAATGAATGCTATATATAAATGCAAGGTATATATGTAATGATAGATATGAATGCATAATGTATAAATATTGTAAATGCAATATCAGATTTCATATGTAGACATAGAACCAATGCATAGCTGATATTTAGATTAGATGTTAGTTCATTTTAGGTTGTTCGAACACTGAACTGTCCATGTAAGCATATATACCTTCCTTTTCCTATTGCCAAGCCAATTTTAGTATTCAATATAGTGGAATGTCTATGAATGTAATGTTAACCTTCAACCCCTTAATTCGAAATGTTAGTTAATTTCAGTATTATACAATGCATGAGCTGTATGCATATGGGATGTTGGCTTAATGGCAGATTTCAGATAACATGGTTCATTTTATGTGGTTAGTTACACCAATTTATGGGATAGCTCACTTTAGTTTATATGTAAATGTGGAACTAAACTGAGAATGAACTTCACCCTCTGCACAAGGACACCCCACTCTATATCAACCACCATGCCATGTAACCCTTCTCTAAATGATTGCTATAATATATATAGATTTATGTAAAGTATAGATGCATGTTAGTTATAACTTAAATATTATCTACTCTAATGTATATAGATGTATACTTGTAGCCATGCATGTTAAGTATAATACATGTGTAATATAGATGGGTTAGCTTTGTGCCATGTGTAGTGTAAACTCATAACTAGTGTTGATTTCTCTTTTCATGTACACACACATACAGGTTTCACACCCTCAAGTGACACTCTCATGTCACATGACACACACACACATACACTTGAACACATGCACTTTCATTCTCCTTTTTCCCTATGGATATGTGTACACACACACACACACACACACACATATATATATATATATATATATATATATATATATATATATATATATATATATATATATATATATATATACATATGTGCATGTTAGACTCACATTTTTAATGTATCCTACAAATATATGAGTGCACTATATTATATTAGATACATTTATGGACATGTGTGTATATATGTGAGATGAATATATAGGTATCCTATATATTATAATATGTGGGTGTATTATATTTTAGATATATATATTGTTATGTATATGATATGTGAAATATGTGTGATGTGGACTATAGGGCATATGGCCTGTGTGTATGATATGAATACACCAATGTTGTGTGTTGACAGTCTAGTATGACTTGTGATTGGTGTGTGGTTGCTAGACTAGGCTTGGTTAGGCCTAGTAAGACTTGTTTGGCTTAGGCTTGACCTAGTTTGACTAGTCTAGTTGACTAGAGTTGACCGAGAGTTGACTTTGGTCTAGTTTGACCTAGACAGGAAGCAGATGCATTGTAGATTACATTTATCATCTCCTGTATACATCTTGACTTGTGTTGCTCTAAATAGGAGTCAGGTACCTCATCTCGGACGGTACATTTACTTCAGACATTCAGATACGAGGCGAGTACATTCTCTGACCGTTTCATACTTGTCTGGATTTACATTCTTGCTCTAGATTACTGTACTTGATACTGACACGATCACTATCAAGGATTGGTACTATGTGGATCTTCTTCTGAGATGTTATCTCCTTGTATTCACTAAATACATATTGTGATGTGCATTTTACTTACATATTGTATTTATTGAATACCCTTATCATTGTACACTCATTGTGCATATTATACTCTCATTATCACATTGAGCCATTGTACAAGCCATTGTACAAGCCATTGTATAAGCTATTGTACAAGCCATTGTATAAGGTAACGTAACTGAATTGGATCCTTGTGTATTGATTGGGGAGGGAGAGTAAAATTGGTTATGTGATCAATCCTATTGTATAAGAAATTGTATATGTCCATTGTACACCCACGTACAAAGGAGTCCCATTTTATTGTATAACCTAACCCGTTTACATAACCATATTGTGCTCTAAATCATATGTTGCTTACAGTTCTTACTTATCATATATAGATATTTCCCATTATCAAATCTTTGCTGTTTTCATATACATTCTTCTTTCAGTATTTCATGTACCTTACTCTATTGTATGCTTTATATTTCCTAACATGATATGAACTGCGTGAGATGTTTTGTGCTCTCTCCCGTCCTGACTGGACCTGTTAAAAATTTTACAGAGGATAATGAGGAACCCTGCACCCTTACTTGGAGTTTGCCTAGTTGACACTCGCGACCTGGACCCCTGGGGAGGTTCAGGCAGCTGCTCAGGATGATACCTTGTATAGTATAGATAGCTTAGACTGTCCTTTCTTTTCATGTTTAGCTGTTGTCTTATTTTCAGAGTTGTATATTTTAGAGATGTTGAGACTTTGTTATTTCTTTCTGCTGTACCTCAGTTGAGGATTTCTTATCTATTTTCCATCATGCTACATTCTACCTTAGATTGTGATTGAGTTGTACCTCTGTGTTGGCCTCCTTATGGAGAGTATTCATATTATGTTAGTTATAGTTCATGACCTAGAACAGCGTTCTATCGCCGACACTGCAGCGTAGGCTGGGCGTTGTTACGCCCTTGTACCCTCACAGTGGGTACGGGTCATGACACGTTTTTAGTGGTGGCCCATGCAGGTCGAGTTTATGTAGTGGTATTCGAACTAGAGTATCACTACAGCCTGCAGTAGGATTAGGATATTTTGGAGGTACTCAATCACATTAGGAAAAAACTCTTAATCAGATTCCTTTTTGTCAAAACTTGTTGCTTATTGACTTTCCTTGAATATAAACTGTCCTCCTTTGAATTTTTTGCTTCATTCTCAGAAATTGCTTCTTGTTTGATCAGTTTTCATGATGGTTATGAAGACACGATCTCATCGCTTCGGTTCGGGGGATACTATCGAGAGGCTGGCCACCTCTCGTCCTGTTCATCAGGGCCTTGAGACTGCAGCTTCTGTTGTGCCGACTCAGGTTGGCATTTCTACTACATTGGAGGTGCACCTCTATCTGTACAGAGATTTTCTCCCGTTATTTCTGATTTCTCTCAGCATCGGTGATTCATGTAGCATCAGCAGCAGACCAGGTAAAACTAGCAGGGCGAGCTATCGTCAGGACAGTCAAGGATGCGCCGACCATTGGAGATCTTGCTGTAAGTTCCGTTCTTCTCAATTCCATTCCCGCAATTGTCTTTTATAATTACCTTAAAATCCGATTCCATCTGTTCCTTGTTGATTGATTAATTTTGTCATGTTACTCTTTTGTTGTGTTTGTTTTTTCTTCTGAGAAAATCATATGGGCTAGGTCGCCTAAATCATGGAATCTAGAATCCTCGATAGTCGTGTTAGTTGGCATAGTGAGGACATGTAGTCAGATTTTGGATGTATTCTCGGGTATGGGAATTTAAGGTTTTCGCCGTCGCATGCGGCAGTACAAAAATTTTAAATACCATGAACCTAGAGGTACGTACCTTAGTCAAGGACTCTCTGATTATCGTAGCCTTGCTCACTAGCATGATGAAGACTCTGGACAACATGATTTTGGACAGACGCATATGATTAACAGATTGTATCTTGAGAAGGTTTAAACATCATAACCTTTTGATTGTTATAAATGACTTAGGAGTAGGGATATTTAGTTTTGTAGAGCTTATTCATAGGTAGTTCCTTCATAGTATAATGGTATGATGACTTGTAGAGTGTCTGTACCCTAGAGGTGATAGTTAGCATTGGTGTTAGAATAGTAACCCATTGCAGATAATTCTCCTATTATCTATAATACCAACCAGTTACACATAGGATGTTAGTATGCCTTACATCCTTGATGATTATTACTACTTTCCCTTACCTTTTCCAGTGAGGCACCCATGACCAGAGCCTGCCTTTGAGTATAGTTGTAGTTTCACCTAAGACCGAGAGGTCTATTTGCATAGATAGATTGCATATGATATTGGCATATGGGATATAGGTTAGTTGGTATCTATAGGCCATTGTTGTATAGGGTTATAAACATGTTGTTTAGCCTATACTTGGTTCAGTTTTCCATTTTAGTTAAGTTCCCTTCGTGTTGAGTTCCTTTGTGTTGATCACCTTTATAGGCAGTGTGCAGACCCTTCACTAGATACCATGTCCCTTTGATTCAGACCATTCATCCTTAGCCTAGTTCTAAGCATTGTTTCAGACCCTTATAAGTTTAGTCTGCCTTAACCCTTGGTTGATCAGTCATGTATATATAGATGATATACTTAGGATATATGTGATGGGTTGTTGTTCTTGAGCATATATATATGTGGTATTTGGTATTCATGTGCTTAGCTTGTAGGTATTTAGTTATAGGTGACTTGATAGGATTGGGAAGTTAAGAGCTAGTCTATTATAGAGTTTCTCTTTTGCTAAATTCTAGTTGCCAACACCTAAATAGCTAGCATAGGTAAAACCCTAAGAAGTTGACCAGTTGATGACCAAGTACTTGGATGTTGAGAAATTGACTAGTGATTGACCCTTTACTATGTTTGACCTAGAAGGGGGTGCGATCATCTAAATTTCGAGGACGAAATTTTTATAAGGTGGGTAGGATTGTAACACCCAGTTTTCCAGATGAGGGTAATTTTAAAATTTTATAATTATAATTATTATTTATTGATAATTATTTCATATTATGATTTTTGGTGACTTTTAATCATTTTTAAACTATTTAAAATTATGACTTGTGATTTTAACATTTTACTATTATTTGGTTTTAATTTCGAGGAATTTGTCACCCCCAGTTTTCAGGAACAGGAGTATTTTTGTCATTTTGTATTTTTGAAATATTTTTGAAATTTATTTTATTATTTATGATATTGTTTTGGGATTATTTGAGTCGGGTTCGAATTTCAGCTCAATCCGACTTGAAACGGGGACCCGGGGGTAGTGTTGACTTTAGTGGACCCATATATTAGTTAGCCATGGCCCATATGATAGAAATATTTTAGTTAGAGGTTAGACTAATTATTATGGATAAGGTTAGTGTGATTAGAGACTTTAGAATGACTAATTTAGCCCCAACCAATTAGCCCTTTCCTAATACTAATAGAATAGGTTAGTGGGGGCATTTTGGACCTTACCATAATAGGACAAATAGCCCCATATGGCCAGCCACTTTGGGAGAGGATAGGCTCAAGTTCATTTCATTATTCTCATCCACACTCTCTCTCTTGTTCTTCCACAAATTCCTAGAGAGCAATCCCTAGCAATTTCTCCACCAAATCCTTCCATTTCGCCACCAAATCTTCTTCTTTCCTTCTCCATTCTAGCCAAGGAGGAAGCTACCCAAGTTTGGGAGGATTCGGAGCTCGTTCGTGTCCTTTTGGAATCTCTACGTGTCGGTGTCGCTCCGGGAAGGCTTTTCTTCGATTCGATCTACCGGGAGGTATAAATCCCTTCTCTTTTTCATTTTCTCATGCATATAGGACTATTTTGAACCCATAGGAATGACCCCCATGGTTGTATCTCCATTTGTGTCCACTTCGTGTCCATTTGGAGGTCATAGGAGTGTCCTTTGTGTTGTGGTTGTGTCCATGTGAGAAAACCCCAAATTTGGACACACTATGTGTTGTTGTTATGTATGAATGAATTATTACATGTTTAATCTCATATTTTTGTATTGGAGATGTGTTCTATAGTGTCTCATATATATATATTAGTGTAGAGAGTGAGTTCTTGATATATTATGTTATATACTTGTGTTCTTTTGTCTCAAACTACCCAAATTCGTCATAATTTTTATCCACGTTTTTAGTAGCAATAGCAACTTAGAAATGTCATAACTTTTAGCTTAAAACTCCGATTTATCTCCCGGTTTTTTTAAAAGAACCGTATCGAAGTTAACTTTCCAAATATATATTTTAATAAGCCAAATTCTTTTTGTAACTTTCTGTAGAATTATTTGAGTGTCAGCTATACGAAAGACGAACGCGTTTCGGTATTTTCGCGATTTCGAGAGCTTCCGGACACGAAAATACAATCCGTTTGAAGTTTCAAAAAGCTAACATGAAGTACTACAACATACTTTAATCCTAGAATTTAGCCCAATTGATACAGTATTGATTTTAAGTAAAAGAGTGACTATACGATATATGCATTTTGTGTAACCTATGAGCCTATGTAGTATGGATATTAAATAAATATAGAGTATGTAATGCATGATATGTTAGATGAATGAAATGATATATATATGATATATATCCTATTTACATTAATGTATATTTATGGTTGAATGCAAGCATGTAGGAATGCAATTAATGTAATATATGTAAGCAATGCATAAATGCATGAATGAAAGAATGATATACAATGCATGCATGAAAGTATATAATGAATGCTATATATAAATGCAAGGTATATATGTAATGATAGATATGAATGCATAATATATAAATATTGTAAATGCAATATCAGATTTCATATGTAGACATAGAACCAATGCATAGCTGATATTTAGATTGGATGTTAGTTCATTTTAGGTTGTTCGAACACTGAACTATCCATGTAAGCATATATACCTTCCTTTTCCTATTGCCTAGCCAATTTTAGTATTCAATATAGTGGAATGTCTATGAATGTAATGTTAAACTTCAACCCCTTAATTCGAAATGTTAGTTAATTTCAGTATTAGACAATGCATGAGCTGTATGCATATGGGATGTTGGCTTAATGGCAGATTTCAGATAACATGGTTCATTTTATGTGGTTAGTTACACCAGTTTATGTGATAGCTCACTTTAGTTTATATGTAAATGTGGAACTAAACTGAGAATGAACTTCACCCTCTGCACAAGGACACCCCACTCTATATCAACCACCATGCCATGTAACCCTTCTCTAAATGATTGCTATAATATATATAGATTTATGTAAAGTATAGATGCATGTTAGTTATAACTTAAATGGTCTCTACTCTAATGTATCTAGATGTATACTTGTAGCCATGTATGTTAAGTATAATACAAGTGTAATGTAGAAGGGTTTTGTGCCATGTGTAGTGTAAACTCATAACTAGTGTTGATTTCTCTTTTCATGTACACACACATACAGGTTTCACACCCTCAAGTGACACTCTCATGTCACATGACACACACACACATACACTTGAACACATGCACTTTCATTCTCCTTTTTCCCTATGGATATGTGTACACACATATATATATATATACATATGTGCATGTTAGACTCACATTTTTAATGTATCCTACAAATATATGAGTGCACTATATTATATTAGATACATTTATGGACATGTGTGTATATATGTGAGATGAATATATAGGTATCCTATATATTATAATATGTGGGTGTAATATATTTTAGATATATATATTGTTTTGTATATGATATGTGAAATATGTGTGATGTGGACTATAGGGCATATGGCCTATGTGTATGATATGAATACACCAATGTTGTGTGTTGATAGTCTAGTATGACTTGTGATTGGTGTGTGGTTGCTAGACTAGGCTTGGTTAGGCCTAGTGAGATTTGTTAGACTTGTTTGGCTTAGGCTTGACCTAGTTTGACTAGTCTAGTTGACTAGAATTGACCGAGAGTTGACTTTGGTCTAGTTTGACCTAGACAGCATGTAGATGCATTGTAGATTACATTTATCATCTCCTGTATACATCTTGACTTGTGTTGCTCTAAATAGGAGTCAGGTACCTCATCTCGGACGGTACATTTACTTCAGACATTCAGATACGAGGCGAGTACATTCTCTGACCATTTCATACTTGTCTGGATTTACATTCTTTCTCTAGATTACTGTACTTGATACTGACACGATCATTATCACGGATTGGTACTATGTGGATCTTCTTTGGAGATGTTATCTCCTTGTATTCACTAAATACATATTGTGATTTGTGTTTCACTTACATATTGTATTTATTGAATACCCTTATCATTGTACACTCATTGTGCATATTATACTCTCATTATCACATTGAGCCATTGTACAAGCCATTGTACAAGCCATTGTATAAGCCATTGTATAAGCCATTGTATAAGGTAACGTAACTGAATTGGATCCTTGTGTATTGATTGGGGAGGGAGAGTAAAATTGGTTATGTGATCAATCCTATGTATAAGAAATTGTATATGTCCATTGTACACCCACGTACAAAGGAGTCCCATTTTATTGTATAACCTAACCCGTTTACATAACCATATTGTGCTCTAAATCACATATTGCTTACAGTTCTTACTTATCATATATAGATATTTCCCATTATCAAATCTCTGCTGTTTTCATATACATTCTTCTTTCAGCGTTTCATGTACCTTACTCTATTGCATGCTTTATATTTCCTAACATGATATGAACTGCGTGAGATGTTTTGTGCTCGCTCCCCGTCCTGACTGGACCTGTTAAAAATTTTACAGAGGATGATGAGGAACCCTGCACCCTTACTTGGAGTTTGCCTAGTTGACACTCGCGACCTGGACCCCTGGAGAGGTTCAGGCAGCTGCTCAGGATGATACCTTGTATAGTGTAGATAGCTTAGACTGTCCTTTCTTTTCATGTTTAGCTGTTGTCTTATTTTCAGAGTTGTATATTTTAGAGATGTTGAGACTTTGTTATTTCTTTCTGCTGTACCTCAGTTGAGGATTTCTTATCTATTTTCTATCATGCTACATTCTACCTTAGATTGTGATTGAGTTGTACCTCTGTGTTGGCCTCCCTATGGAGAGTATTCATATTATGTTAGTTATAGTTCATGACCTAGAACAACGTTCTACCGCCGACACTGCGGCGTAGGCTGGGCGTTGTTACGCTCTCGTACCCTCACAGTGGGTGCGGGTCGTGACACAAGGTCCTGACGAGTCCTACTAATGTGCCATTATCAGGTTCCACAGGTTGAACTGGCTAAACTGGTGGCTCTCCGCCAGAAGGCACGACTCTGGAGGCCACTCCTGAATGCTGGGCTTGATCTCCGGGTTGCGGCTGGTCCACGGGAGGTGCTCCGCCTTGCTGATCGGTAGGACCACGAACAATGCCGCTGAAGAAGACGACATAGGGAACAATAAGGAAGGACCAGGACAGATCAACGATAGAAGCATATGATCAGGACAAGAATCCAGGGATTTAGAAGATACGAGCAGAGTTTAAAGGCAAATATTGATTGAGACATCTATTCGGTAAACCCTCACATATCTTGATTTACAAGACCTGCATGGGCCACCACTTAAACCATGTCACGCCCCAGAACCAGAATACTGGAGAGCGGGGGCAGACATAGCCAGCTACGTATAATGAAATGGAATCCACGTCACTATACGGTCACGGCTGTCTAGATATATGAGGGTTTAACTACAATCCATCAGTCTCTTAAGGTCATAAACAAGCCTAGTGTCTCAATCACCAGCAAGTAAGTAAGAGTTACAAGATGTATGATCATTAAATATACAATAGTAAGGCGTCCCAAACATTACATATTCAGCTGATCATGAAGCTAGTCATTACAAAATGTCAGGACTAGCAAGAGTTTAGTCATACATGATCAACCCTAGGATCTGTCAATCATGTTACAGCCCGTAGGCAGACAGTAAGTAAAGTACAATCGAGCTAAACATGTGCTCGTCGGCTAAACGCCTCAAAAGAATATTTTTACAATAAAGTGGGAGATCAAAAATAAACCCACTCGTTGCCAGGGTTCCGTCTAGTGGCCACCATCTGGCTGGAAGGTTGGTAGATCCTCCGGAGCTGCTCCGAAATCTGGCCACACAAAACTAGCTGGGTCAGACCCCAGAAAGAGCAAGTGCCACAAAGGAGGCTTCACTTAGGAACTAAAACCAGCAATCAGCACAAGAGTATAAATAAAAGTAAGAACTGGAAAAAAGAAAATACATCAGGATGATATACGACGAGACGACCATGGAACTATTCGGATAACCAGGTTACAACCCGTAAACCAAACAAGGACCGGGGTTGTAACCCTTCGTCTGAACAGAACTTGGGATTCTCACCATTTATCGGTAAAAATAAATACAAGCATTCTGGTCATACATTAATCTGGGACAAAATCAGGGCAAGACTAGAGAGGTTAGACTCCATCCAATCATTTCACGGCCAAACAAGAACTACGGCTTGATACTTTAACTAACTAGGGTTGTCACAAGCCTAATTACTAATAAGATGCAGTGAGATTATTCCACAGCCACAAGCCCTGCAGACCATCCAGGTTATCCGGGTTAAAAAATTTAGAGTTGAATTCAGGTGGATACATCGTCCAGGAAACGCATGTACCCTTAGGTAGCTTGAAGGGTGCAACACATGACAGTGTGCTGGAAATATGCCCTACTCGACGGTAGGCTACAGATCCCAAGGCGTGCCCAGGTAACGGGATTGCCTGTAGCTGGGAAATCTCGTCATGACTAATGTATTAATCTAGTTATTAGCCTTAGTCCATTTTAGTAGGTACTCCTGACCGTGGTACTCAGGAGTCCCTGTCCTAGACATGATGCAAGAAAGGACTGGTTTATTTGTACAAGCACAATCGCCCACGGTGTCCAGGTCATTATACAGGTAATGTCATGTCAGGTAGCCGTCGCAACAGCTGTTCAAGATAATCATGTCAGGTTTCCATGTCAAGTATACTTTGTCAGGAGTGCGCCACGGCGGGCCACTATCAGGTCATGTCAGGTTATTATGTCAGGAGTGCACCACTATGGGTCACTATCACGTCATGCTCAATTATCAATTCCAAACATATCAAATGAATTCATGATTTTCAAGTTCAGGACAAAAGGCGTAAGGATATAAAATAGACGTTAAATATCTAATAAAATATCAATATACAGGGCTATAGAGGAGCCATGCGGCTAAGGCACATGCGGCCAGGATGGATCTCATGCGGCTGGGGAAGGAGTCGGGTTCATGCGGCTGGGGAGAGATTCATGCGGGTCAGGGGAACTAAGGACCCATGCGGCTCTCAGGAGAAGGATTCTCATACGGCTGGAATAAATCAAACTCATGCGGCCAAGAGAAGGACAAGACACATGCGGCCAGGAGGGCAAGGGTACTCCTGCGGCTGGCGGAAATGAGTCCATGCGGCTCACCCACGTCGAGCCCCATGCGGTTGGGTTAAGGTAAATGCTTATGCGGCTGACGGGGGGGGGGGGGGGAGTTCATGCGGCTTATAAGGTTCGGGATCTCATGCGGCTGGCGGAAATGAGTCCATGCGGCCAGCGAGTGAGTCTGGTTCATGCGGCTCGTCAAGGCTGTGCACATGCGGCTGGGTCCAACTCATGCGGCCAAGATAAGCTGATGCGGCATGATAAGGTCCTCAGCCCTATGCGGCTGAACTGACTGGGTCCCATGCGGTCGGGAATACTTGCCGCATGAACTTGTCACACGGTCAAGTCAAGGCAATAGTACATGTGGTTGGAACTGACTTGCCGCATGAATATTCATGCGGTCAAGTACACCATGCGGCTCGGGACTGTGCTTCTTCTCCAAATTTCCGAGAAGAAGTACACCATAAGCCATGGCTTCGGAGCTGCATAACTTTATCATCCGGAGCCCAAATCCGAACTTCCATAGGTCAAAATGGGGTAGAACGAGATTCTCTACAACATGGAACCATCAAAACTCGAAAACAACAAGATTAAGTAGATCAAAACCCAAGAAATCCAAAAATAATGCAAATGTAGATCTACAAGAATCTAGCCATGGAAAGTAAAAATGCCAAGTTCTAAAGTAGGTTAGAATGCTGTAAGGAAGAGAATAAAGCAATAAAATTGGATTTCCTCCATGAAGCAAGTTGCACTTGCCTAGACCTCTCTCTCCCTCTCTCTGGTAGGTAAGGAAGTAATGGTGGAGAAGATGATAAATAAAGAGAGAGAAAGGAGAAGGGTTAATAAATGGTAGTGGTGGTGGTAGGTAGTGGGTTCACCCCTTGGTTCATGATAAACCAAGAGCAATCCCAAACCGAACCAAGCCAACCCAAACCAAGAATAAACCAAGCCCAGGGAGGAAATTAAGCAAGAAAATCATGCAATACTGGAATAAATATGTACACGTATTCTAAGAATTCGAAATACGAACACAGGCATTACAGATACGGACACCAAACAGACACGATTTCTAACCAAATTTGAGGAACAGCTAGAGGACACCTAGATCTACACACCCATACAAAGAAATCAGAATAAAAACACAATTTAAGGAGTTTTACCTATATGTGCCAATAGCAAGAAAAGCCCCAAATTAGAGTGTTCCTCCTTGCTAGCTTGAATCCCCAAATTGCTCAAAATCTGGGATTACTCTCCATAAATAGAAAATAGGAGAGTATTAGACTCTAATGCAAGAAACTAGAGGCAAAAAGGAATTAAAATTAAAAAACTATGGATTGGGGAAGAATGGCCATACCTTTCTTTTCTCTAAGTGTTAATTCAATACAAAGGAGGCAAGAACTAAATGAAGAGAGTATTTTTAGGGAGGGAAGCCCTAGTGGATGGTCATAAAAGGTTAAAATTAGGGTTAGGGTTACACTAGGGGGCTATGGGCCATGTTTAAATTGTCATGGAAATCAATTCATAGTCTCAAGTCATTGAACCTAATCATTAATCCTCATATTTTAAACTTGATCCTAAGTGACCTAACTTGGGTTGACTTAAGTTAGAATAGGGTCCTACCATGCTAATCAAGTCACCATAGCTAGAGTCAACATCTAGGTTAGTCTCTTAGTCACAACTAGTAAAAGTCAAAATAGACAATCACAAATGCAATAATTAATCAAATAACTCCAATAATTCAAAATGACCAAAATACGCCTAGGCTAAAAATGATAAATAAATATTCCAATCACATGGTTAGGCTCTAGGTCAGACAGTCTCTAATGTTTCACTAGCTGAACATCAAAATCACAAGTCATGGTTTTTAAATAGTTTTAAAAATGATTAAAAATTACCAAAAATCATATCACGATTTAAATATCATAATTAAATAACTAAAATCACAAAATTTCAAAATTATCCTTATTTAGGAAACTGGGTGTTACAATATAATCTAAACATGCAAGTTTTGTCATCAAAAGTCATGTTTCCAATTTTGGAAACCATGTCACGCAAATCGAGACGTACCGTTGACTATCTAGTCAAACATCGTAAAATCTAGATTTTGAAAATGCACCTTAGTATATTTCAGCACAACGAGTGAGTTGGAATCAACCGTGCCGCAAATTCACGTTTTGGTCAAAAGATATCGCCGTTATGGCTAATCGTGACCAAAACGGTGATTCACCGATCAATTCTGAGTTCAACAGAATAACTAAAATACTAGATGAAAGAATTAATTTCTGTAAAAATATATGTCTAGAGCTCTGTTTTGGCTTTTCGAAACTTCAAACGGTTCGTAATTTCGATTTTTGGTCCTCCCGAAATCTCGAAAATACCAAAACGTGTCAAGTTTCGGACAACCAACACTCTACGAATTCTCCAGAAATTTAGGAACAAAATATAAGAAAATAAATTACATATTAAGAAATTTTACCTCGAGACAAATCCAATAAAAAACGGCACGCTAAAATTACGTCGGAGTTTACGGCAATCACTCCGTGATGTCGGGGTCTCCAAAGAGCAACTCTCTCAAAACGGCCAAGTGAATATTAGGGTTTACGAAATACTTTAAGATATATATATAGGAGAGAAAAAGAAGTGATTACTGTAGAAGTTGGCGCCGAAAGGTTGCCCCCCCCCCCCCGTTGAATTAACTGGATTATTATTTATTTAATTCAAAAAATCATTTAAAAACCATTTTAAGTCCAAATAAACTCAAATAAAATCCTAAAAATTTCTAAAAATTTGTAGAAAATAATAAAAAATATATTTAACCTTCTAGAATATAAATAAAAGTACTTTACCTCATATTAGTCCCAAATGGCCTCATAATAAATATTGGAAGCCTTTAAAAATATATAAACCTTAATAAATAAATACTTAAAAATTCCCAAAAATTATGGAAAAATTCTAGAAAATATAAAATATTATAATGAACTCTAGAAAAATATTTGGAGTCAATTTTTGCTCTTAGGCTAGCACAATAAATTCCAGAAGTCCTAGAAAATAGGCTTTTTCTATATTTAATTATCAAAATAATTCCAGAAAATACAAAAAAAATCATAAAATTTAGAAATTAGTTTTTACAGTTCTAGGACCTAAATAAAATACCGGGTCCCAATAATAACCCCAAATGGACATATGGTAAATCGTGAAATTCAATAAAATATATAAATCTTCATAAAATAGATATTTAAAAATTATCTAAAATATCTAAAAATTATGATAAACTATATGATAGATAAGTAATGCTTACTAAGGTCCAATTGACCATAAAAGTAAATCATAATCAAATAAAAAAAATCGGGAAGTGGGCTTACAAGAATTATCCGACGCATGACCTAGAATTGGCGGCGATCGTGTTTGTGTTAAAATTCTGACGGTACTATCTCTATGGTGTGGCTTGCATAATCTATAGAGATCATAAAAGCCTCAAATAATTATTCACGCAATAGGAACTCAACTTACGGCAGCAATGTTTGCTCAAACTCATAAAAGACTATAAGCCAACGATCGAGTATATGTCGGACAAAGATGTCACTCCCGTTTCCTGTTATACGTATTATCGTATGCATATACGAGATCTCTAACGTTTGCCAGGTGACCCGTAGTTAGACTTGACTTGCTAGCCTAGTCTTGGTTGGTCATGACTTGGTTTGGTTTATTTTGGTTTGGCTTGGTTTGATTGTGCTTGGTTCATTATGAGAAAACCCATTACCTTTAAAGCCCAACCACCCCTTATTTCTCTATCTTCATTCATTACTTCTTCTTCTTCCTCCATTACTCTTCCACCAACCTAGAAGAACTTAAGCAAGTGCAAATTGCTTCATAGAGAAACTCTATTTTTGTTGTTCCATTGTCTTCCCTACAAACTTCCAAGACTATTGAGTAATTAGCATTTTTGGTTTTGGAGAATAATTTCTTGTAGATCTAAGTTTATGCAAATCTTAGTTTTCTTGGGTTTCGTTCCCTCAAACTTTATTATTTTCAAGTTTTGATTGTTTCATATTGTAGATAATTTGATTTTACTCAAGCTAGACCTTTGAAAAACTGAATTTCAATTTTTTTTGAGTGATTTGTGGACTTGGAAAGTTCATGGGTTCGTGAACACTTGTTCTCGGATTTGGGAAAGAAGAACAGTACTGGACGCATCGCTTGTTATGCACCCACAACACTTCTTTCTTGGGCGCATAGCCATCTATATGTGCCCAAGTGTCCCATGTTTCCTCTGCTTAGGCGCATAGCTTTCCTTATGCGCCCACCTTGCCTTGGAAGTTAGTCTCTAAATTTCTTCCAAGTACACCTTGACTCCACCCTGTGGGTGCATGTATGTAGGCACATGCATGTGGGTGCATAGTCATAGACGCATAGATTTTGGTGCATGCCTTCCTAAACCCCTTGATTCTTCATGATGCGACATGTCCTAGGCGTATAGCCTCAGGCGCATAGCCGTGGGCGTATGACTTTTAGCGCATGGCCGTAGACATCTGGTCTTGGGCGCATGCCACTCCCAGTGTGTGCCATCCTTTGGCACATGCTCTTCATAGACCATATTGGCCTTAGGCGCATGCTATCCCTGACACCCTATTTGCCCCTTTAAGCTTGATGGGCATACCCCGATGATAGCCTTGTATAATGTTATTATCTGTGCCACGTGTGTGCTTTCAGCTTGAACACGATCTCAGCATGGCATGTACACTCTCTGATAACTCCTTCAGTGGCCCGTCGCGGTGTACTCTTGGTCAAGCAAATTCTCAGCATACAAGTACCCTTTACATGAACACGGCATGACATAATGACCTAACATGATATGATAATCTTAGATAGAGATCCGTTATGGTGAACTCTTGACAAGCAACTTGACATGATAATTTTTGATATGGTCCGTCATGATGCAATCTTGACAAGATAATAAACTTGATAAGTAACCTAACATGATAATCTTGATATGCTGTTGTGACGACTATCTTGACTAGCTAAGTAACCCTTGTCTTGACACCATGGGTGATCCTTCTTGAATGTGCTTGTATAAGCTACCAATCTCGTCTCGCATCATGTCTAGGACTTGTATCCCTGGTTACCACGGTCAGGGATTCATATTGAATCTGACTAGGTTAATAATTAGATTGATCAAAGTAGTTCATATAGAGAGATGTTTCCAGCTACAGATGATCCTGTTATCTTGGCCACACATGATGGACTTGTAGCCTGCCGACGAATATGGCACATTTCCTGTCCACTGTCATGTGGGACACTTCTTAAAACAAGTACTATGCAAACTGTCATGTGTTGCACTCCAAGTCACCTAATAATTCTTGATAGCACTTACATGAACCTCGCGTGGATAACCTGGATAGCTGCGGGGCTTATGACTGCTGGAATATCTCGTACATCTTGCTAGTAACTAGGCTTGTGATAACCCTAGTTAGTTAAAGTATCAAGCCATACTCTTTGCTTGATTGTGAATATCGGAAGGAGTCCAATCATGTCTAGTCTTGTCTAGATCCAGTACATGGCTATCTCAGGACATGTTTGCTTACTCTTGGCGATAAATGGTTAGAGATCAGGTTCTGTTCAAGCAAAGGGTTATAATCCCAGTCATTGTTTGGTTTACGGATTGTAACCTGGCTTCCAGAATAGTTCCTCGTCCCCTTGTCATTTACTTCTCCATTTATATTTCTTGTCTTCTTGTTATTATTCTTTTTTATGTTCTGACATGCTGGTTTTAGTTCCTAAATGAAGCCTCTCTAATGTTACTTGCTCTTTCTGGGGTCTGACCTAGCTGGTTTTGTATGGCCAGATTTCGGAGTAGCTCCCGAGGATCTTCCAGCCTTCCAACCAGATGGTGAACACTAGAAAAAGTCCTGGCAACGAGTGGGTTTATTTTGCTCTCCCGCTCTAATTCTAAAATTATTCTTTTTGAGGCGTTTAGCCGTCGAGCAAGTGTTAGCTCGTGTTGAATACTTTACTTACTGTCTGCCTACGGGCTGTAACATGATTAACAAATCCTTGGGTTGATCATGTATGACTGAAACTCTTGCTAGTCCTCATATTTTGTATGACTATCTTTATGATCATCTGAATATGTAATATTTGGGACGCCTTACCTTGTATGTCTGATGATCTAACATCCTGTAACATATATTACTTGCTTAAGATTAAGACACTAGGCTTGTTCATGACCTAAGAGACTGTTGGCTTGTAGATAGACCCTCATGCATCTAGACAGTCGTGACCGTATGTCGAAGTACAGTACACTTCTATATACGAAGCTGGCTATGTTTGTTCCCCGCTCTCCCGTATTCTGGTTCTGGGGCATGATAAAAGAAAATTTCGTAGTAGACGTGCTGAGCAAAATATTTATAGGATCACTGGCCCTAAATAATGAAATACAGTGAGACCTTGAAGTGATGGGTATCAAACTCAAAATTGAGTATCGGTATCTGCACCTGGCTCAGTTGAAGCTTGGGTTGAGCCTACTTGGAAAAATAAAGACCGTACAGAAAGACAATTCATTCCTGAAGAAGATGCACGAGTTGATTTCAATAGAAAGGGCGACTGACTTTGTGGAAGAGGAGATGAGACAATGCGACTAAAAGGAAGGCTTTGCATTCCTGAAACTGGCGAACTCAGAAAAAAATTCTGGCGGAGGTGTATTACACGAAGAACTCGTTATATCCTAGGTGTACCAAGATGTACAAGGACTTGCACAGAAACTTTTGGTAGCACTACATGAAGAAGATGTGGCAACCTTCTTATCGTACGGCATGGCATGTCAGCAAGTGAAGGCAGAACATCAAAGGCCACACGGGGAGCTGTAGAACCTCAGCATTCTCGAGTGAAAGTAGGAAAATATCTCGATGGATTTTATTGTAAGATTTTCGAAGACGTCGCGGAAGAATAACGCGATTTGGGTCATTATTGATAGACTGACCAAGTTGGCTCACTTTATCATAATCAAAGTAGCATGGTGTGTCGATCGGTTAGCACAAATCTATATTGACGAAATTGTTCGACTGCAAGGTGTAGACACGCAAAAAAAAGAAACGTTGTCTTTTCTTTATTGGCATAAGGCACCATAAATCGAGTACGCCTAAGAGATCCTGTGCTGAGGATCCTCGAGTACAAAAAGAATTCTGGAGAATGAGACGATGGAGATCGAGCGACAGTTGCTCCTTTACTCCGTTGACACTCCGATTACAAAAGTGTAAGAAAACCTAAGAAAATTGCTAACTCTCGGCTCACCGGCAAGAAGTGCAGCAATTTGACTCTTGAAAATGCTCTCCGTTCTGTCTTTTGAAGAGTTATGATACCCCTTTTTATAGTCGTTCTTGTGCTAGAATGATGTTATGCATCCACATGAGGAAACACACTAGTTTTCATGTAGGCGCATGGTCCTACTTTGGGCACATAGGGTGTAGGCGCATGCAGACTGCGTGACCGTGGGTTGATCGTGGTGTCGACGTGGCCGCATGCTTCGGTGCACAACTGCTCGTAGATACTGACGTGACCGTACGCTTCGGTGCAAGATTGATCGTGGGTTTGACCGAGTCGGGGTTTGTTCTGGTTTGGGCGCATATCCTGAAATAGGGCTATGCGCCCCCTTCTGGAGGAGCCTAGAGTGGGCGTATGGGCACACAGCTCACTCTAGTGACTTGGGCGCATATGACCACACTGGTGGCTTGGGCGCATATGACTTCACTGGTGACTTGGGCGCATATGATTTCACTGGTGACTTAGGCGAATATGTCTTCCCTGGCTTGGGCGCATGGTTGTCAAGTCTGCTAAAAATTTTATGCTTCTACATGCGGGATACCGGCCACAATAGTTTCGGATGGACGGTCTGATAGAAAAAGTAAACCAAATCTTAGAAGATATGTCGCATTTGTGTGCGATCGACCTAAAGAATAGTTGGGATACGTATTTGTCGCTTGTGGAGTTTGCGTATAACAACAGTTATCATTCGAGCATTCAGATGGCTCCATACGAGGCGCCCTATGGGAGGAAGTGTCGGTCTTCGATATGCTAGGATGAAGTTGGAGAGAGACAATTGCTCAGGCCGGAACTAGTGGAGCAGACCGTCAATAAGGTCTGTTTGATTTGAGACAGACTTTGTATCGCACAAAGTCGACAAAAGATCTACTCAGATCTTCGTCGACGACCGCTAGGATATCTGGTCGAAGACAATATGTTTCTGAAAGTAACGCCTATGAATGGCGTGATGCGGTATGGTATTAGCAAATTGAGCCTGAGATTTGTAGGCCCTTTCGAGATCCTCGACCGAGTTACAGCTATTGCTTATCGGATCGCACTACCTCCTATCTTGGCTGAAGTACATGATGTTTTCCTCGTTTCACAACTTCAAAAATATGTGCACGATCTAAGTCACGTGGTTAGCTTCGATCCGTTAGAGCTACGTGCGGACTTTTTCTATTCGGACCGTAGGGAAAAGACCTTTTGTAATCGGTCGATGTCTTTGGTTTACGTGCTATGGCAGAACCATTTGGTTGAAGAATCGACCAGAAAGATGGAGGCAGAGATGAAGGAGAAGTACCCTTCGTTGTTTGCCTAATTTAAGGTCAGACCCTTGTTCTTAAGTTTCAGGATGAAACTTTTTTTTAGTGGTATATTATGTAGTGCCTTATTCCGAAAGGCGACAGACCTTGCTTAGATGGCTAGTCTGACTCGATCGAAAACTCAGATGGCTAGTCTGACTTGGTCGCTGAGCTTGGTATTCTATAACACCTTGCTTCACGTGGGCGCATAAGTCATAGTGGTCGCATAGTGCGCCATAGGCGCATAAGCACATAGGAGTAGTGGGTGCATAGTGTATGGCCCATGACTATAAATAGGCTTTGAAGAGAGAGAGAGAATTTATTATTCTCTTTTCTCTTAGAATTTTCATCTCCTCAATGCATGAACCATGTCTCCCAAGGCCGCCAAGAGATCTACAAAAGGTAAGGGGGCTGCACCGAGTGGCTCTCCTCATTCGACAGCATCCTAGCCAGTCCAAGACCCAATCCTGGGTAAGGCTACGCCTCAAAACAAGGTCTTGAGCGTTAATTTGTGACGCTCAGACTTTTCTTCTGCCTGGTCGTATGTGCCTAAGGCAACATGCTTATGTGAAGATTCATATGCGCCCACAGAAGCATGCACCAATACTGTGGTGTGTTATGCGCCCACACGTTGCTATATGTTATTTGCCCACATGCTGCTGTATGTTATGCACCCACATGCTGTTGTTTGCCATGAAATATAAAAGAGCAGAACAATTATCGGAGGACTGGACTTTTACTTCACGTTACAAACTCGCTTGTACAAAGAAAGCCTAGGGACAAAAGCCTAGGTACAGCAGACTAAGTATAATTGTTTATTTTAGATTCTGGGGGTGACGATAGAGGCTCGGGAAGGCGACGGCAGCCCTGCCTTACTCCTTGGACGATCGGTATGCAGCCTTGGCTCCAGAAGATTGCTTGGCGTTGGAAGAAATGCTTCCTTTGCTCTCTTTCTGCTCTTCTCTCCAAGTACTCTGGTGCTCTCTCTGATCTCGAAAAGTGCTCCTGTGTGCGCCTTTCTCTAGGTGTGCGTATCTCTTTGTGTGCGTCTCTCTTCTGCAAGGGAATGACACCCTGCTATTTATAGGAATGGGGTGTGATCATTAGAGTTACAAATGATTGCTTCTTGGAGATGGCGGCAGCCTATGGATTGGTCAATCTAGGCCATTAGTTTCGAGTGTGATGAATCTGGGCCGTTAAGTGTAGATTACACCAAATCTCATCAGCAATTAATGCTGATTGGAATAAATCTTCCTCGTGATGATCCGCTGATGTCCACGAATAAATTTGATTTATACTCCTGCCACGTGTCCCAGATTATTAGGATTTGATCCAATCTCTGATTGCAATAAATCTGGGAGATTGATCGACTTAGGACACGTGTCCTAGGAACCGCTGGAGGAGATCTGAACCGCATGAATATTGAGCCGCATACGGTTTGGGCCGCATAAGGTTTGGGCCACGTGTCAGGGCTGCTCGGGTAGGGGCCCCCTCCCTTCGAACCTTTGAACCGCATGGAGATGATTACTGCGAGCAGCATAAGGATGCATCTGCCTGAGCCGCATGGAAGGGGTCCTCTTGAGCCGCATAGGGGAGGCCTCAGCTTGAGCCGCATGAGACTGTTTTATCCTGAGCCGCATAGGACGGCTTCATTCTGGATCGCATGGGATGTCTTCGCTCGAACCGCATATGAACGCCCACGTGGCAAACCCACGTGGCACTTTTATGGATCTCGGGAGATTGTGTCAGAGATCTCTTTCTCTTTCCTAGGGGTCGGTCATTATGACAGAGTCATAATTACCCCTCTTGTGTCAGGGCTGTCACTTTTTTTTAGAGTTGTCAGTCGTCAAAATAATTAATGCAAGAGGGCAGAGGAGAGGACTGTTACGCCACGTGTCTTCTGAGCCGCATAAAATATTTCAGGCCGCATGGTCTCTGAGCCGCATAGTCTTTCTATGCCGCATGGGCTGTCTAAGCCGTATGGGGTTCCCTGGCCGCATGGATTATTTTCCATGCTTCTACAAGACCCCCTTCAAAGTTTTCAATTTGCAAAATTGAAATACTTTGAATAAGAAGCATGGCTCATGTACTCTTCTAGCCGCATATGCTACGCTGGCCGCATGGATAACTCGGCCGCATGAATGTTTTGGCCGAATGAATGTTTCAGCCGCAGCGGACTTTTCGGCCATGTCATCATTGCCACGTATGGCAATCTTTTTGCATTAAATGCTGTTTGATTTGCTGTCAGCTTTAAAGGCCACTTTTCGGTGCGGGATCCGAGGAGCTTGGCCTTCATTTTCGGTGGCTCACCTTGATAACCGAAGAGTCGGTCTTCGTGTATGCACGGGGATCGAAACGCTTCATTTTTGTTTATAAATATGGATGAGTACGGTCGGGGGATTTCTTTACTTCCTCCTTCGTCCAACTATTGCTGTCTTGCCTTTCTTTCCTCATTTCCCTTCTCCGATCGTCAGTCATGGCCCCCAAATCCTCTAAGGTCGCTTCTGCCGCCGCGAAGGGCAAGAAGGCAGCTTCTTCGTCAGCCGTTGTGCTCGAAATGTACCCTGATGTCCGTCCTGCCCTTAATGGTAAGAGTTGTATTTGGGTACTTTGAATCCTAAGAATTCATGGCTCTGTTGCATATTTATGCACAAGCCCTCACCCAAATTTGGCTATGATAGAGCCACATATGCTGTATGGGCTGCGTGACCCTCTCATATCCGAGCCGCATTGGAGATACCCTATGTTTGAGCCGCATAAGAAAGTTTTGGACCGCATGAAGTCTTCCTTGAACGGAGCCGCATAAACTTCTAACCGCATATGTTCGATTAATCCGCATACGCTTCTAACAGACTGATCCGTATAGCGCTTCAGTGCCACAAAAGCTTTTCTGCTTAGAACCGCATATGTTCGATTGATCCGTATAAGCTATCGAACCGATGTCATATGGAACTCCCAAATTGATTTAGGCCGTATGAGGCTGTGTTGGCTGAACCACGTAAGCTCCTTTGGGGCCGTGTCACCTGAAACCCAATTGTAATTGAGCCGCATAGGGCTTTGTTTGATCCGAGCCGCATAGGCTCGTAGGGACTTGAGTTCAGCAACCAACTTTTGATCTTGTTTCGTTTTGTCCTTTTTCAGTGAGCCTTCCAACCAACCCAGCAGGAGAACTTCTTGTGGGTTCAGCTCAGTTTGTTGTGGGCGTGCGGCTCGACGGCCTAATTCGACATATAGTGGATCAGCTTCCCACTAATGAACCTAGGGAGAGGGTGGCTGTCATTAACAACCAACCTTTTCACTTTCTCTGTTCCATGCTGAATTCGGGAAAGCTGGACGGAGAATATCTGAAACCGGCTTTTCTCTTTGGGGATGCCATTTCCATAAAGAACTTCCGACTGCTGGATGTTTCTGAGAACTGGGACTTTTCTGTAGACGGAGTGGCGATCCATATCCCTGAGATGGAGCAGCATTATCCCCTTTCGTGGTTTAACATGGTACCGTTGGGCAGGACAATGGTGGGTTCTCTGACTCCCATCCAACCGGGAATGTTTGTAGGCAGCATCCATTACAACAGGCGTACCGGTTCAGCATGTGCGGGCAAGGATTCAGTTAGTCGGAGTGTGATGGGGCTGCTCCCTGGCACTTTTGTAAACGTGACTGGTCTCAACTTTACTTTTATTCGAGCTGATACGTTTCTGAATCAGCTTGCTCGCAAGGGGTCTTATCCTGTGGGCAGGTTGTCGCTGCTAAATTGGATCAACCCAATACCTACATGGGCCAATCTTACCTCATGGATCTTGAGAAAGTATGGGGAATCCCTTCGGGAAATTGACCTCTACTACGCCGTCCGGGGCACCTGCTACGGGTTGTACATTAACAAGCCTTTGTTCATGGCTCTTTTGGAGCTGTATAATCGGCATACGGGGACTTTCTTCGCCCCCGGGGGAGAGCTGGGGATTGCTCTCCATGAGATGCACGCTGTTTCTAAACTGTCATGGGGAGGTGAAGCTTTTGAAGTATATACCCCGACGAATGAAGAATTTGAAGACCTGGATCGACGATTTCCTGGTTTCGTCACCGGGTACCAAGAACTGTTGTGCCATCATAGCATCTGCCACCAGATTGCTATCAAGAAAGAAAATAGCTCAGAAGGAAGCGCCCCTCACACCACGGCCTGGGTTTCGTATCTTTTCAAGTTACGTCCCTCCGGCCGAGTTTCGTCTCGAAGTCCTCAAACCCCGGAGGAGGTGAAGGACATGATGTTGAAGGTCAAAAGGTCGAGGTCTACTCATGACAGGTTTGGGAACCGCACTGACTCCCTCAGTTACTTCCACTATGGTACCCGGGAAATGTTCGATAAAGCGGTCTTAGCTGGGTTCTTGATGGTGTGGCTACGCAATTGCGTAGTCTTGGGCGGCGCGGGTTCTGTAGAAAGGATCAGCCGCCATTTCATTATCCCTGCTGTGAAATTGGTCTTCAAGGTGAGACTGGCCCTTCTCCCGGCCATGGTGTGTAGCATACACCACGGCCTCCGTGTCTTTTCATCCAAAGTCATTGCTCGTGATACGACGCTGGGCTTTGAACGGATAGAACTACCATACTACTACCTCATGGGGTGGTTATTACTGCACTACCGGTCGTTGATGAGGCCAGGAACCGAAGAGGATGTTACTACTAACGACGCCTTCATTTTTTAATACCGTCATCAGCCTTGGGAACACGATACCATGCCAGCCTGCCGGAGGGCGTTGGCGAGGGTTGATGGGCCCGAGTTTTTTGTCTCTCTTCCTCAATTTACCCCCAGGGAAGTGAGGGGAGTACATGTCGACGGCGTTGATCCTCCCCAACTTTTATCTAAGAAGATGCTTCTTTGGCTACGCAACATCCGCCCTGTGCACCTGGTGTATCGTTACCGGAATAACGTATACTTGGAGCCTTATCTGCCCAGTAGATTTTCCCGTCAATTTGGGTATAGTCAATTGTTCCTGGATTGTCCTAGCGCTTGCTTGAGCTTTGAGGGCAATGTACTCGATGGCGTCCGGGCTTGGCATTATTATAATACGGTCCATACCCGGGCCAGCTTCTCAGTCCCCGACACAAAGACGGCAGGGGATATTTTGTATATAGCGGCCCTTTATCATGTCGCAGCGAGCAAGCCTCCTGTCGATTTTGATATAAATACTAGCTTCACTGCTGGCACTGGTTTGGCTGAGAAGCCAGAGGGATCCAAGAAGAGGAAGAGGGGGGCGAACAGGGTTCCTGCGCCGAACTCAGAGTCCACTAGGACGGATAGAGAGGATGATGAACAAGACGCCGATGACTCGTCGCATTCTTCGGACGAGGAAGTTGGGAATCAACCTCCTATTATGCCAGATGAAAGGGCGGCGGGTCAGCCGTCTACTTGGTCTGACGAGGTGGTGGAGGATCGACCACCTGCAGTGCCTGGCCCTTCGTGTAAACGGAGCAGGCGCATGAATACCGCTGATGACCGAACCTATTCCACGAAGCACGCTGCGGTAAGACGTCGCAGGCTGTTTATTGATGATATGGACGTTATTCCTGAGGTGATTTGAGTTTCAACTACCTCCTTTCTTCTTCTTCTATGTTATGGCCTAATCGTTTGTTCCTTTTGCTCTTTATAGGCGTTGGATGAGCTCGCTCCTCAGGACCCAATTGCCGAGGTCGATCCGGTCCTGTCTCATTTGGTCAGTAATGTGTGTACTGCTATCATTGCTGCTGGAGTACTTTCGGGGGCAGTTGAGGAGTCTCACCTTGCTGGGACCTCAACTCAGGGGGATGGAGATTCTATTGTGCCTGTCCCTGAGACGTCTGAACTTCAACATGAGGAGACTGTCCTGGCTGGTTCCCTTTCAGGGATGGCCGTGACAGAGAGACCAGTTGAATTCGGATCGGAAGCTGTGGGTGGGGAAACTACGCCAGCCGTGCACAAGCCGTAGCCTCCGTGCTCTTCCCCGGGTAAGACAAGTTAAATTTATCTTGTGAAGAAGCCTATTTACCCCCATCATCCTATCCTTCGGGTTACGTTGACTAATGGTTGCTTTGGACGTTCAGGTCCCGACCCTTTATTGCCGGTGACGGACATTGCTGGGGCAGACCCCACCGGAGGGGATCCGATGGAAGCACATGTGCCTCCTCCTTGTATTGAGGAGCCTCCATCTGGGTCTAGTTTGGGAGCCCAGGTAGCAGTACAGCTAGGGCAAGGGACGAAGCTTCCTGCGCCTTCTGCTGCGAATATAGTGTCGGGGGTTAACCTTTCCTCCCTGCCAAGCATCCAGGCTCTTCGGGTGGCGGAAGAGGAGCTAGCCGCTATTCAAGCATCTTTTCGCATAGAATTTGCTTCCTTGGTGGCGGGGATGGCAAGTTCTGAGGCTACTCCTTCGGTACTGCCTGCCATACTCCCTTTGACGCCATCCTCCACAGAGGTTTTGGATGAAGTGTCCCAGGATGTGGTCGACAGTTTCCACCGTCACCTGAAGAGGGGGATCGAGGCGGCTGTGGAAAGGGGGACTCCCTTAACTCTGGCCCGTCAATACGCTGGTGGCCAGATCAATATACTTAGAACACTCCCTGGTGGGGGGGAACTGGTTGCGCTTCTGGAGCCTAAACTGCTAGAGGCTGACCGTCTTGTGGCCCAGTTTCGCATGCTGCAACAAGCTGATTTACCCGCGGCAATAGACCGAGAGCGCAATTTCCTTGTTACCGCGGTGGAGAAGGTGATGACTGTCCGAGAGTCGCTCAAGCCGACTATATTGCAGGATCGCCGGGATCTGACTCGGTTGTACGATCAATGGAGCCGTCGAACTGAAGATTGCACGACTCGGGAAGCGGATGCCTCCCGCGGGGTAACCGATACCCGGGAACAGATCCTCGAGCTGCAGAAAAAGCTGGCCTTCCTGGAATCCGAGCTCGAGGCTGCTCGTACTGAGAAAGAGATTGCTATTCAGGAGGCTGACAAGTACAGTAGGGCTTCTGCCAATCTAGAACTTGCCCTAAAGAAGATGGAGAACAACTGGCAGGCGTATCTGTATTTGAATAACGCAGAGCAGTTGTCCCAAGAGGCTGAGCGCCGAGCTAAACAGAGGCTTGAGCGGGGGGATGCCTTGGTGAAAGACCGCCTCTTGGAGTTGTGTAATGCCGAACGATAGTCGGCTTTTTCTTCTCTTGTTTCCTTTTCTTTTTCTTTTTGAGAGGGACGTGGTCCCGAAATATGTAATGCTCTTTTTTTCCTTCAAATAAAGAGTACTTTCTATTCTACCCTTTATTTGTATTGCTTGTTGTGCCTGTGATGCTGTTTGCCCCGCATGGGGGCTTGTTTGTGGACCTGTCATCCATGGCATACCTTGGTTTTAGGTACGGATGACAAGTTTGGTTAGGACACCTGGAACAGCCATGGCAAAGTGGTCATGGATGCTCTTAGTATCGGAAAAAGGAATGCCGTAGAGCAGCTGGGCTCCCGGGGCATGATGAGAGATGGTGGACTCGTGCTAAGAAACTTAGCGGAGGATATTTGTGGGCCTATTATCCTTGGCGTATCCTGGTTTTAGGATACGGATAATAGGATGAAAGGAAACCAACATATTTGCTCTGAGGTTATGAGGACATGGCAAGCATGAGAATTTTATCGTGGAATCTTCCTGCTCAGGGGTAATGAGAACATGGCAGGAGTGACTTCACGGAGGATATTTTGTGGTCAACAGAGGACATTTGTGGTCAACAGAGGACATTTGTGGTCAACAGAGGACATTTGTGGTCAACAGAGGACATTTGTGGACCTATTATCCTTGTCGTAATCCGGTTATGGGTACAGATAATAGGTTGAAAGGGAACCGACATACTTACTCAGAGGTAATGAGGACATTGCAAGTATGAAGGTTTCTTCTACGGAGCCTTCCCACTCAGAGGTAATGAGGACATGGCAGGAGTGGGCTCAATAAAGAGGGGGTACATAGAGCGACTCAGAGGTAATGAGGACATGGAAGTTCTATGTAGGGGGTGATTTGTTTTTGGCGGAAGTGAAACGACTCAGAGGTAATGAGGACATGGCCGTTTTGGAAATTCGTGGATCGCTTACCCTTTTTGTGCACTGGAAGTGCGGGTATTGGATCATGACGGAGGATCTCTTCCAGGAGGAAAGTTCAGAGGTATGATCATACATGACTTTCTGTCTGAAAGAATGACCAGGATGTTAGTTCAGAGGCACCATCGGGTACATGACTCGATATTGTGAAAGTGTGAGTTCAGGGGCACCAGCAGGTACATAACTCGATAATCTGGAGAATGGTGAGTGTGAGTTCAGCGGTACCAGCGGGTACATGACTCAATGATCCGAGAAAATTGTAAGGGTGAGTTCAGCGGTGCTAGCGGGCACGTGACTCAAAAATCTGGAAAATTGTGGATGTGAGTTCAGCGGTACCAGCGGGCACAGGACTCCATGATCTGGAGAATGTCGTTTTAGACATAGTATTTCTTTAGGAACTTACCGTTGACGGGCAACATGAGCAAATCCCCATTCTGTTTAGCGAGGCGGTAAGCTCCGTTGGAGAATACGGCCTCAACGATAAATGGGCCTTCCCATTTTGGCTGGAACTTGCCGGCGGTCTTGTGAGTCATGACCATCGGTCTCCGGACTGCCAGAATGAGATCGCCCACCTGGAATGTTCTGATCTTGACCTTCTTGTTGAAGGCTCCGGAGATGCGTGCTTGGTATTGTAAAACCCCTATTTTTTTTAAAATTTATTTTTATTTATTATTTTATTAGACTTCAAAGTTATTTTGTGAAAATTTAATAGGCATTTTATTATTGTTGATATTATTTGATATTATGTGATATTATTATCGTTACCTTTTTTTGGCAATTTAAATTGTGTATATATGTAAAAATATATTTTGGATGCATTATATATATAGTAGATAATATTAAACTTTTATTTCAAATTAGTGGATATTTAATAAACATGTTTTTTTCTATTTTAAATATTATTATTATTTGAGTTGATTTATTAAGGATTGAATTTATATATATGTAGATATGCTCAAATATATTAAATAATTGGATAGTTGACTTTTAAATGGTATTTGAATTTTTAAATAGATTTTTGGCGTATTTATGGATATATATATATATATATATATATATATATATATATATATATATATATATATATATATATATATATATATATTTTTTGAAGTTTAGATAAGTTTAGAAAAAAAAAAGGAAAAAGAAAGTGGTGGGGGCCGACCCCACCACCAACGCCAACTAGCAGCTTCATGCTGCACATATTCCATGCATAAATACTGTCACGACCCGGTCCCCAAATACTTGGGTCGAATCGGATCATGCCCAGCCTGCGCCGTTGATGAGACGGCGGCAGTAAGCTGTAATTCATTGTGCAGGTCAATCAACAACAAATTTAAATTTCAAAGTTGCCACAACATTTATTTAACGATATTAAAACTTGTTCCAAATACAAGGTTCACAACTGAAATTAAAACAGCAACTAAAAACTCTCCACAACTAAGTAGCATCTATGTCGATGCCACATCATCCTCCTCTGGTGGAAGTACCGCCGGGTACAAATCGGGATCGTAGTAGCTACTGATCATCATCTCCAGATCCTCAGTAATACCTAAAATGTTATCTCCAGTCAGGAGGGAGCAAAGTACAATTCATGCAAACTTTTAACAATTAAAATACAATTTATGACATGCACTTTTAAATAATTTAAAGATGAACAGTTTTGAAATAATTCAGTACAGTGATGTGAATAGATAGTGAATATGACCGGTTTGGGTTACAATGGTATCCTAGCGATACGATATGGCTTGTCCCCGTGTGAAGAGGGGAAAGCTAACACAGTCATTATCCTAAGTTTGGAATTGGTCATATCCACTATTCTACTCCCCCAGTCCCCAACAGTACAATCAATGCTCCCGAAGGAGTTCGTGTATAATGGTGGTTTAAAATTGCAATGAAACAATTGTAAAATGATTGTAAAATTTACATAAAATGTACTTGCCTCAAATCCTTGGTTTGAAAAGTCGGTACTTCGGGATTTTGAACAGTCACGCTCTTCCTCGAAATCCTACATTCCGGGAACTTGTTTCAGAAGCAATCACCAGAGTTATCTAGTTACAATCTCTAATTGTTTTTCCTAATCAGTTTTTAGTTGTTAATTAGCTAACACAACATCACAACGTTTACTAGTGCGTTGAAATTAAGGAAATCAATTTACATTGGTTTTTCGGGAAAACTTGTAATTATCAAATTACGTATAAAACATGATATTTATTTATTTGAAAAACTTTGATATTTTTAATATATATAAAATATATTTATTTTCTTAAAATGAGAAATTGTGAATCATTAATTAATAATTCATAACAATATTTTGATTGTTCCTACGCTATCACACATTCCCAGAAAATAAAATAAAATGCTAATTCCTACTTATTACAAAACCACATTTACTGGAATTGGGCTTATGCCCTTACAAATTTTATTGCAAATTGAAATAAGAAAAGATAGGTTAGTCTTGAAAATTACCTACAATTAACATTAATAAAACTAGTAATTTCTAATTTAAATTTAAAATAATAGGTGTCTCAGACTCTGGTCCAGTCGTCATATCAGCTACTCTGCCTCAACGTCCGGTCGAACCGGTGCGTTTGCATTTCACTGGGGCCCAGTGACCGTTTAAGGTCGTCGCCCAAAATATTATAAAAATAATATTTAACTCGAAAAATCATTTCGAAAATCATTTAATAAATTCCCGAAAATTTCGGCAGCATTCCCTCTGTTTTCGGGATAACCCAAAAACTGAGAAATGCTCCGTAAACCTGCAGAAATAACTCCCGAAACCCACCATAATATATATATATTCCCAAGCCAACTAATTATGAAAAAATCCGAACTCAATTATCAAAAACCAACTTTCCAAAATTCCAACAGAACACACAACATAGCTAAAGAGAACCGTCAACCAACAGAACATAAACCCCACCAAATATCAAACTATGGAAAAACAGCAGATCTTTCCCGAAAATCCGAATACGGGTAATTTCCAAATTTCCTTCGGAAACTCCGAGAATTAGCCTACGAATAGGAAAACCCAGAGAAATAATCATTCTCCAGAGTTCCTTTCGAAAAGGTTCTCAGACACCCGATTCTCCGAAAATTCCGAAAAAACAGAAATTGCAACGTAGAATTTACGTTGTCGAAAAACCGAGATCCCGCAGGATTCGGACCAGAGAATTCATCATCGACAATTAAAGAATATAGAGTCAGAGTGTACCGAAACCGAAATTGGAGCTCGAAATAGAAACGGGTCAGAACCGAAAACAGACAGCGGCACCGGGAAATGCCAACGGGGCAGCAAGTCGCCGGGGTCGGGCGCCGGCCAGGGGACGGCGGCGGGGCGTGGGCGCGGGATCGCCGACGTGAACGAGGACGCGGGGAAGGGCCGCGCGGGTCAGCGGGATCGGGGCGTCGGCCACTGAAAGCGGCGCCGGGAAGGGGGCGGCCCAGATCTGACCGAGGGGAGCTCGGATCGGGTCTGGAAACTTGGGGTCGCCGGGAAACTCGCCGGAAATGGGGTTTTTCACAGAAAATTTAGGAAAGAAATGGTGTGGAGATGGAGAAAGATGTAGAGGGCTTTTATAGAGAGTGAAAGAGAGGGGTTACCGGAGTTGGGAAGGCCAACGGCCACCATGATGGCGCCGGCGGCGGTTTGGCCGTTCGGAAGATGGGGGGTCGGCTACGTTGGTCGGTTGAGAAATGAAAAGTTTGAGAAAGTAAAGAAAGTTTAAGTTTTCTTCCATCAGAACAACCAAATGAGTGAATGGCTCATTCATTCACAACTTAATGACAACTTAACGGGTATGAGATTGTTGGGTATTAGACCCAAAAAGGAATGGACCAAGATTGTGGGCTCAACTATTGGGCTCTTATTATTCCTAGAAAATCAAATGGTTTTATAAGTAAGTTTGGGCCAAAATCTAAAGTTTAAATATGGCCTAAAATTTTATTTAATTATAAAAGAATTTTTGGCCTAATATCAATAAATATAATGTTTGAAAAAATATATTTAATATTTCATAATTCTAATATTTTATTTTAAAATGTTTTAAGTCCAAAAAATTGGGTTCGGTCTGGGTTGCCATACAAAAAATCCCAGTTAAATTATTTTAACAGAATAATTTTACACTAAATTGATTAGAAATAACATTATCAATTAATTGATAACTTAACAAAAATTTATATACAATAAAAATTGCAAACTAGAAATTATGGGTTTCACAACCTTCCCTCCTTAGAAAATTTCGTCCTCGAAATTTAAAGAGTTAGGTTGAGAAAATACCTCAAGTCTCGAACAAATACGGGTACTTCTCCCGCATCTCATCTTCACGCTCCCAGGTAGATTCGCCTGGGGAATCATGCCTCCACATCACTCGAACTATGGGAGTCACCGAGGTTCTGGTCTTCTTCTTGCCTCGATCCAAGATCGCCACTGGCTTTTCTGGTATGGTGAGACTCGGTCCAATCTCCAACTCTGAATGGTCCAGAACGTGGTTCTCATCAGGTACATACTCTCTGAGCTGTGATACATGGAAGACGTTGTGCACGCCTTCTAGATTAGCTGGTAGAGCTAACCTATACGCCACTTCTCCGATCCGGCTCAGAACTTCGAACGGGCCAATGTACCTGGGACTTAGCTTCCCAGCTCTGCCAAACCTGATTGTCCCTCTGGTAGGAGAAATCTTCACAAATACTTTATCTCCTTCTTCAAATGCCAGTGGTCGTCGTCCGCTGTCTGCCCAGTGCTTCTGTCTGTCTTGAGCAATTCTGAGCTTGTCTCTGATAATCTTCACTTTCTCTGCTGCGTCAGTCACCATTTCTGGACCCAGCAGTACTCTTTCTCCTACGTCGTCCCATGCAAGTGGTGTACGGCAACGACGTCCATAAAGAGCTTCAAATGGAGTCATCCCAATGCTGGCTTGGTAGCTGTTGTTGTAAGAAAACTCTACCAAGTGTAAATGGTCTTCCCATGATCCTCCAAATTCTAAGACACAAGATCGCAGCATATCTTCAAGTGTCTGAATTGTCCTCTCAGATTGTCCATCTGTCTGGGGGTGATAAGCTGTGCTAAACTTCAACTGTGTCCCCAAGCTGTCATGCAAACTTTTCCAAAAATGTGAGGTAAAACGAGTGTCTCGGTCAGATACAATGCTTACCGGTACTCCATGAATCCGGTAGATATGCCGCATGTACAATGCTGCCAACTTCTCAGTGGATAAACCAACTTTGAAAGGGATAAAGTGAGCTGACTTGGTTAGTCGGTCCACAATTACCCAGATGGCATCCTTCCCTCCTTGGGAACGAGGCAGTCCTGACACGAAATCCATCGTGATGTGCTCCCACTTCCATTCTGGGATATCCAGCGGTTGTAGAAGTCCTGCAGGTCTTTGTCTACTAGCCTTTACTTGTTGACAAATCAAGCATCTAGCAACATACCTGGTGACATCTTTCTTCATTCCACTCCACCAGACAATAGTGCGCATATCCCGATACATCTTATTGGCTCCAGGATGTATGGAATATTGAGACTGATGCGCTTCCTTCATCAACTCATTCCTTAATTCGCCAGTCGGTACACAAAGCCTTGTACCATTTTTCAGAGCTCCATCGCTGGCGATTGAGAAACCTTCCAGTGTTCCTGCTAACACTTGATCTCTCAGCTTGCAAAGTGCCTCGTCTTGAAACTGCGTCTCCTTGACTTTGTCCATCAGGTACGAGCTCACTTGCAACTTCATCATTACCGAATCAGCATCCAGTTCCTTCCGTCCAGGCAGTACAATCTCCAGTCCAAGCTTCTCGATGTCCTCCAGCAGGTGCCTCTCCTTGGTTAAGAACATCGCCACTGGGTATCGACTAAGTGCATCAGCGACCACATTAGCCTTACCCGGGTGGTATTGCAAGTCGATGTCAAAATCCTTCATTAACTCCAGCCATCGCCTTTGCCTCATGTTTAACTCCTTCTGAGTGAAAACATACTTCAGACTTTTGTGGTCTGTGTATATCTCCACTCTCTCTCCATACAGATAGTGTTTCCAAAGCTTCAACGCAAAGATGACTGCAGCAAGCTCCAGATCATGAGTGGGATAGTTCTTCTCATGAGTCCGTAATTGCCTAGATGCATAAGCAATCACTTTCCCATGTTGTTGAAGAACGCAACCCAGTCCTTTGCCTGAGGCGTCACTGTAGATTGTGAAACCACCGGATCCTGCGGGTAGCGCAAGGATTGGTGCAGTGGTAAGCCTCTTCTTCAACTCCTCGAACGCTGCTTGGCAGTCCTCCGTCCAGATGAAATCCTCATTCTTCCGAGTCAGCTTTGTCATAGGTTCAGCAATCCTAGCAAAGTCCTTCACAAACTTCCGGTAGTAGCCCGCCAAGCCCAAGAAACTTCTGATGTCAGCAACTGAGCTTGGGGTAGGCCACTTCTCCACAGCAGCTATCTTCTTAGGGTCCACAGAAATTCCTTCTCCTGTGACAACATGGCCAAGAAAATCCACCTTGTCTAGAAAGAATTCACACTTGGAAAGCTTACCATACAGCTTTTCCTTCCTCAAAGTTTCCAGAACTTTCCTGAGGTGCTCTTCGTGCTCCTCCTTCGTCTTTGAATAGATCAGTATGTCATCAATGAAGACGACGACAAACTGGTCTAAGTATTCATGGAAAACCTTATTCATAAGGTTCATGAACACAGCAGGAGCATTCGTCAGACTAAACGGCATGACCAAGAATTCAAACTGCCCATACTTGGTGTTGAATGCCGTCTTGGGAATGTCTTCCTTCCTGACCTTGATCTGATGATAGCCAGACCTGAGATCAATCTTGGAAAACACCTTGGCTCCACTCAACTGGTCAAATAAGTCATCGATCCGGGGCAGAGGGTACTTGTTCTTGATTGTGACATTGTTCAGCGCCCGGTAGTCGATGCACATCCTCACTGTTCCGTCCTTCTTGGGCACAAACAAAACAGGTGCTCCCCAGGGTGAAGCTCCGTCTCGAATGAATCCAAGGGCCTTCAGTTCGTTGATCTGCTCCTTCATCTCTTTGGCCTCCTTCGGGTTGACTCTATAACATCCCTTAGAGATCGGGGGAGAGCCAGGGACTAAATCAATAGTGAATTCTATGTCCCGATCTGGGGGTAGCCCAGGCAGACTATCAGGGAAAACATCCATGTATTCCGCTATGATAGGGTGAGGTGGTTCAGGTTCTTCAGAAATAGAGTAGACAATACTTTCTATAACCTCCGGAGCTCTAGAGACTTCAAACTCTGGCCCTCCAGGTGGGCTGAAGATTACACATCCTCTGTGACAATCTATCAGCGCATGCTGCTTGCTCAACCAGTCCATTCCAAGGACTATGTCATAGTTGGGCAAGGGCATCACCAATAAAGGTGCTACAAACTTGTGGTCAGAAATTGTAATGGGGCAATTACAAGTCTCCGTTATAGGTAGGGGTCCACCTCCAGTCATAACCCTACATATTCTCTTGCTAAAGCCCGTAACTATGTGATGTGCAGAGATAAATTTGGTTGCTATGAAACTGTGTGTTGCACCAGAGTCGAATAAAGCTAATGCAGGATGAGAATGTACATAGATGTAACCTGATATGACATCCGCATTAGGCTCCTGCTCCGGCTCTGGTTCCTCTGCAGTTAGGGCAAAAGCTCGCCCCGTCTTCTGTTGATGCTGCCCAAATTGTTGCTGCTGAGTGGGCAGAGGTCCTTTCTGCTGATTTCCTCCAGCCTTGTTGTTTGACAAGGGACAATCCCTCACTTGATGGGTGGAAGACCCACAGATCAGACATTGTCCTAGTCTCTTCCTGCAGATGTTTGCCAGATGTCCCGGCCTCTTGCAAAAGTCACAGATAGGAATCTGCCTCTGGGGTGCTCTTTCATTGTTCCTCGCTTGCTGGTGCTGAGGACGGTTATTGTTATTGCTGCTGCTGTTGTTGTTGTTGTTGTTGGGCTTCTTCTGATTACCCTGGAAGTTGCTAGTTCCAGGATAATCTCTCTTCGAACGGGCAGGTTGGCTCTTCTCTATGTCTTGGGCTCTCTCCAGAATCTTCTCATAAGTCTTAGCTCCACCAGAGATCACATGAGTGCGAATCTCCTCTCTAAGTCCATACTTGAATCGTTCAGCACGATCAGCAGGATCAGCCACCATGTTCTTGGCAAATCGGCTGAGCTGGCCGAATTCTGCCGCATACTCTCCCACAGTCATATTGCCTTGCTTCAGGTTCTGGAATTGTCGCTCCATCTCCCGCATTTCAGAAGTTGGGAAGAATTTCCTCTGGAACAACTTCTTGAAGGTGTCCCAATCGACCTGCCTATCCTGGAGTCGGGGTTCATTCCGATACCAGGTGCTAGCTATATTCTGCAGTTGGAGTCCTACAGCTTCTGCCTTAAGGTCTTCTGGAAGTCGTGCGACGCTTAGAAGACGCTCCATATTGTCGAGCCATTCGTCAGCATAGACAATTCCCTCGGTTCCCTTGAAAGGTCGAGGGTTCTGCTTCTTGAAGCTCTCAATATCCCCCACCTTACCATAATATGATCTCTAATCACTATTAATGGTCTCAAAAAAAATACTAAAATTTATCCTCTAGAATGGCACTTACCTTAGCTGGTCTAGGCTCTTCTGGGTTCACTTCTCTCCTTCCAAGTGCAGCCATAGCTACATTGTGGGAGTTCTCCATTCCTTCCTTCATAATCGCGTTCTGCTCGCGATGAGATTCAGCTTCAGCCCTCTGAGTTGCTAGCACTTCCCGCAGCAAACTTATGAGTTCGGAGGGGTTCACTGGAAGCGGCGGGGCAGGTGGGACAGGCATCACCGTCTGCAGTCCAGTCCTCGAGCCTGAAGGATCCGTCGTCTGATGAACTTGAGCGTTTCCAGCATTATGAGGGCGATCAGTCAAATGTCGCGGAGTAGGATCCGGACTATATTGGGGTGGTGATGGGGTGTGCTGAGGTGACAGCTCATCTCCGACATTGTCATTCTCATTAGTAGCCATGGTCTGGAAAGGTTTAGGACATAAACATAAGCAAGGTATCCTACCCGTCTATAATCAAAAATATTTAATAATATATATCGGTCCTAAGTTGTGGCAATATGATGTTCTAGTGTTCCTAATTGTTTCTAAGTTTTCCTAAGTTGTTGAACAGAGACCTGCATGGGCCACCACTAAAAACATGTCACGACCCGGTCCCCAAATACTTGGGTCGAATCGGATCATGCCCAGCCTGCGCCGTTGATGAGACGGCGGCAGTAAGCTGTAATTCATTGTGCAGGTCAATCAACAACAAATTTAAATTTCAAAGTTGCCACAACATTTATTTAACGATATTAAAACTTGTTCCAAATACAAGGTTCACAACTGAAATTAAAACAGCAACTAAAAACTCTCCACAACTAAGTAGCATCTATGTCGATGCCACATCATCCTCCTCTGGTGGAAGTACCGCCGGGTACAAATCGGGATCGTAGTAGCTACTGATCATCATCTCCAGATCCTCAGTAATACCTAAAATGTTATCTCCAGTCAGGAGGGAGCAAAGTACAATTCATGCAAACTTTTAACAATTAAAATACAATTTATGACATGCACTTTTAAATAATTTAAAGATGAACAGTTTTGAAATAATTCAGTACAGTGATGTGAATAGATAGTGAATATGACCGGTTTGGGTTACAATGGTATCCTAGCGATACGATATGGCTTGTCCCCGTGTGAAGAGGGGAAAGCTAACACAGTCATTATCCTAAGTTTGGAATTGGTCATATCCACTATTCTACTCCCCCAGTCCCCAACAGTACAATCAATGCTCCCGAAGGAGTTCGTGTATAATGGTGGTTTAAAATTGCAATGAAACAATTGTAAAATGATTGTAAAATTTACATAAAATGTACTTGCCTCAAATCCTTGGTTTGAAAAGTCGGTACTTCGGGATTTTGAACAGTCACGCTCTTCCTCGAAATCCTACATTCCGGGAACTTGTTTCAGAAGCAATCACCAGAGTTATCTAGTTACAATCTCTAATTGTTTTTCCTAATCAGTTTTTAGTTGTTAATTAGCTAACACAACATCACAACGTTTACTAGTGCGTTGAAATTAAGGAAATCAATTTACATTGGTTTTTCGGGAAAACTTGTAATTATCAAATTACGTATAAAACATGATATTTATTTATTTGAAAAACTTTGATATTTTTAATATATATAAAATATATTTATTTTCTTAAAATGAGAAATTGTGAATCATTAATTAATAATTCATAACAATATTTTGATTGTTCCTACGCTATCACACATTCCCAGAAAATAAAATAAAATGCTAATTCCTACTTATTACAAAACCACATTTACTGGAATTGGGCTTATGCCCTTACAAATTTTATTGCAAATTGAAATAAGAAAAGATAGGTTAGTCTTGAAAATTACCTACAATTAACATTAATAAAACTAGTAATTTCTAATTTAAATTTAAAATAATAGGTGTCTCAGACTCTGGTCCAGTCGTCATATCAGCTACTCTGCCTCAACGTCCGGTCGAACCGGTGCGTTTGCATTTCACTGGGGCCCAGTGACCGTTTAAGGTCGTCGCCCAAAATATTATAAAAATAATATTTAACTCGAAAAATCATTTCGAAAATCATTTAATAAATTCCCGAAAATTTCGGCAGCATTCCCTCTGTTTTCGGGATAACCCAAAAACTGAGAAATGCTCCGTAAACCTGCAGAAATAACTCCCGAAACCCACCATAATATATATATATATTCCCAAGCCAACTAATTATGAAAAAATCCGAACTCAATTATCAAAAACCAACTTTCCAAAATTCCAACAGAACACACAACATAGCTAAAGAGAACCGTCAACCAACAGAACATAAACCCCACCAAATATCAAACTATGGAAAAACAGCAGATCTTTCCCGAAAATCCGAATACGGGTAATTTCCAAATTTCCTTCGGAAACTCCGAGAATTAGCCTACGAATAGGAAAACCCAGAGAAATAATCATTCTCCAGAGTTCCTTTCGAAAAGGTTCTCAGACACCCGATTCTCCGAAAATTCCGAAAAAACAGAAATTGCAACGTAGAATTTACGTTGTCGAAAAACCGAGATCCCGCAGGATTCGGACCAGAGAATTCATCATCGACAATTAAAGAATATAGAGTCAGAGTGTACCGAAACCGAAATTGGAGCTCGAAATAGAAACGGGTCAGAACCGAAAACAGACAGCGGCACCGGGAAATGCCAACGGGGCAGCAAGTCGCCGGGGTCGGGCGCCGGCCAGGGGACGGCGGCGGGGCGTGGGCGCGGGATCGCCGACGTGAACGAGGACGCGGGGAAGGGCCGCGCGGGTCAGCGGGATCGGGGCGTCGGCCACTGAAAGCGGCACCGGAAAGGGGGCGGCCCAGATCTGACCGAGGGGAGCTCGGATCGGGTCTGGAAACTTGGGGTCGCCGGGAAACTCGCCGGAAATGGGGTTTTTCACAGAAAATTTAGGAAAGAAATGGTGTGGAGATGGAGAAAGATGTAGAGGGCTTTTATAGAGAGTGAAAGAGAGGGGTTACCGGAGTTGGGAAGGCCAACGGCCACCATGATGGCGCCGGCGGCGGTTTGGCCGTTCGGAAGATGGGGGGTCGGCTACGTTGGTCGGTTGAGAAATGAAAAGTTTGAGAAAGTAAAGAAAGTTTAAGTTTTCTTCCATCAGAACAACCAAATGAGTGAATGGCTCATTCATTCACAACTTAATGACAACTTAACGGGTATGAGATTGTTGGGTATTAGACCCAAAAAGGAATGGACCAAGATTGTGGGCTCAACTATTGGGCTCTTATTATTCCTAGAAAATCAAATGGTTTTATAAGTAAGTTTGGGCCAAAATCTAAAGTTTAAATATGGCCTAAAATTTTATTTAATTATAAAAGAATTTTTGGCCTAATATCAATAAATATAATGTTTGAAAAAATATATTTAATATTTCATAATTCTAATATTTTATTTTAAAATGTTTTAAGTCCAAAAAATTGGGTTCGGTCTGGGTTGCCATACAAAAAATCCCAGTTAAATTATTTTAACAGAATAATTTTACACTAAATTGATTAGAAATAACATTATCAATTAATTGATAACTTAACAAAAATTTATATACAATAAAAATTGCAAACTAGAAATTATGGGTTTCACAAATACCTAATATATATAAATATATATAAATAAGTTTTTAAGAAAAGAATTGTTAAATATATATATATATAAATAAAGCAAGTGGTCGGCCCCACCATGTGGGAGCCGACCACATGCATAGGAAAGCAAACAGCAGCTTCTAATTAGAAGCTTGTGCGCCCTCCATATTAAGAGCAACAGCAGATGGCCGAACCCCTTTTACTCAAGCAGTAATAACTTGGCCGAACCCTTTAAGGCCTAAGTAGCAGCCGACCTTCCCCATAGTATACGTATATACGCATGTATATATGTAAACCTAAAACCTAAACCCTAATCTCCTCCACTTTCTTCCTCCTCTCTTCTCCACCCTCGGCCAACTCCTCCCCTCCGCGAGCACAGCAACACCCCGCGACAGCGGCGACGGAAACGACGACGACAACGACAACAGATTCCCACTTTAAGGTAACCCACTTCCCCGATTAATTTAACTGTCAATTCTATTCCGATTTTCGATCCGTAAATTCGTGTAGAAAGCCCCCATGACCCTCTATCATCCTCTTCCAATAGATTTATTTATTCTGCAATAAATTTCAGTTTTAATTAAATTAAAAATCTCGAAAAACCAGTTTTTATAAACCTTAAAAATCCCGTACGAGGTACGTCCCGACAAACCGGGCGACCCCGTCATGAACCGAAAATACCGAAAGGTCCGTATCGAATTTGTGGACGTGCGAGAATTGACGGGATTCAAATTGGTTGCGTGTGCGCAACGAAATTGGTCGGTATCCGTCGATTTTTGCGTATCGGGCTTTTCGGATTTTCCCAATTATTTTGTGCATACTCATCAAATCGCGACGAAACTTGCGCCATTGGAATCAAAATATTTTTTTGGTCCTGTGAGCCAAGTTTGGTCCGATTCTGAGTCCGTTGATCGGGACGCTATTTTGGCGGGCCCACAATCCCACTCAACGGGCGATTTTGTGCACAGCCCACCGGAATTCAAAATTGGACATACCGTTGGGTTTGTCTCGTCAAAACAAATCTGTAGACATGTAGTTTGACTACTTTAGAGACCATAGGTTCTGGCACGTATTTTGGTGCAAAACGGGTCCAACGGTGGACATAGTTTTGACCTGAAATTACGATTTTGCCCCTGTTCCAGAATTTAACTTTTGGACAGGCGTTTTCTAGGCATATCCTTTATTCCAAACTCGTTCGTGATGTTTATTTCAGCATCCGGAGCTTCTTGTGGATTTTGACTTTCGTGTTGACGATTCTGATTGTTGGATTTTGCTGCTTCTCGTACCACCCTCAGGCAAGATACCTTGCCATTATACTGTTTATATTTAGTTTGTATTTTATTACATATCACTGTTCAATTATTTCCAGTTCTTACTGTTCTTGATTTACTGTCTGCTCAGTGATATTAGATATAATTTGTTATTATCCTTTGACTGCATATGGACTTAGAGTTAAGAGACTACCGTCTGTAGTGTATCGCATATACCTTGACACAGTTGTACCACGAGGATGTGTGAGATGAGTACATATAGAGGTTCTTGTGTGTGGACTGATCCCACATGCGCATGCGATAGGGCTAACTGCTAATAGAGGCATGTTAGGAGACTTAGCAGTTAGTAGAGGTATATGAGACATGGATGTGACTCTGTTAGGCATTGGGTGGGAAGAACAGTTCCTTGACGTATGGGCCAAGTATGCACTTCCCTATTGCCGGTTATCTCCGCGGGAGATACGGTCCTGGATCCTGATACTGATTTACTGCTGGCCTCTGACATTCGATGAATGTTATGCGTTGAGGTCCCTGATATCCAGATGGGCCATACCTGATATTACTGTTACTGAGCCAGAGTGCCCATGCGTTGGAGGTTTGTTCTTAACTGCATAAACACTGTAGTACGGTTAGATTACCTTATTGTCGTCTTGTCACTTATTTCGGTTTGTGACATATTATATATTCAGTTTATTATGGCATGTTTATTGTATCTTGTTACGTCCCTCTGAGGACCTGGTTATCCCTCCAGGTGTGTGCTTCTATGATTTTGCAGGTGTTCTAGCCAAGGCCGTGATCTTCTCCATTCTTTCGAAGACGATTGCGCTTGGTTCGTTTCGTTATTTTATCGATCACTTCTTGTACATTTTATTTGAGATAGTTGGTAGTGGACTTTGTCTCCGCCCAACGATTGTATACATGACAAATTCAAGTTGCTTTTATATTATTTATTTATCTAGTGGATGAGATTTAGTTATTATGGTTCTACTGCATTTTACAGCTTATGTATTCATACGAGGTTTCCATATATTGAAGTATACTTCGTATGTATACAGCTGGCATGTCGATGTACCTAGTCCTATGTATTCTGGGACTGGGGCGTTACATGTTTTTGTGGTGGCCCATGCAGGTCAAGTTTGTCACTTCGGTTACGTTACTGTACCGATGTGAGCCTGCAACATAGGATTAGAATCTAGGAATCTCATCCATACAGCTTGACCACTTCCCTTGACTTCAAATTTCGGACTCTCGTTCGACTACCTTGAATTGTATCTTGCTTGATTCCTTTCTACCATTGATTCCTATTTTCGTGCTTAGTGTCAACTAGGAAGATGACTACACTAGTATATGCTCGTAGGTCAAAAACATGGCTAGAATGGTTATATTAGCAATTGGAATACATTTAAGACTCTAATTGAGTTAAAAGTTTTTTTAAAGTGTGATTTAATGATTAGTAATTTGTAAAGTTGGATACTACCAAGGAAGGTTTTTACCTTGAGATTTCTAAATAGTAAACACCAGAGGGTTTATAGAATTTCATACTTGGTTTAAGAAATTGATTGGCTTTTTGAGATTTGAGATTTATAATTTATTGAGTTATAGTTATACATCTTTGCACAAGTAAAAAATTGATTTGCTTTTCGAGTTGTGATATTTATGAGTTTTGGGTAATAGATATACATCTTTGAACAAATATAAAATTTATTTGATTTTTGATTTTTGATGTTGATGATTATTGTATTATAGTTATACGCCTTGAACAGTTATAAATTTGGTTTGAATATGATCTTAGCTTTTAAAAATGGCCATAGGAATTATTTAAATTGCGATTGTACAACTTGCGATTTTCGTGTTTAGTAAATTTTAAATTTTAAGTGGAAGTAATGATGGCGAATTTTGGTTTAAATATTTAAAAGTTATGAAAACAATTTTTGAGAAATTTTCTTTATTTTAAATTGTGTCCTATGATTGAGGATTTACAAATCTATTTAGATTTTTGGTAAAAAAAAAGATTTTGACTGATAAGATTATTTGAAAATTTAGTTTAATGAGGGATTGCTAATATTAAAATTTTTGGGAGAATTTCGAAGGATGTGATGGAAAGTTATTTTGATGGATTAGAGGAAGTTACCATTTAAAAGTTGAGATTTTGTTGGAATAACTTAGCATGAATAGAAGTTAAAATTGATGAGAGCATTGAGCTTAATTTTTGAGATTGCTTTTAATATGCTAAGAGTTTTATTATGAGTTATTTGAAAATTTTAGAGTGTTAAATTTTGATTGATTGCGAAATTTTTATGGATTCGAAAATTATGAACTCTCGAGTTAAATAGTTGAATTTAAACGTTAATTTTGGAAAAGGTTAGTAGTAACGTGATAAAATTTTGCTTTAAAATTTATGAGAGTGATTTAAATTTTTATGATGAAGTTGAACGGCTTGGAGTAAATACAAATTTTGGTGGTTTATTTTTGAAAGTTTATTTTTGAAACTTTTTGGAGGAAACTCGAGTTGAAATTTTATTGGTAGGCCCCAAGATAATCCTACGGAGTATTCCACACTAATTGCCATATCACCCATGACCATGATAATAGTATATACACAAGTATTGTTAGTCATCTGTCCAGCTATGTGACTGTATTTCCACCTCGGCTTACTCGACCTTCCTTCAATTCTAGATCTTTTAATTGCGACTTTCTAACCCATTTGCAACTTGAATAATGAGTTAATGGTTCCTTAACTGTATTCATCTAGAAGACTATCTTCTCTCCGGAATTGTGTTCCTAAATTATTTTTACTGGATTCTCTAATTAAATTTATTTCATGCTTTAATTTGATCTTCTTTATTTTTGTGCATTAATTATCACCTCGTGAACTCCCACTTTCTATTTTTGATCTTCTGGCGTCCCCTACCGTGACTTGTATATTTGGAGTACAACACTAGACTTTTTCTACCAACAAATTTCATATGTAAGACCTAGACAAGCCCACCTTCATGTAGATATATCATGTCCCACTAGAACACGTCTCCTTGTATACTATTTTCATGATATGACCTTCTGATCAAAATGGCTAAACTATAATCTTTACCATGATACCGATATATTTTTGACCGGATAGGAATTCAACCTCGACTCAATCCTTTCAACCCGATATGTGATTTTGTTCTGCTTAATTCCTTAAATGCTTAGATTTGTGCTTTATCTTGATTGCTTAACCCATTGTCCCATCACACTACTAGCATAACTCTTGTAAGTTGGGTAGAATACCTCACGGCCCAACAAACCTTTTTCTTGTGAACCACATTGGTAAGTTCACTTAGACTAAATTTAGAGGACCCTACCTTATCTAGTCTACCAAACCGTAGGTAAAGAAAACTAGGACAACTGTATAGGCCCAAACTTCGGGCGAGCCTTGATTTTAAAAGATCTTGGACTATTTAAATTTTCCTGCATCAGTACCTCCCTTGCTCATATTTTGACTATCTCATGCTGCTAATGTGGCCTCAGTTTTGCAAGCTTATTTCATTATCAAGCTTGATCATGACATATTTTATTGGGTGCACCCATTAACATATTGTCTAATCAGAACCGGTGCATGATGGTCTGATCAACCTATTGCACTTTGGTTCGCTTATCACATATTATTCTATGTGGATGAAGACATAGTAAACTTGCCTTAGAGTCTCATCCGCGACAGTCTTGGCAATTCTCTTTTGAATTATTTTTGCCGCCTATGAACCCCGTAATTCGTACTCAATATATAACACCGTCTTTGAAACCTTTGTTGTTCTTGCCTCTTACTTACTTTAGAAAGACCACACTGTACTTGATAGATCGACACAAGATATCATCTTTAGTTGCCCTATCAGTTATTTATACACAAGTGTAGATAGCTATCGACCGACTCATGTGGCTATATCCTCGCCTTTAACTACTCCTCATTTTTCAACCCTAGAATTGTTATCGTGCCCTCCCAATTATTTTTGAACGCATGAGAGTGATTCTAATCATCACTTAATCAAACCCTCGACCAAGACGATTAGTATCCAGTTCTCCCTTAAGGAATCACATTTCCTAAATGTCTAAATATTCTCCTTGATCTACTCAATTCCTTATTACTCTCCAAATTGGATTATCGAAAGTTTGTTACCTTCACTAGCGATCCTTATTCAATTCCATAACCATGATATATTTTTGTATATATCGACTCCACAATTTTCTACTGCACGGTGGTGTTGAACGACGTTTTATCGCCTCCTCCAAAATTGAATTGCATTTTGGTATTGACGAACTCTTCCTATCCCTCATTCTACCCTATTAATTCTAAATTTCGAGGACGAAATTCTTGTAAGTTGGGTAGGATGTAAAATCCCTATTTTTTAAAAATTTATTTTTATTTATTATTTTATTAGACTTCAAAGTTATTTTGTGAAAATTTAATAGGCATTTTATTATTGTTGATATTATTTGATATTATGTGATATTATTATCGTTACCTTTTTTTGGCAATTTAAATTGTGTATATATGTAAAAATATATTTTGGATGCATTATATATATAGTAGATAATATTAAACTTTTATTTCAAATTGGTGGATATTTAATAAACATGTTTTTTTCTATTTTAAATATTATTATTATTTGAGTTGATTTATTAAGGATTGAATTTATATATATGTAGATATGCTCAAATATATTAAATAATTGGATAGTTGACTTTTAAATGGTATTTGAATTTTTAAATAGATTTTTGGCGTATTTATGGATATATACATATATATATATATATATATATGTATATATATATATATATATATATATATATATATATATATATATATATATATATATATATATATATATATATATATTTGAAGTTTAGATAAGTTTAGAAAAAAAAAAGGAAAAAGAAAGTGGTGGGGGCCGACCCCACCACCAACGCCAACTAGCAGCTTCATGCTGCACATATTCCATGCATAAATACCTAATATATATAAATATATATATAAGTTTTTAAGAAAAGAATTGTTAAATATATATATATAAATAAAGCAAGTGGTCGGCCCCACCTAGTGGGAGCCGACCACATGCATAGGAAAGCAAACAGCAGCTTCTAATTAGAAGCTTGTGCGCCCTCCATATTAAGAGCAACAGTAGATGGCCGAACCCCTTTTACTCAAGCAGTAATAACTTGGCCGAACCCTTTAAGGCCTAAGTAGCAGCCGACCTTCCCCAAAGTATACGTATATACGCATGTATATATGTAAACCTAAAACCTAAACCCTAATCTCCTCCACTTTCTTCCTCCTCTCTTCTCCACCCTCGGCCAACTCCTCCCCTCCGCGAGCACAGCAACACCCCGCGACAGCGGCGATGGAAACGACGACGACAACGACAACAGATTCCCACTTTAAGGTAATCCACTTCCCCGATTAATTTAACTGTCAATTCTATTCCGATTTTCGATCCGTAAATTCGTGTAGAAAGCCCCCATGACCCTTTATCATCCCCTTCCAATAGATTTATTTATTCTGCAATAAATTTCAGTTTTAATTAAATTAAAAATCTCGAAAAACCAGTTTTTATAAACCTTAAAAATCCCGTACGAGGTACGTCCCGACAAACCGGGCGACCCCGTCATGAACCGGAAATACCGAAAGGTCCGTATCGAATTTGTGGACGTGCGAGAATTGACGGGATTCAAATTGGTTGCGTGTGCGAAACGAAATTGGTCGGTATCCGTCGATTTTTGCGTATCGGGCTTTTCGGATTTTCCTAATTATTTTGTGCACACTCATCAAATCGCGACGAAACTTGCGCCATTGGAATCGAAATATTTTTCTGGTCCTGTGAGCCAAGTTTGGTCCGATTCTGAGTCCGTTGATCGGGACGCTATTTTGGCGGGCCCACAATCCCACTCAACGGGCGATTTTGTGCACAGCCCACCGGAATTCAAAATTGGACATACCGTTGAATTTGTCTCGTCAAAACAAATCTGTAGACATGTAGTTTGACTACTTTAGAGACCGTAGGTTCTGGCACGCATTTTGGTGCAAAACGGGTCCAACGGTGGACATAGTTTTGACCTGAAATTATGATTTTGCCCCTGTTCCAGAATTTAACTTTTGGACAGGCGTTTCCTAGGCATATCCTTTATTCCAAACTCGTTCGTGATGTTTGTTTCATCATCCGGAGCTTCTTGTGAATTTTGACTTTCGTGTTGACGATTCTGATTGTTGGATTTTGCTGCTTCTCGTACCACCCTCAGGCAAGATACCTTGCCATTATATTGTTTATATTTAGTTTGTATTTTATTACATATCACTGTTCAATTATTTCCAGTTCTTACTGTTCTTGATTTACTGTCTGCTTAGTGATATTAGATATACTTTGTTATTATCCTTTGACTGCATATGGACTTAAAGTTAAGAGGCTACCGTCTGTAGTGTATCGCTTATACCTTGACACAGTTGTACCATGAGGATGTGTGAGATGAGTACATATAGAGGTTCTTGTGTGTGGGCTGATCCCCCATGTGCATGCGATAGGGCTAACTGCTAATAGAGGCATGTTAGGAGACTTAGCAGTTAGTAGAGGTATGTGAGACATGGATGTGACTCTGTTAGGCATTGGGTGGGAAGAACAGTTCCTTGACGTATGGGCCAAGTATGCACTTCCCTATTGCCGGTTATCTTCGCGGGAGATACGGTCCTTGATCCTGATACTGATTTACTGCTGGCCTCTGACATTCGATGAATGTTATGCTTTGAGGTCCCTGGTATCCTGATGGGCCATAGCTGAGGTTACTGTTACTGAGCCAGAGTGCCCATGCGTTGGAGGTTTGTTCTTAACTGCATAAACACTGTAGTACGGTTAGATTACCTTATTGTCGTCTTGTCACTTATTTCGGTTTGTGACATATTATATATTCAGTTTATTATGGCATGTTTATTGTATCTTGTTACGTCCCTCTGAGGACCTGGTTATCCCTCCAGGTGTGTGCTTCTGTGATTTTGCAGGTGTTCTAGCCAAGGCCGTGATCTTCTCCATTATTTCGAAGACGATTGTGCTTGGTTCGTTTCGTTATTTTATCGATCACTTCTTGTACATTTTATTTGAGATAGTTGGTAGTGGACTTTGTCTCCGCCCAACGATTGTATACATGACAAATTCAAGTTGCTTTTATATCATTTATTTATCTAGTGGATGAGATTTAGTTATTATGGTTCTACTGCATTTTACAGCTTATGTATTTATACGAGGTTTCCATATATTAGAGTATACTTTGTATGTATACAGCTGGCATGTCGATGTACCTAGTCCTTTGTATTTTGGGACTGGGGCATTACAGTATAGTTCGATCCTTTGCTGAGCTAGGAGGCGCTTTTCATCTAAGGCCTCCAACTCTTGTAGTCGGTGTCCGTAGTTATCATCCGTCGTCAATTGATAAGTGAGGGCGATGCGGAGCGAGGGTATTTGAGTCTCTAATGGAAGAACTGCCTCACTTCCGTATACCAGGAAGAATGGTGTGTTCCCGGTAGCTGTTCGGATTGTAGTACGGTACGCCCATAAACATTTACCGAGCTTCTCGTTCCAGTTGCGTTTGTTAGAAGAGACAAACTTCTATAGGAGTTTGATGATTGTTTTGTTGAATGCCTCTGCCAACCCGTTCGCTTTCGGGTTGTATGGTGTCGAAGCAATATTCTGGATGCGATGTTTGTCGCAGAACCGATAGAAGGCGTGGCTTGCAAACTGCGGACTATTGTCGTGGATGATCCTTCGGGGCAGTCCAAAGCGATAGATGACGTGATGCTTGAGGAAGCTGATCACGTTCGAAGTCTTTACTTCTGCAAGCGGGACAGCTTCTGCCCATATCCGTGATTGCAAGTATAAAGCGATGTCCACGGGAGGAAGGTGGAGTAATCGGACCGATGATGTCCATCCCCCATGCTTCGAATGGCCAGGATGCCACTGTCGGATGTAGAAATTCGGATGGTTGGTGGATGAAGTCTGCGTGGACTTGGCAGGCTTTGCACCTTCTAGCATAGTCTATCACATCTGCTACCTTCGTGGGCCAGTAGTAGCCCATTCGGCGGAGACGGTCTTACAATTTAGGACCAGGTTGATGGGCCCCACAAACACCGTCATGAGCTTCTCGTACGGCTTGTTTGGCTTCTGCGTTCGACAGACACCGAAGCAATACTCCATCATAGGATCGGCGATACAGCATTTTTGTCTCTGTATCGTAGAAGAATCTGAGAGAACGTCGTCTGATGGAGGTGGCTTCCTTCGGGTTCTCGGGCAGGATGTCGTAGACGACGAAGTCAATGAATGGTTATCTCCAATCTGGGACATCATTAATCGTCTGAGTGGAATAACTCGCCACGAATTGAACGTTGTTCTTAGGGCAGACCAGTTCGTGGCCTACTACATCTACCGATTGATGAGTATGATTTGGCACTGCTAGGGAAGCGGCCAGGCCCGCTAAAGCATCGGCTTCGATGTTTCGTAGTCTGGGGACGTGTTCGATGAAGAACCCCTCGAACGACGAGATGATGTTGATTGCTATTTGGTGATAGGGGATCATGTCTTCGTCTTCTTCATAAGCATCGACGAATGCCATGTTGACTGACAATACTTGTCTGAATACATCTCCGATGCTGGTATTAGAATCAGAAGTTGGTGACCCGGTCGAATGCGAATGCCAGTCACATTCTTCATCTGAACTTTCACGGGTCGTCGAGGGTGTTACATACCCTAATCCACATCGAGTCTTGCTATAGTAGTCCCGTGGTTTGCCAGCCGGGACCGGGGGCTTCAAAGGTAATCGTCGTCCAGTACCGTAGTTCAGACCCGACGTCGTTTCCAGATCATACCCCTGTTTCTGCATGAGATATTTAGATTGGGGGCTATAAAGATACAGCGGCAGTCTTCCGGCATCTGATCCGAGGTCGACTTCTTCTATGGTGAAGGGATGTGGATCGTCCTTCCGGCCAAAGATGATTGGATGGTCCCCTCCCTCGATTATGCGGTAAGCGTCTTCCGCTGGAGTAAGCTGGATTGTGGTGTAGACATTTGTCACCTGTGTGTGTAGGTGAGTGCCTATACCGTGTTCCATAGCGTACATTGTACAAAGCTTATTAAGCTCGAGGTAGTTTAAAGATAGCCCTATATTGATGAAGTAAGGTATCTTTTCTAGGGGGATTACATCATCTGCAGGGGGAACATTAGTGTGGGCAGCCACATACTTGGCTAGCTCCGGTTCCTTTTCGGCTACCCCTTGTGTAAATGAAGACTGAGAGGACTACCTGGGTAGCTTGATCGTCAGAGGTTCAGCTGATGGAGCAAAGCATGGAGTTGTTGGCAGACTAGCGACCCCCAGTTTGGTACTCGATGTGGGGCGAGGAGTGGCTGGTTCACTAGAAGTATCAGACCTTGCATCGGGATGACGACCCTTCTTGGGAAGGCGTATCGTTAGTGGCTTGTCGGAGGGATTGAGCTTCTCCGTTTGGGGCTGACCGACTCTCGGCAGTCTGATTGTCATTGGCCCCGTTGTGGGTCTTGGCACTTGGCCGGACCTTGGCAGCCGGATTATCATTTGCTCTTTTTGTGCCGAGAGGCTGATTGCGTCCTTCCGCAGAGTGGCAGTAAGTGGTGTGGACCTGCCCGGTTTGTGAGCTTGGAGGTGGATCGTCAGAGGCTCTTCTGATCCAGTGGTTGTCTCGGTACTAGCTTGTACATCTCCTTCACCAAGATGCTTCTTCAATTTTTCGTACAGGCAGGAGTCTGAGTAGTAAGATTCGGCCCCTTTGAAGGGATCGATATCAGCAAATTCCGTCCTCACGAAGTCGTGTTTGTCGACATATTTGAAGCACTGGTGCAGCATGGAAGGCACGATCATATAATCGTGTATCCACGGGCGCCCCAAGAGGATGTTGTAAGAAGTGTCTGCATCTATGACGTAGCAGGTGACTTCGGATTGGAGGTCGCCAATTTGACACTTCAGACGAATCTTCTCAATAGGGTAGCTCCTGTCCGAATTGAAACCGCTGATGGCGGTGCTTGTAGGCGTCAGGCGATGCATTGGGATGCAGAGATGATGTAGCAGACCCTTCGGGATAATGCTTATGGAAGAGCCATGATCAATGTGCATCCAATCCACTTTTATGTCGCCGATGTATCCAGTGTAGTATAGTGGGCGATCGTGTAGATTAGTTTTGATGAGCATATCCTGCAGAGTGAAGACGATGTTGGGCATTGCTCCCGTGCAGGCGCTGTCTTGGGGATCTGCAGGCGAGTTTTCTCCCGTGAGGTTGACTTGAGCCAGGTATGCGTCAGCGTTTTGGAGTGCATCGCTCAAAGTCGCACGAACATCTTTGGAGAGTCTCAGGAGCTCGTATAATGACAATTTGGTGGTGTATTGGCCAATTGTGCTAGGATGTCAAAGTTGTAGGGTCTTTCCAGCCCATGAGATGCCTCATTTCGGAGGGATTTGTCAAAGCGGGTCTCCTTCGGCCTAGGCTTGTCGGTCGTCAGAGGTTGAGAAGGTCTCGGAGCGTTAGTGGTAGCTGGCGGATGATCTTCAGCCGAGTTCTCAGCCACAGGTTGGGATTGTGCTCCAGATCGAGTAACGACAGCCGTGACCTCTTCCACATCTGCCGAGATGGTGCGGCAGGATCTGACTTTTCCACTTCTCTTCTTGTGAATGGAAGGCGACGTGGGCTGAGTCACCTCGTGTACCAGGTCCGGATGGACCCATATGATTTCTCTTCGTGAGGTGGTGAGGGGCACTAAACCAGCAGCTTGCTCCCGAGCAGGCGAAAGATTAGCAATTTCCATCGTCGCCAGAGGGATGGGTATAACACCGTCTTGAGTCTCTGTTGGAGGGAAGCTGCCGAATTGTACTGACACCATATTGGCTGCCACAGTTACCTCTTCGAAATCGATAGCCAGAGCATTCAAATCGATAAGGTTTTGGATGTACCGTTTTAGCTGGTAGCAGTCGTATGTAGCATGGTGGACGTAGCGGTGATAATGGTAGTACTTTGGATTCTCCATCTCTGCCGGCCGCGGTTCCCGTCTTGGTGGAGGAAGCTGAATTCTGTCTCCTTGTATGAGCATGTCTAAGATGGGCTTGACGTGACCGTCTTCGAAGGAGTAAGTGATTTGTGGCCATTGTTTGTCTGCCAGCTTTGGCTCAGGTTTCTGTGCGGTATCGGCCACCATAGCCTGCTTTCCCATGCTGTCTCGATTGTTGGAGGGGTTACCCCCATTATCGTTGTTGGGACGTTTGCCTTTATTCTCTCCATTCGAGATGTGCAATTCCAGATGGCGAGCCTTCTTCAATCGTTCTTCGGCGCTTGTGGCACTGATGATGAATGTCTTCCAGTCCTTGAATTGACTTTCGCCCATCCAGAGACTGATTGTTGGAAGCAGTCTCTTTTGGCAAATTTCAATCAAGGAGGAGTCCGGGTTTCCAGATGGCAACTTCATTGCGGTTTGGCGAAACCGCTCGATATAGTTTCTTGTCAGCTCTTTTTCCCCTTGGACGACGTCCATGAGGGTAGACATAATGATGTCCTGCCCTACTTCCTAGAATCTCTCCAAGAACATGCGCTCGAAGCCGGCGAAGGAGTGAATGCAGTTGTCCGGCAGATTGTGATACCAGTCGAAGGCGACTCCTTCCAATGCCCCGACGAATAATCGTGTGAGAATAGCATCGTCATGGGGCAGATGGTCGGTGGTGACCTCGAAGTAAGTGATGTACCGACTTGCTGAGGTCTTGCCATCATAAGGATTGATGTTGAACGGCTTATATCTTGGTGGGAATGGAACATCCCTCCATGCAGCAGGGTATGGTTGCCGTATTCTGAGGTCTTGAGAGTTTTCTCGAGCGTGGAACATGGCTCGGAGCTCTTGTACCTCTCTTCTCGCTTCGCGGGCCTCATCCACGGCGATGGGGGCCATTGTTTCAGGAGGATCGTTGCCCGGATTTGGTGCCGCCGAATTCGAGTCCGCATTGACCGCGGGACCTGCGCTTGTTTGGCCAGGCGTCCCTCCTTGCAGAGTTGGAAGGGCCGCTTTGATCTCGTCTACAGACTTGACCAAGACAAGCAATATGGCTTCGAGCGTGTCGATGCGTTGGCGATCACTGGAACCACCTTGGCTGATGTCTGTCATGAATACTGTCTTTACGTGAGAAGAGATGGACGGAGCGGTGGAGGAAGCGCTCTCCGAATTATACCCTTGTAGTGAGAAGTCATCGGTGTACGTGGGTATGTTCTCTTCTGGTTCAGATTCAGAAGGAGCGGTACCCCCAGATTCCGAGTTTGTCTCGTTTTGGAAGTTGTGGACGTCCTCAGAGACGTCGGGGTTTGCCGCATCTAATGGAAGAGTTGTTTCCCCCGGCTCGTCTTCTTGGAATATCGGGTTGTCGTGATGGTTCGGAGGAGTGCTACCCCCAGTTCCAGCAACCCCCTGTATTGTGGACGACGAATCTCCCACTGTGACAGATTTTGTCTTAGAACGAGTACCTTGGAAAACTCCGGTGGTGGGCACCCGCTTAGACGACAGTCTTTTAGTCACAGTGGTTGAGATCTTCGGGCTGGGAACATTTGTCTTCTTTCCCCTTCCATCAGCGGGGACTTTTCGAACAGAGTTGCAGGAGACGACGGGTAGTGCCTCGTCTTCTGAAGATGGCTGTTGCAGTCTTTGAAAGACAGACTGTAGGTCTTCTTGTATCATCGCGCTGTTGCAGCAGCAGTTGACGATGACTTGGGTGCAGTGACATCCGTGGGAGGACTCTTTGTACCCCGATGCATCTTCTCTTTCCTTGCGTTAGTGGAGGATGGCCTCACGCAAGTCAGATGGGTCTGGACCGCCCATATTTGCTCCCGGGATTTTGGAAGACTTTTGCGAACCTCTCTGTCCGTCTGTTGCCAGGGGCTGGACTCGAGTGGTTCTGTAAAACTTCCCATTCGAGGCCCGCATAACAGTATACGGAACGCTCGGATGGTCAGAGGTCAAATCAGCGGATCGAACTCGCCAGGCTCGCGCTGCTTTAGACTTCTTCGCTCTAGTACGTAAGGGCACATAGTAGGAAGAGTCTAAGTGATACTGGAGAGAGTCAGACATATCTTCTTGGGAGCACAAGAGATCAGGACCGTACGAGAGGCGGTCGAAGACCGAGCCGCATGGAGTAGGCATCATGCGGCTGTCATCATTGGTCCATATGCGGCTGGCAGACGTAGTCGCATAGGTTTTCTTCATGCGGCTGGGGGTCTCAGCCGCATGGGTCTTCTTTATGCGGTTGGATGATCTGGCCGCATGGATTTTCTTCATACGGCTGGTAGATCCACCCGCATGAGCCTCCTGCATGTGGTTGGCAGATTTGGCCACAGAAGTGCTGGGCTTCCTCTTGAGGCGCATAGAGTCGCTCTTTGTCCATACAAGTCCAGCATCATAGTACTTTCCTTTGCCGGTCTTGGGGACAGCAGACTTCTCTACGGCTCGAAGTGGAGCCACAGGAGAATCGCCCTCGCCGTCTTGGGTAGCAGAGAGTACCCCGTCCAGAGCTTGTAGGGGAGCAAATGATTTTGGCCTCCACTCACAGCGAGCTTTCTTTGTGCGTATTGGCTTCTGGATCGGACCAGTACTTCCTTCAGAGAGCATCTCTTCAAATGTCTGTTGGTCGAAACGGACGACCATCTTCTGTTGCGTGGAGCTAAGCTTGGCTGTATCCGACTGCGTCACCAACTCCTCAGCCGTGGAGAAGTTTGTCCCCAGCAGAGTCGCCATCGTATTTGCCATGAAATATAAAAGAGCAGAACAATTATCGGAGGACTGGACTTTTACTTCACGTTACAAACTCGCTTGTACAAAGAAAGCCTAGGGACGAAAGCCTAGGTACAGCAGACTAAGTACAATTATTTATTTTAGATTTTAGGGGGTGACAATAGAGGCTCGGGAAGGCGACGGCAGCCCTGCCTTACTCCTTGGACGATCGGTATACAGCCTTGGCTCCAGAAGATTGCTTGGCGTTGGAAGAAATGCTCCCTTTGCTCTCTTTCTGCTCTTCTCTCCAAGTACTCTGGTGCCCTATCTGATCTCGAAAAGTGCTCCTGTGTGTGCCTTTCTCTGGGTGTGCGTGTCTCTTTGTGTGCGTCTCTCTTCTGCAAGGGAATGGCACCCTGCTATTTATATGAATGGGGTGTGATCATTAGGGTTGCAAATGATTGCTTCTTGGAGATGGTGGCGGCCTGTGGATTGGTCAATCTAGGCCATTAGTTTCGAGTGTGATAAATCTGGGCCGTTAAGTGTAGATTACACCAAATCTCATCAGTAATTAATGCTGATTGGAATAAATCTTCCTCGTGATGATCCACTGATGTCCACGAATAAATTTGATTTATTCTCCTGCCACGTGTCCCAGATTATTGGGATTTGACCCAATCTCTGATTGTAATAAATTTGGGAGATTGATCGGCTTAGGACACGTATCCTAGGAACCGCTGGGGGAGATCTGAACCGCATGAATATTGAGCCGCATACGGTTTGGGCCGTATAAGGTTTGGGCCACGTGTCAGGGCTGCTCGGGTAGTGGCCCCCTCCCTTCGAACCTTTGAACCGCATGGAGATGATTATTGCGAGCAGCATAAGGATGCATCTGCCTGAGCCGCATGGAAGGGGTCCTCTTGAGCCGCATAGGGGAGGCCTCAGCTTGAGCCGTATGAGACTGTTTCATCCTGAGCCGCATAGGACGGCTTTATTCTGGACCGCATGGGATGTCTTCGCTCGAACCACATATGAACGCCCACGTGGCAAAGCCACGTGGCACTTTTATGGATCTCGGGGGATTGTGTTAGAGATCTCTTTCTCTTCCCTAGGGGTCGGTCATTATGACAGAGTCATAATTACCTCTCTTGTGTCAGGGCTGACACTTTTTTTTAGAGTTGTCAGCCGTCAAAATAATTAATGCAAGAGGGCGGAGGAGAGGACTGTTACGCCATGTGTCTTCTGAAACGCATGAAATATTTTAGGCCATATAGTCTCTGAGCCGCATAGTCTTTCTGTGCCGCATGGGCTGTCTAAGCCGCATGGGGTTCCCTGGCCGCATGGATCATTTTCCATGCTTCTACAGCTGCAGTACGTTATGCGTCCACATGTTGTTTTGGGCGCATAACCCTTTGGGCGCATGTTTGCCATGAAATATAAAAGAACAGAACAATTATCGGAGGAATGGACTTTTACTTCACAATACAAACTCGCTTGTATAAAAAAAGCCTAGGGACGAAAACCTAGGTACAACAATCTAAGTACAATTGTTTATTTTAGATTCTGGGGGTGACGATAGAGGCTCGGAAAAGCGACAGCAGCTCTGCCTTACTCCTTGGACGATCGGGTGCAGCCTTGGATCTATAGAAGAACTGCTTGGCGTTGATGAAGAAATGCTCTCATTTCAAGCTCAGTATATTCTCTCTCTGGCTCTCTGGATCTATATGTCTCTCTCCCTTTTTTTTATCTAAGAATCTCCTCTTTTTTCAAGGGAATGGCACCTTGCTATTTATAAGAGTGGGGGGCATCGTTAGGGTTTGCAATGATTGCCCCCTCTCAAAAGTCGGCGGCCTCTTGATTAATCAATCTGGACCATTAATCCTTAATGTGTTGAATCTGGGTTATTAATGTAGATTGCGCCGAATCCAATGAGTAATTAATGTTGATTGCAACAAATCTGTATCATGATAATTTATTGACGTTTGCAAATCTGAATGAATAAATCTGAATTATTCTCTGCCACGTGTCCCCATTGTTTGTTATGATTATTGGGATTCGTCCCAATCTAGAGATTACTTTGATTGTAGTAGATCTGAATTATTGAGATATGATCGACTTTTGATACGTGTCCAGCCACGTGTCCCAACTGTTGTACTCATGAGCCACATGAAAGTCATCACACTCAAACCGTATGAGAGTCGTCGTGCCCGAACCGCATGAGAGTCTCCATACCCGAACCGCATGAGAGTTGTCATGACCGAGCCGCATGAGAGTCTTCGTACTCGAACCGCATGAGTGTCGTCATGACCGAGCCGCATAAAGAGTCATCACGACCGAGCCGCATGAGCGTCTCCATACTCGAGCCGCATAAGAGTCTTCACACTCGAGCCGCATGAAGAGTCGTCATGACCGGAGTCGTAACCGCATAGATCTTATCCGAGCCGCATGAGGCTCCAGAAGACTTTCGGTCCGCATGAGTTTCTGAGCCGCATGAGACTCCTTCTGGCTGAGCCGCATGGGCTTCCATGTTGATTTTGGGCCACCTAAGGCCCCCTGCTTCTTTTGGAACGTATGAAGCTTTCTGGATTTTGAGCCGCATGAAGCTCCATGTTGAATTCGAGCGGCATAGAGAATCCCCTTCTTTCCTTGCGCTTGTGAAGGATCTCATCTCGCAAGTCAAGGACATCTCGGTCAACCTTTGTACTCGTTTTGTGGGCCCGGGTATTCCGAACACACGAGTGCGTAGGTATCATGTTTACAACTTTCCATCAGAGGCCCACTTTAATAGTTAGCGGGGCACTCTGATGGTCAGAGGTTGGGACAGCTGACTGAGCTCGACGAGCCCGCGCTGTCCTAGACTTCTTCTACTTAGCACCCGAAGGTGCGTAGTAGGAAGAGTCCAAGTTGGAAGGAGGGAAGAGAAGTTGGTGCCCTTTTCAAAGGAGGAAAGGGGGCTCTATTTATAGAATGGAGTGAGCCCTTTCTTCTTCTCCTTTCCGATGTGGGACTAAAAGCAATATTTTCCATGCTTATACAGGACCCCCTTCAAAGTTTCCAAATTGTAAATTTGGAACACTTTGAATAAGAAGCATGGAAAGTAGAGTTGTTTGGGTGCGACAATCCAATCATAGGTAGCATGGACATGATAGGTTTAGGTACTTTCGCTGGGATTTTGTGTGGACTTATCATCCTTGGCATACCTTGATTTTAGGTACGGATAATAAGTTGAGAGAGGGAACCATCATATTTACTCAGAGGTGGTATGGACGTGGTAAATATAAGGTTGATGGTAGAGCTTTTCTACTCAGAGGTGATATGGACATGGTAGAAGTGAACTCGAATGAGGATACATAGAACAACTCAGAGGTGCTATCAACGTGGAAGTTCTATGCATTGGGTGAAAGAATGCTATGGAACAGCTGGGCTCCGAAAGCATGTGATGATGAGGAAAGATGTGGATTGTACTAGGGGACCTAGTACGGCATTTGTGGTCAACAGAGGACATTTTGTGGACCTATTATCCTTGGCATACCTTGGTTTTAGGTACGGATAATAAGTTTGATAGGGATACCTAGAACAACTCCGCGGTAAGGCGGATATGGATGTTCTTGGTATCGGACGAAAGAATGTCATGGAGCAGCTGGGATCCCGGGGCATGATGAGAGATGATAGGCCTGTACTAAGAAACTTAGCACAGGACATTTATGGGCCTATTATCCTTGGCGTACCCTGGCTTAGGATACGGATAATAGGATGAAAAGGAACCAACATACTTATTCAGAGGTAATGAGGACATGGCAAGCATGAGAGTTTTTTTTTTTCACCGTGGAATCTTCCTACTCAGAGGTAATGAGGACATGGCAGGAGTGGACTCAAGGGAGGATATTTGTGGACCTACTATCCTTAGCGTACTCTAATTGTGGGTACGGATAATAAGTCGAAAGGGGATCAACATACTTACTCAGAGGTAATGAGGACATGGCAAGCATGAAGGTTTCTTCGACGGAGCCTTCCCACTCAGAGGTAATGAGGACATGGCAGGAGTGGGCTCAATGAAGGAGGGCACATAGAACGACTCAGAGGTAATGAGGACATGGAAGTTCTATATAAAGGGGTGATTTGTTTTTGGCGGAAGTGAAACGACTCAGAGGTAATGAGGACATGGTCGTTTTGGAAATTTGTGGATCTGTTACCCTTTTTGTGCACTGGGAGTGCGGGTAGTGGATCATGAGGGAGGATTTCTTTCAGGAAGAAAGTTCAGAGGTATGGTCATACATGACTTGCTATCTGAAAGAGTGACCGGAATGTGAGTTCAGAGACACCTGCAGGTACATGACTCGGTAATCTGGAAGATTGTGAGTTCAGCGGCACGGGAGGGTACATGACTCAATAATCTGGAATTTGGAAATGTGAGTTCAGCGGCACCAGCGGATACATAACTCGATAATCTGGGGTGTTGTGGATGTAAGTTCAGCGGCACCAGCGGGTACATAACTCAATAATCTGGAATGTTGTGGGTGTGAGTTCAGCGGCACCAGCGGGTACATAACTCAATAATCTGGAATATTGTGGATGTAAGTTCAGCGACACCATCGGGTACATAACTCAATAATATGGAATGTTGTGGGTATGAGTTCAGCGGCACCGGCGGGTACATAACTCAATAATCTGGAATGTTGTGGGTGTGAGTTCAACGGTACCGGCGGGTACATAACTCAATGATCTGGAATATGTCGTTTAGACATAGTATTTCTTCAGGAACTTGTCGTTGACGGGCAACATGAGCAAGTCTCCATTTTGTTTTGTGAGACGGTAAGCACCGTTGGAGAATACAGCCTCGATGATAAACGGACCTTCCCATTTTGGCTAAAATTTGCCGGCGGTTTTGTGAGTCATGACCATCGGCCTCTGGACTGCCAGAACGAGATCGCCCACTTGGAATGTTCTGATTTTGACCTTTTTGTTGAAGGCACCGGAGATGCGTGCTTGGTATAGCTCGATCCGTTGCTGAGCCAGTAGGCGCTTTTCATCTAAGGCCTCTAACTCTTGTAGTCGGCGACGGTAGTTATCATCCGTCGTCAATTGATAAGTGAGCGCGACACGGAGCGAGGGTATTTGAGTCTCCAATGGGAGAACTGCCTCACTCCCGTACACCAGAAAGAATGGTGTGTTCCCTGTGGCCGTTCGGACTGTGGTACGGTACGCCCATAAGCATTCACCAAGCTTCTCGTTCCAGTCACGTTTGTTGGACGATACAAACTTTTTGAGAAGTTTGATGATGGTTTTGTTGAATGCCTCTGCCAACCCATTCGCTGCCGGATTGTATGGTGTCGAAGCAACATTCTGAATTCGGTGTTTATCGCAGAAGCAATAGAAGGCGTGGCTTGCGAACTGTGGACCATTATCGTGGATAATCCTTTGGGGCAGTCCAAAGCGATAGATGACGTGATGCTTGAGGAAGCTGATCACGTTTGAAGTCTTTACTTCTGTAAGTGGGACAGCTTTCGCCCATTTGGAGAAGTAATCTGTGATTGCGAGTATGAAGCGATGTCCTCGGGAGGAAGGTGGAGTAATCGGACCGATGATATCCATTCCCCATGCTTCGAACGGCCAGGATGCCACTGTCGGATGTAGAAATTCGGATGGTTGGTGGACGAAGTCCGCGTGGACTTGGCAAGCTTTACACTTTTTTGCATAATCTATCGCATCTGCTACCATCGTGGGCCAGTAGTAGTCCATTCGGCGAAGACGGTCTTGCAATTTAGGACCAGGCTGATGGGCCCCGCAGACACCGTCGTGAGCCTCGCGTACGGCTTCTTTGGCTTCTGCGTTTGACCGACATCGAAGCAATAATCCATCGTAGGATCGGCGATACAGCATTTTTGTCTCTGTATCGTAGAACAATCTGAGAGAACGCCTTCGGATAGAGGTGGCCTCTTTTGGGTTCTCGGGCAGGATGTCGTAGACCACGAAGTCAATGAATGGTTGTCTCCAGTCTGGGACTTTGTCGATCGTCTGAGCGGAATAACTCGCCACGAATTGAACGTTGTTCTGAGAGAACGCCTTCGGATAGAGGTGGCCTCTTTTGGGTTCTCGGGCAGGATGTCGTAGACTACGAAGTCAATGAATGGTTGTCTCCAGTCTGGGACTTCGTCGATCGTCTGAGCGGAATAACTCGCCACGAATTGAACGTTGTTCTTGGGGCAGACCAGTTCGTGGCCTATAATATCTACCGAATGATGAGTATGATTTGGCACTGCTAGGGAAGCGGCCAGGCCTGCTTAGGCATCGGCTTCGATATTTCGGAGTCTGGGAACATGTTCGATAAAGAACCCCTCAAATGACGAAATAATGTTGATCGTTATTTGATGATATGGGATCATATCTTCGTGGCGGACTTCGTACGAGCCCCTGATCTGATTGACGATTAACTGCGAATCGTCGTATACTTCAAGATATTCTACCCCCAGCTCTCTTGCGAGTTGGAGGCCAATGACCAAAGCGTTGTACTCGACCACATTGTTAGAGCAGGGTTATGTGAGGGAGTAAGCGCGATTGATCACCAATCCGGAAGGAGAAACCAGCACCACCCCGACTCCGACGACGATGTTGCCCTTAGGTCCGGTCCTTGAGGCACCGTCGAAGAACATTCGCCATATATCATCGTGAGAGGTCGTATGTGAGTCGGCGACCTCATCTGGGATTCCCTCATATATTCTGGACGACTCTGAACCTGGGTGGGCTGCCAAAAAGTCTGCCAAGGCTTGACTTTTAACAGCCTTTTGTGGGATGAAGATCATATGGTAGGGGGACAGTAATATTGCCCATGTAGCGAGGCGAGAGCTAAGTGCCCCTGGTTTCGTCATGAGGACCCTGAGGGGGTTGACTCATGAGATCACATGACTGGTTTGTCCTGTGACATAGTGTCGCGTCTTTTGAATGGCGAACACCTGGGCGAGGTATTCTTTCTCCACAGCAGTATATCGGTGCTCTGGCCCGATCATTATTCGACTGAGGTAATATATAGCTTGTTCATGGCCTGCATCGTTATTTTGTGCTAGCAGAGCGTCGAGGGAATGCTCCATTGCTCGTATATAGAGCAGGAATAGTTTTCCAGTAACCGGAGCCACCAGGACTGGAGGGTTCGACAAATATTCTTTGATGTTGTCGAAGACACGCTGACATTCTTCGTCCCATATGAATGAGACGCCCTTCTTCATGAGATGGGTGAACGGCTGACAACACCCGGAGAGGTTGGAAATGAACCTCCTGATGTAAGCTAACCTCCCTTGGTGGTCTCGAAGTTCTCGGAGATTTCTCGGAGGACCCATCTCCATGATTTCCTTTGTCTTCTCAGGGTCTACGTGGATACCCTGGGCGGTGATGATAAAACCCAAGAATTTTCTGCTGGATACGCCCAAGAAGGATTTTGTGGGATTCATCTTCAGGTTGTGTGCTCGCATCAGGTCGAATACCGTCCTCAGATACTGGAGATGGTCTCCCTTACAGCGACTCTTGACGGCGATGTCATCAACATAGCACTCCATGGTCTTGCGTAAGTGGTCTCTGAAGATGATACTCATAGCTCTTTGATAGGTGGCACCAGTATTCTTTAAACCGAAAGGCATGACTGTGTAACAGTACGTGCCAATCAATGTTCAGAATGATGTATGCTTCTCGTCGTCAAGAGACATCTTAATTTGGTTGTACCCCGTGAAGCCATCCATGAATGACATGCGTTTGAAGCCGCATGTGTTGTCAATCATGATGTCTGTGATAGGGAGGGGGAATTCATCTTTGGGACATGCCTCGTTCAAATTGGTGAAGTTGATACAGATTTGAATCTTTTCATTCTTCTTGAGGATTGATACTATGTTGGCGACCCAGTCAGGATGTTGTTCCTCACGAATGAAGCTGCTGGCTATTAGTTTGTTGACTTCAGCTTCGATCGTATCCATGATGCCCGGACGGAAGCGTCGCTGTTGTTGTTTGACCGACTTTGCATCTGGCCGAATGTTGAGCTTGTGAAGGGCAACCTCGGGGTTTAATCCTGACATGTCTTCATAGCTCCAGACGAACACATCAATATATTCTTTGACAAGTTCCAGCAACGATTCTCGCTCTTCGTCTGTTAGGCTTTTACTGACGAAGATTGGTTTTGGAGAAGATTCGCTGCCGAGGTCGACCTATATAACTTCATCTTCAGTAGGCGGCTCTCTCTGTTCGAACCGCTTTTCCCATTATGCATCCAACTGTTGGGCCCATGGTTCTAACTCGAGGATTTTTGGAATGTCTTCATCTTCTTCATAAGCGTCGGCGAATGTCATGTTGACTGACAGGACTTGTCTGAATATGTCTTCGATGCTGGTATCCGAGTCAGAAGTTGGTGACCCGGTTGAATGTGAATGTCAGTCACATTCTTCATCTGAACTTTCAGGGGTCATTGTGGGTCTAACATACCCTAATCCACATCGAGTTTTGCTATAGTAGTCCCGTGGTTTGCCAGCCGGGACCGGTAGCTTCAAAGGTAATCGTCGCCCAGTGCCGTAGTTCAAACCTGGCGTAGTTGCCAGATCATATCCCTATTTTTGCATGAGATATTTGGATTGGGGGCTATAAAGATACAGAGTCAGTCTCCCGGCATCTGATTCAAGGTCGACTTCTTCTATGGTGAAGGGCTGCGGATCGTCCTTCTGGCCGAAGATGATTGGATGGTCCCCTCCCTCGATTATGCAGTAAGCGTCTTCCACTGGAGTAAGCTGGATTGTGGTGTATACATTTGTCACCTGTGTGTGTAGGTGGGTGCCTATATCGTGTTCCATAGCATACATTGTACAAAGCTTATTGAGTTCGAGGTAGTTTAAAGATAGACTTTATTGATGAAGTAAGGTATCTTTTCTAGTAGGATTACATCATCTACGGAGGGAACATCAGTGTGGGTAGCCACATACTTGGCTAGCTTCGGTTCCTCTTCGGCTACCCCCTGTATAAACGAAGACTGAGAGGACGATCTGGGCAGCTTGATCGTCAGAGGTTCAGCTGGTGGAGCCGAGCATGGAGTCGTTGGCAAACTAGCGACCCCCAGTTTGGTACCTGATGCTGTGCGAGGAGTGGTTGGTTCGCTAGAAGCCCAGACCTTGCATCGGGGTGACGACTCTTCTTGGGAAGGCGTATCGTCATTGGTTTGTCGGAGGGATTGAGCTTCTCCGTTTGTGGCTGGCCGACTCTTGGCAGCCTGATTGTCAGTGGCTCCGTTGTGGGTCTAGGCACTTGGCCAGACCTTGGCAGCCGGATTATCATTTGCTCTTCTTGTGCCGAGAGGCTGATTGTATCCTTACGCAGAGTGGCTGTAAGGGGTACGGACTTGCCAGGTTTGCGAGCTTGGAGGTGGATCGTCAGAGGTTCTTCTGATTTTGTGGCTGTCTCAGTACGAGCATGCACATCTCCTTCACCAAGGTGCCTCTTCGACTTTTCGTACAGACAGGAGTCTGAGTAGTAGGATTCGACCGCTTTGAAGGGATCGATGTCGGCAAATTCTGTCCTCATGAAGCCGTATTTGTCGACATACTTGAAGCATTGGTGCAGCGTGGAAGGTACGATCATATAATCGTGTATCCAAGGGCGCCCTAAGAGGATGTTGTAAGAAGTGTCTGCATCTATGACGTAACAGGTGACTTCCGACTGGAGATCGCCAATTTGGCACTTCAGACGAATCTTCCCAATTGGGTAGCTCCTGCCCGAATTGAAACCGCTGATGGCGGTGCTTGTTGGCGTCAGGCGATGCATAGGGATGCGGAGATGATGTAACAGACCCTTCGGGATGATGCTTATGGAAGAGCCAGGATCAATGTGCATCCGATCCACCTTAACGTCGCCGATGTATCCAGTGTAATATAACGGGCGATCGTGCAGGTTAGTTTTGATGAGCATATCCTGCGGAGTGAAGACAATGTTGGGCATCGCTCCCGTGCAAGCGCTGTCTTGGAGATCTGCAGACGGGTTCTCTCCCGTGAGGTTGACCTGAGCCGGGTATGCGTCGGCATTTTGGAGTGCATCGCTCAAAGCCGCGCGAACATCCTTCGAGAGTCTCAGAAGCTCGTATAATGATAACTTGGTCGGTGTGTTGGCCAATTGTGCCAAGATGTCAAAGTTGTAGAGCCTCCCCAGCCCCTGTGGAGCCTCTTTTCAGAGGGATTTGTCAAAGCGAGTCTCCTTCAGCCTACGCTTGTCGGTCGTCGGAGGCTGAGAAGGTCCCGGAGTGTCAGTTATAGCGGGCTGATGATCTTCAGCCGAGTTATCAGCCACAGGTTGGGATTGTGCCCCAGATCGAGTAACGACAGCTGTGACTTCTTCGATATCTGCCGAGATTGTGCGGCAAGATCTGACCTTTCCACTCTTCTTCTTACAAATGGAAGATGGTGTGGACTGAGTCACTTCAGATACCAAGTCTGGATGGACCCACATGACCTCTCCTCGTGATGTGGTGAGGGACACTAGACCAGCAGCCTGATCTCGGAGAAGTAGAAGATTAGCAATCTCTATTGTCGCCAGACGGATGGGGACCACACCGTCTTGAGTTTCTGTTGGAGGGAAGCTGCCAAATTGTACTGACACCATATTGGCTGCCACAGTTACCTCCTCGAAATCGATGGCCAGAGCATTCGAATCGATGAGATTTTGGATGTACCGTTTTAGTTGGTAGCAGTCATGTATAGCATGGTGGACGTAGCGGTGGTAATGGAAGTACTTTGGGTTCTCCATTTCTGCCGGCCGAGGTTCCCATCTTGGTGGAGGAAGCTGAATTATGTCTCCTTGTATGAGCATGTCCAAGATGGGCTTGACGTGGCCATCTTCGAAGGAGTAAGTCATTTGTGGCCATTGCTTGTCTGCCGGTTTTGGCTCAGGTTTTTGTGCTGGGTCGGCCACCATAGCCTGCTTGTCCTTATTGTCCCGGTTGTTGGTGGAGCTACCCCCATTGTTGGTGTTGGCGTTGGGACGTCTGCCCTTGTCCTCTCCTTCTGATATGTGCAATCCCAGTTGGCGAGCCTTCGTCAATCGTTCTTCGGCGCTTGTGGCACTGATGATAAACGTCTTCCAGTCCTTGAATTGACTTTCGCCCATCCAGAGACTAATTGTTGGAAGTAGTCTCTTTTGGCAAATTTCAATTGAGAAGGAATCCGGGTTTCCAGAGGGCAGCTTCATTGCGGTTTGGAGAAACCCCTCAATATAGTTCCTCGTCAGCTCTTTCTCTCCTTGAACGACGTCAATGAGGGTGGACATCGTGACGTCCTGCCCTACTTCATAGAATCTCTTCAAGAACATGCGCTTGAAGCCGGCGAAGGAGTGGATACAGTTGTCTGGCAGGTTGCGATACCAGTCGAAGGCAACTCCTTTCAATGCTCCAATGAATAATCGTGTGAGGATGGCATAGTCATGGGGCAGATGGTCGGTGGTGACCTCGAAGTAAGTAATGTACCGACTTGCGGAGGTCTTGCCATCATACAGTTTGATGTTGAACGGCTTATATCTTGGCAGGAAGGGGACATCCCTCCATGCAGCAGGGTACGGTTGCCGTATTCTGAGGTCTTGAGAGTTTTCTCGAGCGTAAAACATGGCTCGGAGCTCTTGGACCTCTCTTCTCGCTTCACGGGCCTCATCCACAGCGGTAGGGGCCATTACTTCAGGAGGATTGTTGTCCGGATTTGGTGCCGCTGAATTCGAGTCCATATTGACTGCGGGACCCGTGCTTGTTTGGCCAGGTGTCCCTCCTTGCAGAGTTGGAAGGGCCGCTTTGATCTCGTCTACAAATTTGACCAAGGTGTACAATATGGCTTCCAGAGTGCCGATGCGCTGGCGATCACTGGAACCACCTTGGTTGCTGTCTGTCATGAATGCGGTCCTTACGTGAGGAGAGACGAATGGCACGGTGGAGGACGTGTCTTCCGAGTCATACCCCTGTAATGAGAAATCATCGGGGTAGGTAGGAATGTCTTCCTCTGGTTCGGACTCAGAAGGAACAGTACCCCCAGTTTCCAAGTTTGCCTCATCTTGGGAGTTGTGGACGTCCTCGGGGACGTCGGGGTTGGCTGCATCTGATGGGAGAGTTGTTTCCCCCGGCTCATCTTCTTGGAACATCGGATTGTCGTGGACGTTTGGAGGAGTGCTACCCCCAGTCCCAGCAACCCCCAGTGGTGTGGACGATGAATCTCCTACTGTAGCAGATTTCATCTTAGAACGGGTGTTTTCTATAAATAAATTCCTTTATTTATTGTGTATCTGGGAAAATTACAACTGTAGGAATCTGATCTAGAAGACGATCACTTTATCCCTTGGACTATGCGAAGAAGAAAAGCTCTCAAAATTTTTTGACAGTAGATAACTATGTATCTGTACCATGAATGAGAAAAAGAACTCTATGTATAGAGTAAAAAATAACTGTAAGGATAACTGACTTCACAGCCTGTGCCTAGTTAAAAATCACGCAGGATTTAACATACGCAAGACTGTGAGCAGTTACTGGATGTGGCCTGTAACTGTTGGACACATGGCGATCATGAATGAGTCGTATACAAGTTACAGGACACGCAGGCGAGAGATCAGTGGCATGGCTGCCACGTACTCTAAGTTGATGAAATCCACGCAGACTTGTTGAAGACGAAATCCACGCAGACTCGGGGTAGAAAGCTTCAAAATCCACGCAAACTTGGGGAAGGAAGCTTCAGAATCTACGCAGATTTGGTGAAGAAAACTTCAGAATTCACGCAGACTTGAGGAAGAAAACTTCAGAATCCACGCAAACTTGAGATGAAGATCTCACAATACATGCAGACTTGAGATAAGACTGCCAGCTGTCTTGATTCAGCGTGCCTCGACTGACACAAAATCTCTGACAGTGATTACTTTTCTCAGTCGCATTAAATGACAAGAAACTCTTTTGTTACGCCAACTGGACGAAGGTTGAGTCTTGCTGAAGAAGATTTCGAAAGTCACGCAATAGTCGGCTGTGATCTCTCGAGTTCTGTGCATACGTGGCATACGAAGAGACATTCTTCGACTGTCGTACTGTCAGTCATAATGACTCTCTATCAAATGATGAGCTGTCCCTCAGCGTGATTTGTAAATATTGTCCTGATCAACTGAGCGTGACTTTTGACTCTGTCTTGATCAACTCAGCGTGACTGTTGGACTTGTTCTGATCAACTCAGCGTGACTGTCATTTTTTAAAGGCCTACAAGACCCCCTTCAAAGTTTTTGAAAATTGAAAAGACTTCAAAATTTTCGAAATACTTTGAAAATAAGATAAAATAAAATGAACTTAGTCACGCTGAGATGACTTTTAAAAAGATTTTTACTCCAAAATGATTGGGCTGTTAGGATTCTGTGCAGTTAGGATCCCGTATCAAGCTCCTAAATCGAGGCAAATCATGATGGGCCGTTTGGAATTCTTCATGAGCTTATAAATAAGCCATATATGATCTCTTTCTTTCTTTACTTGCATTTGAGAGAGAGAATCCATAGAAGAGAACTTCAACTTTCTGACGAACTCCTTCTTCCCCGACTTCTTTCTCTTCTTTTCAACAGCAATGGCTCCCAAGAAAGCCGATGCTTAAGCCAAGGGGAAAGCCCCTGCAACTTCTTCGCGTGCTACTACTGATAGACTTCCTCGACAGGAAGTCCCGCAAGCTCTTATACATCGTAAGTGATGGGAGAACACGAACTGTTGAAGACGATGAAGATGAACTCCACATAGAATTTTTAGGATCTTTAAAACAAATAATGAAGTTTTAGAAATATATCCCCCCTTTTTAGGGCAAAGGATATTAACAAAGTATGCCCCCTCTTTAGTGTTAGCCATACTTCACATCTTCGTGTTTACGAAGCTCTGTGTTTCACGTAAAAAAAAATGGAGCATAACTCTCATGACTCTGCGTGACCTTTCATTTTGGCAGAAAATGTCGATGTTGAAATAATCACGCAGCTTCCATGACGACTCTGCGTGATTTTTCATATATTGGCATAGGTGTCAATTTTGAATTATTCACGCAGACTTCTGAGAGTCATCTTTTGGATAGATTAGTTTTGATCTGTCATAGTGTTTTTGTCATTTTCACTTAAATGTGATTCTGGCAATGATGCATGACTTTCATCCTAATCTGTCTGAGCTTTGCATGAATTAATCATCTGCATGAATAAATCACTCAGCATGTCACAGTAGTATATCCATATAGAGTCTGCGTGACTTTTGAAATTTCCTTCAAATACTGTGATACACACATAGACATAGATATATCTGACTTTTGTCTTCTGTAGTGAACATCCGAAGCGAAGAAGCAAATTTTGAAGGGTGCTTGAGTATCTCATTTAAGCATGATCTATCTCATATAACATTCCCTCAATTTGAACTTCCTGAAGCAAGACTATCACTGTTGGCCAATCAAGACCACACAACCTTACTCTGCTTGATGAATGGACAACCTTTCCAGAGTCTGGATCTGGTATCCCACAAGAAACCAGCATTCTTGTTCGGAGATGCTATAGCACAAAAATCTCAGCCGAAGGGCATCAGGGAGAAGGTATGCTTCTGCTTTGAGGGGGATGTGAAACAACCCATGTATTGGCCAAAGGTTTCCCGGGGCTTGTCAATCATGAGACTTATGCATGCCAGCTATCCGAGAAAGATGTCCTGGTATTTGACAGAATATCAGCAGGCGAAAGCAAGCCGTATTATTTACAAGAAGGATGGATTCTTTAGTGCCCCGGAGAACCATGTATCAGTATTTCGGGGGTTGAAGCCTGGATGTATACCACCAGAAGAATCATCCATAGTGATGCCCTTCAGGATGCCCATCTTCATAAATGAATTTATGTCAAACCGGAATACATTCTATCCGACCGATTCGACGCCAAGGATGAACGGCCCAATGAATCAGGAGAATGTAAGATGGAAGACTTTGGTCCACTGGGCTTTGGAAAATTTTGGAACTGAGTTAAAGAAGATTAATCTTTATGATGCCGTCGTCAACTCATCTTACGGCTTCAAACCCAACCCCTTTCTATTCCTGGCTTTAGTTGAGAGATACAGCCACAGGACGGGGACTTTTATGACTCCAAAGGGGGAGATGGGCTTCGCCCTTCATGACATGGAATACATCTCACACCTGCCTTCAGGCTCACTGCCGTATGAGGAGTATGTTCCCACGACAGAAGAGCTGAACTTTCTGTCAGAAAAGAACCCAGAGATGGTACATCTATTTGAAGAGATGATGTGCCATTTTGGCACATGTACCCTATATTACAAGGGTTCCAAAGATGAAGCTGGCAACCACATACATAAGTGGATGTCATACCTTTTCATGAACCGTGAAAAGGATGAGAAGAAAATAAACGAGAAGAGGTGGTATCAGATTAGCAACTTCAAACCTCTCTCAGAAAGTGAAATCACTTATTTTCTGGAAAAATACGACTGCAAGGATTTCACCATTACTGAAGATTGGTACGAGTTCAAAGCTGGAACCACTTTCATCTCTTATGTGCGGCAGAGTGGCAAGAGTCTGTCAAGGAACGGTCACTTGGCCGGATTCCTATCTCTGTGGTTAAGGAGATTCATCGTTTCTGGCTCCAGTTCCTTGGACAGGATACACAGAGGTGTTATCTTTGCAGCGGTACGCCTTGTGTATGGTTACAAGCTGGACTTATTATCAGCAATGACCTGCAGACTGAATGTAGGTCTTCGGAATTTTGTAACTACCATGCTGTCTGCTCAGAGGCTGATGACTGAAGAATTCCCAAGGATAGAGATGCCTTTCACATTTTTATATGGTTGGCTTCTCCTTCATCATGATGGTCTGATACCTCCAGGAGCAGGAGGGAGTAGTAGTCTTTTTCTGGAGAGGTACTCAGGAGAGACATTCTGGAAGGTTCACACCCTCCCAGAATGCAGAAATGTATTGAATAGGGCGTCACATTGGTCGATCCAATGTGTCCCTCCTCCATCGGGCTATGAGAGTATGCTCTTAAATATGATGGACGGAGATATGGGAAACCGGCTAGATGATGTAGCCTTCCAATGGTTATAGAGGATCCGGCCTTCTCATCTAGTATACCGTCACGAAGAAATGGCATATTTGGAACCATATTTACCAAGCTGATTTGCCAGACAATTCGGGTATGACCAACTCCATGTTGGGAACGCCACTACTTGTTTATCTGCTCGTGGAGGACTCATCGACGGAGCTCGAGCTTGGAGATATTTTGCAGCTAGAGATACAAAGGTCGTATTCTCTATGCCTAATCCTTTGTCTAGTTCGGGGCCAAAGATGCTTTACACATATGCACGCTTCTATGTGTCGTCAAGCACCTTCAGACCGAGTTTCAATCTAAAGACCTTTGTTGCAGAGGATGATCCAGCTCCATCGAAGAGGTCAAAGAAGAAAATTGTTATTCAGCACTTTCCTTCAGAACCCGAAGATGAGACAACAGAAGTTGAGCCTCCCTATGAATTATTCCAGGAAGGAAATTTTCCTGATGAGGTTCTTCCTCCTATATTTATATCTCTTTCTAAGAGGAAGAGAAGTGACGAATTTGAGACCATCTCCAAGAGGAGTACTAGGTCTCAAACATCCAAGAATAAGAAGAAAGGGGTCTCGGTGACTGCTACTTCATCTTTGGGCGGTATATCAGTTGATGAAGACGATGCCGCTGATAAGGACGAAGAGACTGATGAAGACGACGCTCCTTTGATAAGGAGGTCGAGAGGCAAATATGTTAAGAAGTCTGTCAGCAAAATTAAGGGCAATAAACTCCTAGAGACAATCATGAGTGGAGGAGTTTTGCCAGAAATCAATGAAGCAGCTTCTACTGAGAAGACCGAGTCTGATAATATTCACCTTGCAACAGCTTCAACTGAACAGACTGAAGTAGAGTCTGTTCAAGCTCAGGAAACAGCTGCTCCAATCATAAGTGGAGTAGCTATTGAACCCTCGGAGACGAGGATGATCCCATTTGAACATGGGACAGAGGGCGTCATTCAAGCACTGGATGACCAGATTGATTACTCTGAAGAAGAAATAGCTCCGGGAGAAGTTACCAAACAGTCAGAAGTTCCTGAAACTTAAACTGAAGAAAATATTTCTTTGGCCAGAGGCAGTGAAGACGTGCCGGCGTCTGAGCTATCAGCTGCTGATAATCTGTTGAAGAATGTTTGTCAAGACATCGTTCTTCGAACCAATATTCCAGAGACGGCTGAACCGGCAACTAATACCGAGCTTGCTATCGTCACTGTTCCAGAGACTCATGAGGATGTGAATATCATTGACTCTGAATCAGAAGCTCACTCTGAAGATGAAGAAGAAGAAGAAGTTGAAGGAGGAGAAGACTGGCATGCTGGCACCTCTACCCCTTATGATGAAAACAAAATCAAGGGGAACAGAATGGAACTTAGCCCCGAATCTGCTCACTCTCCAGATAATGCTCTAGTACCCAGTAATTCTGGAGCTGAAAGCAGCCATATAAAGTAGGTATCGGATACAATCATGGACCGACTGCGAGAAGAAGCAAAACTCCCTCCCCATACCGAATATGAACCTCAGCCAGGTAGACCTTTAAATTCTGTTTCCTGCTGTTTCTTTTTCTTTGAATGCTGATTATATTTTTCTTTAACTATAGGAACTGCTGCAGCGATGAGTTCGACTCATGCTCCGCTTATCCAGGCTGATACTGATGAAAGAAGTTCACATTTGCCAACTTCTCCGGTCGCACATACTTCTGTTCCGAGGATAGAGAATATTCAAGCATCTACTTCCATGATGACAGCGACTCCTGGATTCGAGACTGGGCTAGCAAGAACCCTGGGAATGTATCCGGAGATCATTTACTCATATTTAGTTACATATTCCAGACGCTTCTTGAAGGATGAAGCCATGCCCTTTTCTGATCTTCGAACTATGGTCAAGTTTCCACTAATGGCGCTGCGACATGCTGGTTGCGAATCTCGGTGCATCTTCTTTGAACATCTCCTGGTTGAGTTAGAAGTACCTATCCAAAAATACTGGGAGACCAAGAAGGAGGATATCCAATCTTTAACCGTAGCTGAGATTGATCAATTAGAGCATGAAGCACAGTCCCAACAGGCAGCTCTTGAAGCATTTCTTACCTCTTCTAATGAAAAATTAGTAGAAAAGGGCGAAGAAATATTAGCTGCTCGTCAAAGAGTAGAGCATTTAGAGAAAGATAAAGCGTCCAAGACTGAAGAACTAAAGAAATTGAAAGAGGAATTAGCTCGTCTTCAAGAGCGTATTGCTGTCATGGAAACAGATCAAGCTGAGGTTGCTACTGCTTATATCTCTGAAGTTGAACGCTGTGAGACTCTTCAGAAGGAACGAGAACAGATGCAGGCAGAACAGATTGAAGAAGTCAGCCGTCGCCAGTCTGCCATCATTACTTTTGATGAACAGAATATTTCAATTATAGCAGCAGAACGAGTTAGAAAAACTCATGAAGAGAAACTGACTGATATTCTAGATCGTATTAGGGAGCTGATAACTCCAAATGAGTGAATCTCTTTTATTTTCACTTTCACTTGTATTTCATGTTTTGATTCTGGAATGAAAGTAAATGAAAATCCTTGATCTGATTTTTGGTTTTGCTGTTTTGATAATGATAGATTCATAGAAAATATGTTCAGAGGTAAATAATACATGACATATTTCAGTAGAATAGAACATACAAACGAACTTTGTAATTCTATCAAATGATATTAAACCAGAAATGATGTTAGTTTAATACTGATTGGAAAAAATAGAATTCAGACATAAAAATATCTTTGAACTCAATTTTTCATGATCTTTAGACTCGAAAATCAAAAGACTAGATGAATGAACGGGTTAACCGTCAGATTATAATGAACGGACGAACCGTCGGATAGATGAACGGACGAACCATCAGGTATTAATGAACGGACGAACCGTCAGATGAACGGATGAACCGTCAAGTATGAATCACTTTTCAAAACAGTCAATAGAAACCATATTGGAAGACAGATGGTTGCAGTAGAAGTCACCGATACTCGTATCAGAATCCCAAGAAGTGGTACTAGAAGAATCAGATCTCTTATCTTCGTCAGACTCAGGATCTTCATGAATAGTATTGATAAAAGGAGTAGGAGCAATATAGCCCAATCCGCATTTTATCCTCCCATATTTCAGAGGAGGAATCCGGACAGGCATTTTTCTTCCTTTTCCACTATTGAGGCCAGTTCTGAAGTCATAGCCCATATTTTTGATGATGTCTTTAGATTGCTGACTATAACGACGTAATTGTAATCTTCCAGTATCATCATTTTTGTCATCATCTTCTAAATCAGAAGGACTTTGGGGACCTTTATAGAAGAATATTGGAATGTCTCCTGGCTTTCTGCTGGGAACTAGAAAGTATGAAGATTGTACAGGTTCTAGGGATACATCTGTATGAACAGTCTGTACAACCCCTATGGTTATTGTGTTCAAGTCATCTAACAAATGTAAATAACTATGAACATAATTGTACACATCAACGTACTGCAAAGATGGAGACTTTTCATTAAATGTAAAAGCAGCAATATTTACATTGGGAGAAGGCTGAGCCTTAGAGATCTTAGCCAAATCAATGACTAAAGGGGGAGAAGATGAACGAGAAGAAACGTTGTTTCGATTAAGATCGATAACAAATGGCTCAGAAGAGGTGAGCTCCCTTGAAGCTTGAGATGGAAGAATAATCCGCCCTCCAACTGGAATTAGCAGAGTATCCTATTTCACATGTGAAGATGCAGGAACTGCAGTACGCCCACTGACAGGAATAATCATTGTGTCTTGAGCAAACGACTGAGGTAACAGAGAAATCCGTCCACTCACCGGAATGATGAAAGAACCTTCTCTAGAGAGTTTAGGAGATTGTTGCTGAGTAGTTCGACCTTTAACAGGAATTATTAAGGTCTCACTTTGTGAATCCTCTTTCTCCATAGCTTGTATGACCCTTGTATACTCTTTTTTGTACATTCGGGAGTCATTGAAATAAGCTTCAACCCCATGGAAGGGATTTATGTCAGCAACTTCTTTTTGTACTCTTCCATTGCTATCAATGTATTTAAAAAACTGATGAAAAGTAGAAGGCACCACATTATTTTCATGAAGAAAGGGCCTTCCCAGAAGAAGATTATAGGATCCCACGATCTCGATCACATAGAAAGTGACTTTGGATCTGAAATCACCTATTTGAAGCTTCAGATGAATCTTTCCCAAAGGCTCGCTTCGGCTTTGATTGAATCCCAGGATAGTAGTAACCGTCTTGGAGAGTTTGTGAAGAGGGATTTTTAGTTCATCCAATAGGCTCTTTGGCATTATGCTTATAGCAGACCCTGGATCAATAAGAATACGATCTATCTTCATCGTATCGATATAACCGGTGTAGTAGAGAGGCCGATCATGTCGATTATCCTCCAGTAGCATGTCGTCTTGTGTAAAAGTGATATTTGGGATAATCTCCAATACACTGTTGCAATGTAAGCAAGTGGCAGGTTCTGCATCTGGCTTCTTCAATTGTGCAAGACAAGAGTCAGCCTGTAGAAGTGCTTCACTTAACGTCTCTCGAGTCTCTTTGAAAAGACGTAGAAGTTCAAAGAGGGACATTCTAGCTGGAGTATTAGCAAGCTGAGCTAAAATGTCGAAATTATAAGGCTTCTGAAGTCCAAGAGGAGGGGACTTCTTGATTGGCTTATCAAACCGAGCCTGTTGTTTGCCTTTCTCAAGAGCTGTGGGCTTGGAAGGAGCAGGTTCAACCAGTGTAGTTGAGGGAACCGGTACAATGGATGATTCTTCTTCAGGAGGAACATTAGGAGCATCTTTATCAGCTAGAGGGATATCAAGAGTATCTTCAGGATTCTTGGAATAATCCTTTAGATAAGGTTTCCCCGTTCGAGTAGCACCAGCAAGTGCTTCTTCTTTCTCTTTTGGCTCTGTGTCAGAGGTAGACCCAAGAGACGTCATATGACATGACTTAATCTTTCCAGCCTTTTTGGACTTTCGAGAAGTAGTCCTTTGAGGAGATTCAAAATCTGTCACTAGATCAGGATGAATCCACATGATTTCTCCTATTTCCAAAGTGATTGGCACTAATCCTTCAGATTGCGGAGGAGAAATATTCACTATTTCAAGAGTTGCCTTGGGAATAGGAACAATTCCACTTTCAAGGAGTTGAGGAGGGAAATCTCCAAATTATATAGAGACGACATTGGAGGTGACAGTCTTCTCTTTCGGAGTAAGAGAGATAGCTCCAGACTTAATCATCTCTTGGATCTTTCCTTTCAGTACATAACATGTACGAATTGTGTGACCCAGCATTCTGTGATATGGGCAGTATTTGGGATGATCTGTCTTACCAGCTTCATCAGGTTTCTTGATCTCAGGTAATTGTATCTTATTACCTTTCAGCAGACATTCAAAGATACCAAGGACATCGTCATCATCGAAAGAGTATTCTTCCTTGGGGCGAGGTGTTCTTGGTTGTTGAGTTATAGAAGTAGGAACAGTTGATGCATCTTTGCTCTGAAGATTAACTTCAAGAGTTTCTTTTCCTTTGCGAGCATTGTTTTTATTGTTAGTACCTTGACCTGTTTCTTTGGGAGTCATCTGCACTCCTAAACCTTTGAAGGTTTCAGCACTAATTTTTGTAGCCTTGGTACTAACTATGAAAGAAGGCCAGTCTTAGAATTGGGTGGATCCTGTCCACATGCTGATGATTGGCAACAAGTTTGATTTGCATGTGTCGATGGTGACAGCATCAGGAGTTCCAAGAGGTATCTTCAGAGCTTCTCTTCGAAACCGTTCAATGTACTCTTCTGTAGTTTCATTATTTTTCTGCTTGATTCTAATAAAAGCAGACATAGTCATGTCATTGAGCCCTTCATAGAACCGTTCAAGAAACATCTGTTTGAAATCGGCAAATGAGGTAATGCTCCCATCTGGGAGACTTCTATACCATTCATAAGCCATTCCCTTGAGACATCCAATAAACACCCGAGTAAGAAGGGCGTCGCTTGGTTGCAGTTGGTCAGTCATTACTTCAAAGTGATTAATAAAATGACTTGGAGAAGTGGTTCCATCATAGAATAAGATAGTAGGAGGCTTGTATTTAGGAGGATACGATACTTGCTTACATTCTATCGGATAAGGTTGCTTGATGCCTAACCTTTGTAAACCATCCTTCTGTTTGAATGCCTCGAATTGAGTTTTGAGATTCCTCAATTCTTTATTAACAACTCCGAAAGATTATGGAGTTGTAACTTGTAGAGAATAGTTGGGAGGAGGAACAGCATTATAAGCACTACCCCCAGCTCCAGAGAGACTAGGGTTTGGTTGAGCTGGTCCAGGAGTATTGGATTGTACTGCTGGAGGAACTTGTACTGGACTCATATCAGCGTCAGTTGGTATGACATCTGGTACAGTCTGTCGATTTTGCAACTGAGCTATCATGAGTTCATACATCGACTTCATAGTGTCAGCCATAGACTTCATTTGCTGTTCCAAAGAAGCAATTCTTTGATCTTGAGGAGTCAAGGAAGAAGAAGGTTCATCAGTATTCCCATCAACCATATAAGTCGTGACTGTACGAGGGATTATTGATGAACTGGTGGATGTTGTTTGTTCTGAATCATTGCTTTGTGCATCAAAGTCAATTATAGGAGAACTACCCCCAGTAGGAAGAGGTGGGAAGTTAGATTCTCCAAGGAATTCAGAATCATCTTCAGAGATCAAATTTCTTTGACTAGAAGCCAGGACTCTTGCTCTGGTATTTCTATATACTCCATCTGGACTATCAACTCTACCCCCAGCATCCCGAGAGGTCATGTTGACAGAAGCAAACAAAAGCTCATCTTCATCAGGCATAGGTTCACACTGAATCCGATTGAAGACAGATTGTCATTTAGTTTGACATCTGCATTACATTGTGACTCTTGGCTGGAAGTCACATTCATGATCAACATAGTCATGAGCCATTGATTGACATCTGTATTGAATTATGACTCTTGGATAGAAGTCACATTCAGTATGGTCCTTTGACACAGAATCACTTCTTCTCTTCTGTTGAAGATATTCTCGCAAATCTGTTTGTGAAGATTGAGGAGTATATTTCCTGTTCTTGGGTCTTGATGGCTCTTGATTATATAGAGAATGATTAATATGAGCCACATAGTTTCTTGCATACTCCGTATCTGGATCTCTTATCCTTGTTTCCAACTGGTATGGTTTCTTAACACTAGAAGTGTTTCCCAAACAGATTTGATTAAGTTTTACTCTTAGATCAGTTGGAGGTAACACATTGGTTTTAGAAACATGGAGTTTTCCTTCCATTGACCTAGATATTTGCAGAGAAGGAAAAGTTGAACCACCCCCTTGATTAGGAGTTGGTAACAGACCTTTTCTAGACAAATTCTATTCCCAATTCGAAGAAGTCATAGAAGAAGACATTAAGGAATGTTTCTTCTTAGACTCATTCAAGTTTTGAGACATAGAATGTCCAGAAGGAAGAGTAGTCAAAAGACCATCTCCTTTTCTTTGACTAACAAAATTATCAGTCAAAGCTGTTCCTGAAGTAAAAACTACAGGAGCAGAAGAAACAACTAAAGAGTTATTCCTTTTCGAAGGGACTTTGTGTGGAAGACCACTTCCAGTTCTAGTAGAACTTGGCAAAGAAGAAGAGATAGCTAAAGAGCTATTCTTCTTAGATGAAATATACGCTGAAACAGGCTTGGTTAAAGAACCATTGCTGTTAGCGTGACTTTTGACTTTGGAAATACACGCTGGAACAGATTTGGCTAAGGAGCCAGTATTGTTAGCATGATTGTTGATTTTAGAATTACACACTGGAACAGACTTGGCTAAGGAACCAGTACTGTCAGCGTGACTTTTGGGGTTGAAATTGCACGCTGGAACAGATTTGGCTAAGGAGCCAGTACTGTCAGCGTGACTTTTAATTTTGGAGACACACACTGGAACAGATTTGGCTAAGGAGCCAGTACTGTTAGCGTGATCTTTGATTGCTGTCATCTTCGAGTGCACAAGAGTGTGCGTGCTTGCAGTAGAGTTCTTGCCAGTGTTAGGAGTAGACACTGTGGCAGAGACTTCACCATTGGCTGCCAACTGATTCTTAGGGACATAGACAGAGTGTCCCTTCGACTTGGCAATGATGATGGAGGCTGAAGTAGACTTGCCACTCTTAGCCCGCTGCATTTCTTCATAGGCGAGTTGATCGAATTGGATCGTCATCACCTTCTTCGTCGAGCCGATTGACGAAGTGTCGCATTGAGTTGTTACCATCTCAGAAGAGGAGATGGTTTTCTCCAGCAGAGTCGCCAATTTGTTTTCCATAAATAAATTCCTTTATTTATTGTGTATCTGAGAAAATTACAACTGTAGGAATCTAATCTAGAAGACGATCACTTTATCCTTTGGACTATGCGAAGAAGAGAAGCTCTCAAAATTTTTTGACAGTAGATAACTATGTATCTGTACCATGAATGAGAAAAAGAACTCTATTTATAGAGTCAAAAATAACTGTAAGGATAACTGACTTCACAGCCTGTGCCTAGTTAAAAATCACGCAGGATTTAACATACGCAAGACTGTGAGCAGTTACTGGACGTGGCCTGTAACTGTTGGATACATGGCGATCATGCATGAGTCGTATACAAGTTACAGGACACGCAGGCGAGAGATCAGTGGCATGGCTGCCACGTACTCCAAGTTGATGAAATCCACGCAGACTTGTTGAAGACGAAATCCACGCAGACTCGGGGTAGAAAGCTTCAAAATCCACGCAAACTTGGGGCAGGAAGCTTCAGAATCTACGCAGATTTGGTGAAGAAAACTTCAGAATTCACGCAGACTTGAGGAAGAAAACTTTAGAATCCACGCAAACTTGAGATAAAGATCTCACAATACACGCAGACTTGAGATAAGACTGCCAGCTGTCTTGATTCAGCGTGCCTCGACTGACACAAAATCTCTGACAGTGATTGCTTTTGTCAGTCGCATTAAATGACAAGAAACTCTTTTGGTACGCCAACTGGACGAAGGTTGAGTCTTGCTGAAGAAGATTTCAAAAGTCACGCAATAGTCGGCTGTGATCTCGAGTTCTGTGCATACGTGGCATACGAAGAGACATTCTTCGACTGTCGTGCTGTCAGTCATAATGACTCTCTGTCAAATGATGAGCTGTCCCTCAGCATGATTTGTAAATATTGTCCTGATCAACTGAGCGTGACTTTTGACTCTGTCTTGATCAACTCAGCGTGACTGTTGGACTTGTTCTGATCAACTCAGCGTGACTGTCATTTTTTAAAGGTCTACAACGGGTGCCTTGGAAAACTCCGGTGGTGGGCACCCATTTAGACGACAGTCTCTTAGTCATAGTGGTTGAAATCTTTGGGCTGGAAACATTTGTCTTCTTCCCTCTCCCATCGGCAGAGATTTTCTGAGCAGAGTTGCAGGAGACGACGGAAAGTGACTCATCCTCTGAACATGGTTGTTACAGTCTTTGGAAGATGGACTGCTGGTCTTCTCGTATCGTCGCGTTGTTGCAACAGCAGTTGACGATGACTTGGGTGCAGTGACATCCGTGGGAGGACTCTTTGCACCACGATGCACCTTCTCTTTCCTTGCATTTGTGGAGGATGGCCTCACGCAAGTCAGAGGGGTCTGGATCGACCATGTTTGCTCCCTAGATTTTGGGAGACTTTTGGGGACCTCTCTGTCCGTTTGCTGTCAGGGGCTGGACTCGAGTGGTTCTGTACAACTTCCCATTAGAGGCCTGCATAACAGTATGCGGGACGCTCGGATGGTCAGAGGTCGGATCAGCGGATCGAGCTTGCGAAGCTCGCGCTGCCCTAGACTTCTTCGCTCTAGTGCGTGAGGGCACATAGTAGGAAGAGTCTAAGTGGTACTGGAGAGAATCAGACATGTCTTCTTAGGAGTTTATGTAATGCCTATGGTTCGTATTACGTATTTCTGGAATACGTGTACGTATTTATTCTTGTATTGCATAATTTTCTTGCTTAATTTCCTCCCTGGGCTTGGTTTATTCTTGGTTTGGGTTGGCTTGGTTTGGTTTGGGATTGCTCTTGGTTCATCATAAACCAAGGGGTGAACCCCCTACCTACCACCACCACTCATATTTATTACCTATTCTTCTTCTCTCTCTTCATTAATCTCTTCTTCTTCCATTTACTCCCTTCACCTACCAGAGAGAGAAGAGAGAGGTCTAGGCAAGTGCAACTTGCTTCCACAAGAGAGCCCATTTTTATTGTTCTATTTGCTTCTCCTCATGTTTCTAAGACACATTAGAACTCGTCATTTTCTATTTTGAGGCTTTAATTTTTGTAGATCTAGAAATTAGTTATTTTTGGATTTTGGTGGTTTTGATCTATCAAACTTCTTTGTTTTCAAGTTTTGATGGTTTCATGTTGTAGTAAATTTTATTCTACCAAATTTGGACCTTTGGAAAGTTGGATTTGGACTTATTTTGACCAAGTTATAGACTTTTGAAGCTTTGGGTTCAACCATGGAGTTCTTGCTGATTTGGAGAAGACAGTGAGCAGTGCACGAGCTTTTTAGCTTGCGCCACTGAGCTGTGCACGCTCTTTAGCGCAGCGCAGTCTGACTCATACGCTGCCTTGACAAAGAGTCGTATGGACCTCATACGCTGCCTTGAAGAGGAGTCGTATGGAGTGTATACGCTGCCTTTTGGAAGCGTATGTCTTGCATACGCTGACTTGAGCGTAGCCTGACTTGAGCGTAGCCTGACTTGAGCGTAGCCTGACTTGAGCGCAGTCTGACTCAGGCGCAACCTGATGTTTAGGCGCAACTGGACCTGACCCTACTTTCCTTGGATCTTCTATAGCCCTGTATATTGATATTTTATTAGATATTTAACGTCCATTTTATATCCTTACGCCTTTTGTCCTGAACTGGATAATCACGAGTTTACTTGATATGTTTGGAATTGATAATTGAGCATGACGTGATACTGACCCGAAGTGGTGCACTCCTAACATAATAACCTGACATGACCTGATAGTGGCCCGTCGTGGCGCACTCCTGACAAGTACACTTGGCATGATAACCTGATATGACATGACCTGCATAATTAATCTGGACACCGTAGGCGATTGTGTTTGTATAAATAAACCAGTCCTGTCTTGCATCATGTCTAGGACAGGGACTCCTGAGTACCACGTTCAGGAGTACCTACTAAAATGGACTTAGGCTAATAACTAGATTAATACATTAGTCATGACGAGATTTCCCAGCTACAGACAATTTCGTTACCTGGGCACGCCTTGGGATCTGTAGCCTGCCGTCGAGTAGGGCACATTTCCAGCACACTGTCATGTGTTGCACCCTTCAAGCTACCTAAGGGTACATTCGTTTGCTGGACGATGTACCCACCTGAATTCAACTCTAATATTTTAACCCGGGTAACCTGGATGGTCTGCAGGGCTTGTGGCTGTGGAATAATCTTACTGCATCTTGTTAGTAATTAGGCTTGTGACAACCCTAGTTAGTTAAAGTATCAAGCCGTAATTCTTGCTTGGCCATGAAGTGATTGGACGGAGTCTAACTAGTTTAGTCTTGCCCTGATCCTGTTCCAGATTATTGAATGACCAGAATGCTTGTATTTATTTTACCGATAAATGGTGAGAATTCCAAGTTCTGTTCAGATGAAGGGTTACAACCCCGGTCCTTGTTTGGTTTACGGGTTGTAACCTGGTTATCTGAATAGTTCCATGGTTATCTCGTCGTATATCATCCTGGTGTATTTTCTTTATTTCCAGTTCTTACTTTTATTTATATCTTGTGCTGATTGCTGGTTTTAGTTCTTAAGTGAAGCCTCCTTTGTGGCACTTGCTCTTTCTGGGGTCTGACCCAGCTGGTTTTGTGTGGCCAGATTTCGGAGCAGCTCCAGAGGATCTACCGACCTTCCTGCCAGATGGTGAACACTAGAAGGAATCCCGGCAACGAGTGGATTTTATTTTGCTCTCCCACTCCCTTGTAAAAGTATTCTTTTGAGGCGTTTAGCCGACGAGCACCTGTTTAGCTCGATTGCACTTACTTACTGTCTGCCTACGGGCTGTAACATGATTGACAGATCCTAGGGTTGATCATGTATGACTAAACTCTTGCCAGTCCTAATATTTTGTAACGACTAGCTTCATGATCAGCTGAATATGTAATATTTGGGACGCCTTACTATTGTATATTTAATGATCATACTTCTTGTAACCTTTTACTTACTTGCTTGTGATTGAGACACTAGGCTTGTTCATGACCTTAAGAGACTGTTGGCTTGTAGATAAACCCTCATGTATCTAGACAGTCGTGACCGTATAGCGAGATGGATTCCATTTCATATACGTAGCTGGCTATGTCTGCCCCCGCTCTCCAGTATTCTGGTTCTGGGGCGTGACATGGTTTAAGTGGTGGCCCATGCAGGTCTTGTAAATCAAGATATGTGAGGGTTTACCGAATAGATGTCTCAATCAGTATTCGTCCTTGATCTCTGCTCGTATCTTCTGAATCCTTGGATTCTTGTCCTGATCATATGCTTGTATCGTTGATCTGTCCTGGTCCTTCCTTATTGTTTCCTATGTCGTCTTCTTCAGCGGCATTGTTCGTGGTCCTACCGACCAGCAAGGCGGAGCACCTCCCGCGAACCAGCAGCAACCTGGAGATCAAGCCCAGCATTCCGGAGTAGCCTCCAGAGTCGTGCCTTCTGGCGGAGAGCCACCAGTCCAGCCAGTTCAACCTGTAGAACATGATGACGGCACTTTGGTAGGACTCGTCAGGACCTTGATAGCTTCCCAAGACCGGCGTGGAGATGCCTTGCACCAGGCAGTGACGGATGCTTTGACCCGGGGTGGTCATCAGGGTAACAGCGCGGCCAACAGCTTCAAGCGCTTGAACCCTCCATTCTTCGACGGTAGTGAAGATGCTATCGCGGCAGATGCATGGCTTCAGGACACAGAGGTGATTCTAGAAGCAGCCAGGACCCCTGAGAACGAGAAGGTGGCCGTTGTGCACCTGCAGTTATTAGATCTTGCCCGCAGCTGATGGGCAGCACAGGCCGTTGGATTAGCAGCACCCATTGCTTGGACAGTATTCAGAGAGAGATTCCAGACCAAGTATTTCGATGCCGTGGCTCGGTATGATCTGCAGACGAGGTTTACCAATCTGAAGCAAGGAGACAGGACGGTCGACGGATATGCGGCCGAGTTTTCTAGACTCAGTCGGTTTGCTTCCACCTTGGTGGCAACCGAGTATGATAGAGCCCAGCGATTCCAGCCGGGACTTCACCTGGAGATTTTGTTGGCAGTTGAGCAGTTTGAGCATCAGACTGTTGATGCAGTCTTGAGAGCAACCCGGGGGCATGAGTATACCTTCCAAAGGATTGTGGATAGGGCCGGAGGTCGGAAGAGATCTCACGGCCAGATGAATCAGTCTTCAGCACCGGCCCCGGCAGCCAGGGCTTTGACTATTGGAGCTCCGAGGCGAGCGGTCTCAGTAACGTCGGTTCAGCATTCAACTCCGACGCACCCTCAGCAGCAGAAGCAAAAGCAATCTTCCGCAGTGGGTTGTTCTCATTGTGGAAAGCCAGGCCATGTAGTGGCAGAATGTCGCAGGACACAGGGATTGTGTCTGGCTTGTGGAGCACCAGACCATAGGGTTGGATCCTGCCCGAATAGGGGTGGTTCATCATCGTCCAACCTTTCTAGCTCTTCGGTGAGAGGACCAGCTCCGGTCCAGCAGCAGCAGTATCCATTGCCGAGGCCCTTGACGCCTCAGACCCAAGTGTTCCAGCAGCAGAACCCCCAGCAGTATGCACAAGTCCAAGCCCAGAGTCAGAGCAGGCAGCGAGGATTTCAGCAGAGGGGACCAGTACCCCGAGGGCACGGTCAGGCTATGGTGATGATCGTGGAGGAAGGATTGGCACCAGGAGAGGTAGTGGCAGGTACTATTCTCGCCAACTCCTTTCCAGCTTCAGCTTTATTTGATTCTGGTGCATCGCATTTATTTATGTCTGTACGATTCGCGACACGGATAGGACTGGAGCCCGAGTCATTATCAGTAAGGTTCAATATACTTACTGGTAACGGACTTGTGGGTGTAGATAGAGTGTTTTTCTCGTGTCGGATCGTAGTTAGCGGTAGAGAATTCCCTGCTAGGTTGATAGAGTTCCCGATGGCCGATTATGGTGTGGTCCTAGGGATGGATTGGTTGAGGAACCAGTATGCTAGGATAGACTGCCACATTGGCAGGGTTATTTTTAGCATTCCAGGCGAGCCGGAGTTTTCTTTCTCCCGAGGCAAAGTTGAGTCATCTCCTCCAGTATTGCGGATGGCAGTAGAAGCAGTTCAGTTGCCCAGGATAGTCGAGGAGTTTCTAGATGTTTTCCCAGAAGAACTTCCAGGTATGCCTCCGGAGCGGGAGATCGAGTTCACTATAGACTTGATTCCCGGGACAGCCCAGTGTCAGAGAGAGTCTACAGGATGGCGCCGTCAGAGTTGGAGATATTGTACAAGATGATTGAAGAACTCAGAACCAAGGGATTCATTCGTGCTAGTGGATCGCCTTGGGGAGCCCCGATGCTTCTTGTGAAAAAGAAGGATGGTACGTCCAGGTTATGTGTTGATTATCGTACCTTGAACTCAGTGACAATCAAGAACAGATACCCTCTTTCGAGGATAGATGACTTGTTTGATCAACTCAAGGGGGCTTCAGTATTCTCGAAGATTGATTTACACTCAGGTTATCATCAGATCAGAGTCAGAGAGCAGGACATCCCGAAGATAGGTTTTAGATCGAGATATGGGCATTGGGAATTCCTTGTTATGCCTTTTGGAGCAACCAATGCACCGGCAGTATTCATGGACCTCATGAATCGCATCTTCATGCCTTACTTGGATCAGTTTGTGATTGTATTTTTGGATGACATTCTGGTCTACAGCAAGAGTGAGGCGGAGCATGAGCAGCATCTCCGTATAGTTCTTCAGATCCTCAGATAGCACCAGTTATATGCCAAGTTCAGTTAATGCGAGTTCTGGCTCGATCGCATTTCGTACTTGGGTCATATCATCACTCGAGGAGGAGTAGAAGTAGATCCCCAGAAGATTGTGGCTATTGAGTCATGGCCAGTGCCCAGCACAGTTGTAGAGGTTCGTAGTTTTCTTGGATTGGTCGGCTACTACTGACGGTTTATTTCAGATTTTGCTTGAATTTCAGCGCCATTGACGCAGTTGACCCGCAAGGATACGCAGTTTGCTTGGACAGCAGAGTGTCAGAGTTCTTTTGAGCAGTTGAAGCGAGGCCTGATAACAGCTCCTATTCTCATGCTTCCAGATGGGACCGGAGGATTCTCAGTGTACTGTGATACTTCAGGCAGAGGTTTAGGATGTGTTCTGATACAGCATGGGAAGGTAATAGCTTATGCGTCATGACAACTTCGTGATCATGAGAGAAATTACCCAACCCATGACTTGGAGCTGGCAGCAGTGGTGTTTACACTTAAGTTATGGAGGCACTACTTGTATGGAGACAGGGTGGAGATTTTTACCGACCACAAGAGCCTGAAGTATGTTTTCACCCAGAAGGATCTTAACATGCGTCAGAGAAGGTGGCTGGAGCTTCTTGTGGATTATGATGTCAACCTGCAGTATCATCCTAGGAAGGCTAATGTTGTTGCGGATGCATTGAGCAGGAGAGCGAGAGTTTATTTTCTAACAGCGCAACCAGAGCTGTTAGCAGATCTTCAGAAGATGGTTATTGAAGTTGTTCTCCCTTCCAGTGTGGCCTTGATGGCCAGTATGCAAGTTCAGTCCACTATAGTCGAGAGGATCCGGATGGCACAGTCGGCAGATTCCAAGCTTTAGCGACTCAGAGCAGAGTATGAGACAGGACGAAGACCAAAGTTATGCATTCATGAGGATGGTACACTTCGACATGGTAAACGTCTCTGTGTACCCAGTGGAGATATCCGGCAGGAGATCATGTCAGAAGCGCACAGTTCGCAGTATTCCATCCATCCCGGCAGTACGAAGATGTACTGTGATATCCAGCAGCATTTTTGGTGGAACGGCATGAAGCGGAAGATAGCTCGGTTTGTCTCTCGGTGTTTGGTTTACCAACAAGTTAAAGCCGAACATCAGAGACCGGCTGGACTTCTTCAGCCCTTACCGATTCCAGAATGGAAGTGGGAGCATGTGACCATAGATTTTGTGACTGGACTACATAGATCCCCAGCTGGTAGAGATGCTATCTGGGTTATAGTTGACAGGCTCACGAAAGTGGCTCACTTTCTTCCATTCAGAGTTGATCAGTCGACGGCTCAGTTAGCAGAGATGTACCTCAGACAGATTGTCAGATTGCACGGTGTGCCAGTCAGTATCACCTCGGACCGAGATTCAAGATTTACGTCGCACTTTTAGCATAGCTTGCAAGAGAGTTTGGAAACTCATCTCCAGTTCAGTTCAGCATATCACCCGCAGACAGATGGCCAGTCGGAGCGCACAATCCAGACTCCTGAAGACATGTTGCGGTCTTGCACACTTGACTTTGATGGTTCATAGGAAGATCGCTTGTACCTGGTGGAATTCTCGTACAATAACAGTTTCCAGGCCAGTATCCAGATGGCACCGTTCGAGGCACTTTATGGTAGGAAGTGCAGATCCCCGCTAGCCTGGGATGATGTTGGAAAAAGACAGATGCTCGGTCCAGAAATGATTGCCCAGACAGTTGAAGTGGTCAGGCGAGTCAGAGATCATCTTCGAGTTGCCCAAGATCGCCAGCGCCATTGGGCCGATTTTCATCGGCGCCCTCTCGAGTTTTCGGTCGGCGATCATGTATTCCTGAGGATTTTGCCTAACCGTGGCGTCATTCGTTTCGGCATACGGGGCAAGCTTAGTCCTAGGTATATAGGACCGTTTGACATTCTGGAGCGAGTAGGAGATGTATCCTATCGTCTCGCTCTTCCACCGTCGCTAAGCGAGGTGCATGACGTGTTCCATGTATCCCAATTACGACGGTATATCCTGGACCCGAGCCACATCCTGGATCATTCGGAATTGGTTGTTGGTACCAACCTTTCGTATGAGGAGAGGCCCGTATCTATATTGGACCGGAGAGAGAAGATCCTCAAGAACAAGACTATCAAGTTAGTCCGAGTTGCTTGGGGTCATCACTCTTTGGGGGAGTCAACGTGGGAGCGTGAGGATGATATCCGATCGCGATATCCTGACTTGTTTGACTCGTGAGGTATGATGTCTTCTTATGCCTCATGTCTTCGATTCCTTGCTTGAATGAGTGATTGTCTGCCTAGTTATAGCTTGCATGTGATTAATGTAGCTTGTCATTGCTCCTCTAGCCTCTTGATTAAATTCCGAGGACGAAATTCTTTTAAGGTGGGTAGAGTTGTAATGCCTGTGGTTCGTATTACGTATTTCTGGAATACGTGTACGTATTTATTCTTGTATTGCATGATTTCCTTGCTTAATTTCCTCCCTGGGCTTGGTTTATTCTTGGTTTGGATTGGCTTGGTTCGGTTTGGGATTGCTCTTGGTTTATCATGAACCAAGGGGTAAATCCCCTACCTACCACCACCACTCATATTTATTACCTATTCTTCTTCTCTTTCTTCATTAATCTCTTCTTCTTCCATTTACTCCCTTCACCTACCAGAGAGAGAAGAGAGAGGTCTAGGCAAGTACAACTTGCTTCCACAAGAGAGCCCATTTTTATTGTTCCATTAGCTTATCTTCATGTTTCTAAGACACATTAGAACTTGTCATTTTCCATTTTGAGGCTTTAATTTTTGTAGATCTAGAAATTAGTTATTTTCGGATTTTGGTGGTTTTGATCTATCAAACTTCTTTGTTTTCAAGTTTTGATGATTCCATGTTGTAGTAAATTTTATTCTACCAAATTTGGACCTTTGGAAAGTTGGATTTGGACTTATTTTGACCAAGTTATGGACTTTTGAAGCTTTGGGTTCAATCATGGAGTTCTTGCTAATTTGGAGAAGACAGTGAGCAGTGTGCGAGCTTTTTAGCTTGCGCCACTGAGCTGCACGCGCTCTTTAGCGCAGCGCAGTCTAACTCATACGCTGCCTTGACAAAGAGTCGTATGGACCTCATACGCTGCCTTGATGAGGAGTCGTATGGAGTACATACGCTGCCTGTTGGAGGCGTATGTCTTGCATACGCTGCCTTGGCAAGGAGTCGTATGGACCTCATATGCTGCCTTGATGAGGAGTCGTATGGACCTCATACGCTGCCTTGACGAGGAGTCGTATGGAGTACATACGCTGCCTTTTGGAAGCGTATGTCTTGCATACGCTGACTTGAGCGTAGACTAACTTGAGCGTAGCCTGACTTGAGCGTAGCCTGACTTGAGCGTAGCCTGACTTGAGCGCAGTCTGACTCAGGCGCAACCTGATGTTTAGGCGCAACTGGACCTGACCCTACTTACCCTAGATCTTCTATAGCCCTGTATATTGATATTTTATTAGATATTTAACGTCCATTTTATATCCTTACGCCTTTCGTCCTGAACTTGATAATCACGAGTTTACTTGATATGTTTGGAATTGATAATTGAGCATGACGTGATAGTGACCCGTAGTGGTGCACTCCTGACATAATAACCTGACATAACCTAATAGTGGCCCGTCGTGGCGCACTCCTGACAAGTACACTTGGCATGATAACCTGATATGACATGACCTGCATAATTAATCTGGACACCGTGGGCGATTGTGTTTGTATAAATAAACCAGTCCTGTCTTGCATCATGTCTAGGACAGGGACTCCTGAGTACCACGGTCAGGAGTACCTACTAAAATGGACTAAGGCTAATAACTAGATTAATATATTAGTTATGACGAGATTTCCCAGCTACAGGCAATCCCGTTACCTGGGTACGCCTTGGGATCTGTAGCCTGCCGTCGAGTAGGGCACATTTCCAGCACACTGTCATGTGTTGCACCCTTCAAGCTACCTAAGGGTATATTCGTTTCCTGGACGATGTACCCACCTGAATTCAACTCTAATCTTTTAACCCGGGTAACCTGGATGGTCTGCAGGGTTTGTGGCTGTGGAATAATCTTACTGCATCTTGTTAGTAATTAGGCTTGTGACAACCCTAGTTAGTTAAAGTATCAAGCCGTAATTCTTGCTTGGCCGTAAAGTGATTGGACGGAGTCTAACCAGTCTAGTCTTGCCCTGATCCTGTTCCAGATTATTGAATGACCAGAATGCTTGTATTTATTTTACCGATAAATGGTGAGAATTCCAAGTTCTGTTCAGACGAAGGGTTACAACCCCGGTCCTTGTTTGGTTTACGGGTTGTAACCTGGTTATCTGAATAGTTCCATAGTTATCTCGTCGTATATCATCCTGGTGTATTTTTTTATTTCCAGTTCTTACTTTTATTTATATCTTGTGCTGATTGCTGGTTTTTGTTCTTAAGTGAAGCCTCCTTTGTGGCACTTGCTCTTTCTGGGGTCTGACCCAGCTGGTTTTGTGTCGCCAGATTTCGGAGCAGCTCCAGAGGATCTACCGACCTTCCTGCCAGATGGTGAACACTAGAAGGAATCCCGACAACGAGTGGGTTTTATTTTGCTCTCCCACTCCCTTGTAAAAGTATTCTTTTGAGGCGTTTAGCCGACGAGCACCTGTTTAGCTCGATTGTACTTACTTACTGTCTGCCTACGGGCTGTAACATGATTGACAGATCCTAGGGTTGATCATGTATGACTAAACTCTTGCTAGTCCTAACATTTTGTAACGACTAGCTTCATGATCAGCTGAATATGTAATGTTTGGGATGCCTTACTATTGTATATTTAATGATCATACTTCTTGTAACCTTTTACTTAGACAAACCGTCATGTATCTAGACAGCCGTGACCGTATAGCGAGATGGATTCTATTTCATATACGTAGCTGGCTATGTCTGCCCCTGCTCTCCAGTATTCTGGTTCTGGGGCGTGACAGTAGAAGTGATCAGGACCATAGGAGAGGCGGTCGAAGACAGAGCCACGTGGAATAGGCATCATGCGGCTGGAATCAATAATCTTCATGCGGCTGGCAGTTGTGGCCGTATAGGCTTTCTTCATGCGGCTGGAAGTCTCGGCCGCATGAGTTTTCTTCATGCGGCTGGATGATCTGGCCGCATAGACCTCCTTCATGAGGCTGGCAGTTTCAGCCGCATGAGCATCCTGTATGCGGTTGGCAGACTTGGCCATATGAGTGTTTGACTTCTTCTTAGGGCGCATAGAATCACTCTTTGTCCCTGCAAGTCCAGTATCGTAGTACTTTCCTCTGCCGGACTTGGGGATAGCAGAGTCCTCTATGGCTTGAAGTGGAGCCGTATGAGAGTCGTCTTCGCCGTCTTGGGTAGCAGAGAGTACTCCGTCCAAAGCTTGGGAAGGAGCAAATAATTTTAGCCTCCACTCGCTGCGAGCTTTCTTTGTGCGGGTTCGCTTCTGGACCGGGCCAGCGCTTCCCTCAGAGAGCATTTCTTCAAACGCCTGTTGGTCGAAGCGGACGACCATCTTCTGTTGCATGGAGCCAAGTTTGGCTGCATTCGATTGCGTCACCAACTCCTCAGCCGTGGAGAAGTTTGTCCCCAGCAGAGTCGCCATCGTGTTTGCCATAAAATATAAAAGAACAAAACAATTATCGAAGGACTGACTTTTACTTCACAATACAAACTCGCTTGTACAAAGAAAGCCTAGGGACAAAAACCTAGGTACAGCAATCTAAGTATAATTGTTTATTTTAGATTCTGGAGGGTGACGATAGAGGCTCGGGAAAGCGACAGCAGCTCTGCCTTACTCTTTGGACGATCGGGTGCAGCCTTGGCTCTATAGAAGAACTGCTTGGCGTTGATGAAGAAATGCTCTCCTTTCAAGCTCTGTATATTCTCTCTCTGGCTCTCTGGATCTCTATGTCTCTTTTTTTTATCTGAGAATCTCCTCTTTTATAAGGGAATGGCACCTTGCTATTTATAAGAGTGGGGGGCATCATTAGGGTTTGCAATGATTGCCCCATCTCAAAAGTCGGCGGCCTCTTGATTAATCAATCTGGACCATTAATCCTGAATGTGTTGAATCTGGGTTATTAATGTAGATTGCACCAAATCCAATGAGTAGTTAATGCTGATTGCAACAAATCTGCATCATGATGATTTGTTGACGTTTGCAAATCTGAATGAATAAATCTGAATTATTCTCTGCCACGTGTCCCCATTGTTTGTTATGATTATTAGGATTCGACTCAATCTAGAGATTACTTTGATTGCAGTAGATCTGAATAATTGAGATATGATCGGCTTTTGACACGTGTCCAGCCACGTGTCCCAACTGTTGTACTCATGAGCCGCATGAAAGTCATCACACTCAAACCGCATGAGAGTCGTCGTGCCCGAACCGCATGAGAGTCTCCATACCCGAACCGCATGAGAGTCATCATGACCGAGCCGCATGAGAGTCTTCATACTCGAGCCGCATGAGCGTCGTCATGACCGAGCCGTATGAAGAGTCGTCACGACCGAGCCGCATGAGCGTCTCCATACTCGAGCCGCATGAGAGTCTTCACACTCGAGCCGCATGATGAGTCGTCATGACCGGAGTCGTAACCGCATAGAGCTTATCCGAGCCGCATGAGGCTCCAGAAGACTTTCGGTCCGCATGAGTTTCTGAGCCGCATGAGGCTCCTTCTGGCCGAGCCGCATGGGCTTCCATGTTGATTTTGGGCCGCCTAAGGCCCCCCTGCTGCTTTTGGGCCGCATGAAGCTTTCTGGATTTTGAGCCGCATGAAGCTCCATGTTGAATTCGAGCTGCATAGAAAATTCCCTTCTTTCCTTGCGCTTATGAAGGATCCTATCTCGCAAGTCAAGGACATCTCGGTCAACCTTTGTACTCGTTTTGTGGGCCCGGGTATCCCGAACACACGAGTGCGTAGGTATCATGTTTACAAATTTCCATCAGAGGCCCGCTTTAACAGTTAGCGGGGCGCTCTGATGGTCAGAGGTTGGGATAGCTGACTAAGCTCGACGAGCCCGCGCTGTCCTAGACTTCTTCTACTTAGCACCCAAAGGTGCGTAGTAGGAAGAGTCCAAGTTGGCAGGAGGGAAGAGAAGTTGGTGCCCTTTTCAAAGGAGGAAAGGGGGCTCTATTTATAGAATGGAGTGAGCCCTTTTCTTTTTCTCCTTTCCGATGTGGGACTAAAAGCAATATTTTCCATGCTTCTACAGCGCATAAGTTCTTCTAGCACTTAGTTTTTTCAGCAGATTCTGAGTCTAAATTTCTCTTCTGTCCTTGCAGTTAACATGTTTGTCCCAAAACTTGGTGGAATCCCTTTCGTCATTGCTTTTCAAGTCCTCGACACCAGTCTCATAACCAACATGGTCAGCAATGTTCAGGCCAAGATCAGTCATGACCAACCTAAGGAACGGACGATCTCCATACTTGAACAGGACAAAACCTTTCTAAAGTAGATGATTAACGACGAGAAGCTCTTGCTCGGAGGGACACGTCGTTTGATGAAGCCATACTTCCTGTTCGATGACAGTGTAGCATTCGAGGATGACGAGATGATATGTCTAGAAGACCCTCTGGTAGTTATGTTAAATAACCAAAGAATATGGTTGCCATCGATAAAGCGCCAATACCCTCTGTCAGCGTTTACTGAGCTGGCTGTACAAAGGCAGATGAAATGGGACCTGACCCCTGAACTGTATGTGGTCGTTTCTGGCAGGATCCAATTCAACTCTGGTGACCGGAAGAAGGACACGTTCAAGTGTGTCAAGGGTTTCACGTCCTACTCCATGAGGGGGCTGCAACCTGGTGTCATAATGAACGATATCCCGAGTGATCTTCACCCCTATGCTGCTGAGACTCTCTCCAACTTGATGCTGTTGTCACGATCCGCTATCCAAATTGTTGGGTCGGTCCGAGTCATGTCCAACCTACACTTGAGATAAAGCGTAGTAAGCTGTTCTAAAGACAACAATATAAGATCAATGTGTGCTAACAGTTCTATTTGTAATATTGAGATTAACAACACGAACAAAAAATCGTCTAGTATATAAATATGTTCCAAATATATAGCCAAGACGTAAAACTGGAGACAGGTCTAGTATCAAAATACATAGTATAAAACATGTCTGCTCTAAAAAGTCCTAAGCAACTAAACAAACTAGGCGACTTTCCCCGCAGGTACATCCTCGTAAGCTAAAGTCTGATCCTCGATGGCGATCCCATAATAGGAATCACATAGCAACTCCTCCTCGGTAAGTATACCTACAACGTTATCCTGTCATGATGGGAGCAAGTACTGATGTCACCCTCATTTTTCCCTATTTCCCGTATTTCGTATTTATACTCGTATCTGGATTTTGGCATGTATTTTTATTTTTTTTCTCAACTTGTGGAATTTTGGTATTTCTCGTATTTTGGGATTTGACATGGCCCAGTTTTAATTGGTTTGGGTTGGTTTGGTTTGGTTTAATGTGTATTGGAACACCTTAGCCTATACTCTACCCTCCACACAACACAACCCCCCACCCTCTTTATAATCCCCACCTAACACTCTCTCTCTTCATTACAACCTCCATTTCTTCTTCTTCTTCTTCCTTCCTCTACACAACTCTCCCAACCCATAGGCAAGTGCACCTTGCCACCACATGAGAACCCTATTTTATTTGTCCATTTGCTAGATTAGGACATGGTGATCAACATTAGAACTTGGCATTTTGTGATTTGGAGTCTCTATTGTTCTAGATCTAAGTTTTCTTTATTTTCGATTTGTATGGTTTTGATCTATTTAAGTTAGATTTTTATGGGTTTTGATGTTTCTATGTGGAAGAGAATTCAAATTCACCCAAGTTGGAACTTTGAAAATCCGGATTTGGAGTCCGGATGGCCAAGTTGTGATGTTTTAAAGTTTTTGGGAGCCATTGGAGCCTCTTCTCAGACATGGAGTTCTTGCTGGTTTGGAGAAGACAGTGAGTAGTGTGCAGAGCTTCTTAGCTTACGCCACTGAGCTGCGCGCGCTCTTTAGCGTAGCGTACGCAGACTTGGGTATGCTTCCTGTTGGAAGCGTATCTCTTGCGTACGCAGACTTGGGTATGCTTCCTGTTGGAAGCGTGTCTCTTGGTACGAAGCCTTGAGCGTGCCCTGGTACGCAGACTTGAGCGTGCCCTGACTTGAGCATACGCATGTCCTGAGCGTACGCTTCCCCCTGCGTGCGTGCTTTTGCGCGTACTGCTCTCCTGCGTGCGTGCTTTTGAGCATACACTTCCCCCTGCGTGCGTGCTTTTGAGCGTACGCTTCCCCCTGCGTGCGTGCTTTTGCGCGTACGCTGCTCTCCTGTGTGCGTGCTTTTGAGCGTACGCTTCCCCCTGCGTGCGTGCTTTTGAGCATACGCTTCCCCCTGCGTGCGTGCTTTTACGCGTACGCTGCTCTCCTGCGTGCGTGCTTTTGTGCGTACGCTGCTCCCCTGCGTGCGTGCTTTTGCGTGTATGCTCCCCTGCGTGCGTGCTTTTGTGCGTACGCTGCTCTCCTACGTGCGTGCTTTTGCGTGTATGCTCCCCTGCATGCGTACTTTTGCGTGTATGCTCCCCTGCGTGCGTGCTTTTGTGCGTACGCAGCTCTCCTGCGTGCGTGCTTTTGCGTGTATGCTCTCCTGCGTGCGTGCTTTTGCGTGTATGCTCCCCTGCGTGCGTGCTTTTGCGTGTATGATCCCCTGCGTGCGTGCGTGCTTTTGCGTGTATGCTCCCCTGCGTGCGTGCTTTTGCGTGTATGCTCTCCTGCATGCGTGCTTTTGCGTGTATGCTCCCCCTGCGTGCGTGCTCTTGCGCGTACGCCCAACCCCTGACCCCTTGCTTAACCCATTGGCTCTTGGAGTATTGGTTTTATTTCTCGACTTGGTTTCTCTTTTGTGGATTGGGTTTTTCTGAGATCTATTCAACACAGCACGACTATCTTGACCCGACACGGCCTAACACGATTTTCATGTAATTGTTTATGACTAGTATGGTTTTTGGGATTTTCTGTGAATTATGATCCTGGTATTCTCTGATCTCCTTGATAGTGGCCCGTGGCGGCGTACCCCTGACTTGTAACATGACTTGATAACTAAATGCTGTTGCGACGGATAACACGACTTGACAAGAATAAATGGCCTGGACACCGTGGGTGAATGTGTTTGTACAAATAAACCTGTCTTGTCTTGCATCATGTCTAGGACATGAATCCCTGGTTTCCCACGGTCAGGGATTCATACTGAATATGGCTAGGATTAATGACTAGATTGATCAAATAGTTCATGGAGAATTTCCCAGTTACCCGTTGCCCCTTTGGTCCCGACCTTATATATATATACTTGGGATTTGTTGCTATCCGTCGAGATGAGCGCACTTCCAGCCCGCCGTCGAGTGTGGTACCTTAGGACACATGTATCTTACTATAGTGTGTCTGCTATATTATGCTATCTTTTTCTTTTCTTGCTGGGATCACTCAGGTAGTAACAAACAGGTAACCGGACTTGGAATTCTCATTGCATCTTGCTAGTAACTAGGCCTATGATAACCCTAGTTAGTTAAAGTATCAAGCCGTACTTATTGCTTGGCCGTGATTGTTGGTTGAGGTATAATCTGTCTAGTCCTGTCTTGATCCTATACAAGATTGTTACATATCTTGATTTCTTATATTCACCTTGCCGATAAATGGTGGAAGAAACCAAGTTCTGTTCAGACGAAGGGTTACAACCCCGGTCCTTGTTTGGTTTACGGGTTGTAACCTGGTTATCTGAATAGTCCCATGGTTATCTCATCATATATCATCCTGTCATGCTCTTCCATATGTTCTATCTTTTATCGATTCTGTACAAGATTGTCTTTTATATTCACATATCATGCTTTTCTTAAATTACTGTCTCTTATTATGTAATTATATTATTGTGCTAATTTGCTGGCTTTAGTTCTTATTTTGTGGCCTCCTTTGTGGCACTTGCTCTTTCTGGGGTCTGACCCAGCTGGTTTTGTATGGCCAGATACCGGAGCAGCAGCAAAGGATCTACCTGTCTTCCAGCCCGATGGTGACCGCCAGGCGTAACCAGGGCAACGAGTGGGTTTCTTTTGTTCTCCCACTCTATTGTACATTATTCTTTGAGGCGTTTAGCCGACGAGCACTTGTTAGCTCGATGCACTTTACTTCTGTCTGCCTACGGGCTGTAATCATGATTGGCAACTCGAGGCTGATCATGTATGACTTAACTCTTGCTAGTCCTTATATTTTGTACGACTAGCTTCATAATCATCTGGATATGTAATGTTTGGGACGCCTTACAATTATATATTTGGTGATCTGATATCTTGTGATTATTATTAGTTGGTTGAGATTGAGACAATAGGATAATATATGACCTTAAGAGACTGATGGCTTGTAGATAAACCCTCACATATCTAGACAGCCGTGACCGTATGGTGAGATGGATTCCATTTCATTATACGTAGCTGGCTATGTCTGCCCCCGCTCTCCAGTATTCTGGTTCTGGGGCGTGACATGGTTTAAGTGGTGGCCCATGCAGGTCTTGTCAATCAAGAAATGTGAGGGTTTACTGGATAGATGTCTCAATCTGTACTCACCTTTGATCTCGACTCGTATCTTCTTATCTCCTTGGATTCCTGACTTGATAACATGCTTGCATCATTGTTCTATTCTGGTCCTTCCTTAATATTTCCGATGTCATTGCTTCAGTGGCATCATTCCTGTTGATCAGCCCGAAGAAGTTCGGCCGGCAGACCAGCAACAGCAAGAAGATCAAGATCAGTCCTCAGCAGCCGCCTCCCGAGCCATGCCTTCTGGAGAACCAGTGCCCCCAGTCCAGCCAGTTCAGCCAGCAGGGCCAGAGGATGGGGTCTTGATAGGGCTCATCCGTGAGTTGCTTGCGTCTCAAGATCGTCGAGTTGATGCCTTGCAGCAAGCAGTACAAGAAACTATGAACGGAAGTGGTCCTCGAGGGAATAGTGCGATCAATAATTTCAAGCGCCTGAACCCTCCCTTCTTCGACGGCAGTGAGGATGCTATTGCTGCAGATGCCTGGCTACAGGACATTGAAGTTATCTTGGAGGCAGCCAGGACCCCTGAAGCAGAGAAGGTGGCGGTGGTGCGCCTGCAGTTACTAGATCTAGCCCGCAGCTGGTGTGCTATACAAGCAGCGAGTTTGGGTACGCCTGTCATGTGGGCGGTATTCAGTGATATGTTTCAGACCAAGTACTTCGACGCAGTGGCTAAGTATGACCTGCAGACCAGGTTTAGCAATCTCAGGCAGATGAGCAGGACGGTCGACGGATATACGGCCGAGTTTTCAAGGTTGAGTCGGTTTGCTCCGACCTTGGTGGCAACCGAGCTAGACAGAGCACAGCGATTTTAGCAGGGGCTCCACTTGGAGATCATATTGGCAGTAGAGCAGTTCGAGCACAGAACTTTTGATGCCGTCTTGCGAGCAGCGATGAGGCATGAGTACACTTTTCGAAGGATAATGGACCGGACCGGAGATCGGAAGCGGTCTCACGACCAGATGAACCAATCCTCAGCACCGGCCCCAGCAGCTAGGGCCTTGACCATTGGAGCTACGAGGACAAATTCGGTTACCTCCTTACAGCATTCTGCCTCGACCTATCCCCAGCAGCAGAAGCAGAAGCGGCCTTTCGCAACCGGTTGTTCTCATTGCGGGAAGCCCGGGCATGTTGTTACTGAGTGCCGTAGAGCACAGGGATTGTGCTTGGTTTGTGGTTCGCCGGACCACATGATAGGATATTGTCTGTTCAGAAACAGATCATCGTCGACAGTAACTAGTCCCTCGGTTATGGGACCAGTACCAGCACCAGAACCAGCTCCAGTTCACCAACCACAGCAGCTTCCGTTCCCGGGTCCATTGCCGTCTCAGGCCCAGGCCTTCCAGCAACAGAGGCCTCAGCAGTTCGCCCTAGCCCAGGCCCAGATCCAGAATCGACAGAGAGGTATCTGTGTCCTATTGTCTTACTTTCTGCCATCGTTATGCGGGACACATGCCATGTTTCATGTATCCTAATTACAACGGTATATTCCGGACCCGAGCCATGTCCTACATCATTCAAAAACGGTTATTGGTACCAACATTTTCGTATGAGGAAAGGCCCGTGTCCCTGTTTGACCAAGGGGAGAGACCTCAAGCGCAAGACTATCAATTTAGTTCATGTTGCTTGAGTTCATCGCTCCTTGGAAGAGTCAAACGTGGGAGTGTGAGGATGACATCCGATCACGATATCCCGACGTGTTTGACTCATAAGGTATAATGTCTTCCTTATGCCTTACATTTTTCCCTCCTTGCTTGTATTGTATGATTGTATGATTGAACTGCTTAGTGTAGCTTGCATGTGCTTAGTGTAACTTGTCGTGGCAATCTCTAGCTCCTTGATTAAATTCCGAGGACGGAATTATTTTAAGGTGGGTAGAGTTGTCACCCTCATTTTTTCGTATTTCCCGTATTTCGTATTTATACTCGTATCTGGATTTTGGCATGTATTTTTATTTTTTTTCTCAACTTGTGGAATTTCGGTATTTCTCGTATTTTGGGTTTTGACATGGCCCAATTTTAATTGGTTTGGGTTAGTTTGGTTTGGTTTAATGTGTATTGGAACACCTTAGCCTATACTCTACCCTCCACACAACACAACCCACCCTCTTTATAATCCCCACCTAACACTCTCTCTCTTCATTACAACCTCCATTTCTTCTTCTTCTTCTTCCTTCCTCTACACAACTCTCCCAACCCATAGGCAAGTGCACCTTGCCACCATATGAGAACCCTATTTTATTTGTCCATTTACTAGATTAGGACATGGTGATCAACATTAGAACTTGGCATTTTGTGATTTGGAGTCTCCATTATTCTAGATCTAAGTTTTCTTTATTTTTGGATTTGCATGGTTTTGATCTATTTAAGTTGGATTTTTATGGGTTTTGATGTTTCTATGTGGAAGAGAATTCAAATTCACCCAAGTTGGAACTTTAGAAATCCGGATTTGGAGTCCGGATGGCCAAGTTGTGATGTTTTAAAGTTTTTGGGAGCCATTGGAGCCTCTTCTCAGCCATGGAGTTCTTGCTGGTTTGGAGAAGACAGTGAACAGTGTGCAGAGCTTCTTAGCTTACGCCACTGAGCTGCGCGCGCTCTTTAGCGTAGCGTACGCAGACTTGGGTACGTTTTCTGTTGGAAGCGTGTCTCTTGCGTACGCAGACTTGGGTACGCTTCCTGTTGGAAGCGTGTCTCTTGGTACACAGCCTTGAGCGTGCCCTGGTACGCAGACTTGAGCGTGCCCTGACTTGAGCGTACGCATGTCCTGAGCGTACGCTTCCCCCTGCGTGCGTGCTTTTGCGCGTACGCTGCTCTCCTGCGTGCGTGCTTTTGAGCGTACGCTTCCCCCTGCGTGCGTGCTTTTGAGCGTACGCTTCCCCCTGCGTGCGTGCTTTTGCGCGTACGCTGCTCTCCTGCGTGCGTGCTTTTGAGCGTACGCTTCCCCCTGCGTTCGTGCTTTTGAACGTACGCTTCCCCCTGCGTGCGTGCTTTTGTGCGTACGCTGCTCTCCTGCGTGCTTGTTTTTGTGCGTACGCTGCTCCCCTACGTGCGTGCTTTTGCGTGTATGCTCCCCTGCGTGCGTGCTTTTGTGCGTACGCTGCTCTCCTGCGTGCGTGCTTTTGCGTGTATGCTCCCCTGCGTGCGTGCTTTTGCGTGTATGCTCCCCTGCGTGCGTGCTTTTGTGCGTACGCTGCTCTCCTGCATGCGTGCTTTTGCGTGTATGCTCTCCTGCGTGCGTGCTTTTGCGTGTATGCTCCCCTGCGTGCGTGCTTTTGCGTGTATGCTCCCCTGCGTGCGTGCTTTTGCGTGTATGCTCCCCTGCGTGCGTGCTTTTGCGTGTATGCTCCCCTGCGTGCGTGCTTTTGCGTGTATGCTCCCCCTGCGTGCGTGCTCTTGCGCGTACGCCCAACCCCTGACCCCTTGCTTAACCCATTGGCTCTTGGAGTATTGGTTTTATTTCTCGACTTGGTTTCTCTTTTGTGGATTGGGTTTTTCTGAGATCTGTTCAACACAGCACGACTATCTTGACCCGACACGGCCTAACACGATTTTCAAGTAATTGTTTATGACTAGTATGGTTTTCGGGATTTTTTGTGAATTATGATCTTGGTATTCTCTGATCTCCTTGATAGTGGCCCGTGGCGGCGCACCCCTGACTTGTAACATGACTTGATAACTAAATGCTGTTGCGACGGATAACAGGACTTGACAAGAATAAATGGCCTGGACACCGTGGGTGAATGTGTTTGTACAAATGAACCTGTCTTGTCTTGCATCATGTCTAGGACATGAATCCCTGGTTTTCTACGGTCAGGGATTCATACTGAATATGGCTAGGATTAATGACTAGATTGATCAAATAGTTCATGGAGAATTTCCCAGTTACCCGTTGCCCCTTTGGTCCCGGCCTTATATTTATATATATATATATACTTGGGATTTGTTGCTATCTGTCGAGATGAGCGCACTTCCAGCCCGCCGTCGAGTGTGGTACCTTAGGACACATGTATCTTACTACAGTGTGTTTGCTATATCCTGCTATCTTTCCTTTTCTTGTTGGGATCACTCAGGTAGTAAGAAACAGGTAACCGGACTTGGAATTCTCATTGCATCTTGCTAGTAACTAGGCCTGTGATAACCCTAGTTAGTTAAAGTATCAAGCCGTACTTATTGCTTGGCCGAGATTGTTGGTTGAGGTATAATCTGTCTAGTCCTGTCTTGATCCTATACAAGATTGTTACATATCTTGATTTCTTATATTCACCTTGCCGATAAATGGTAGGAGAAACCAAGTTCTGTTCAGACGAAGGGTTACAACCCCGGTCCTTGTTTGGTTTACGGGTTGTAACCTGGTTATCTGAATAGTCCCATGGTTATCTCATCGTATATCATCCTGTCATGCTCTTCCATATGTTCTATCTTTTATCGATTCTGTACAAGATTGTCTTTATATTCACCTATCATGCTTTTCTTAAATTACTGTCTCTTATTATGTAATTATATTATTGTGCTAATTTGCTGGCTTTAGTTCTTATTTTGTGGCCTCCTTTGTGGCACTTGCTCTTTCTGGGGTCTGACCCAGCTAGTTTTGTATGGCCAGATACCGGAGCAGCAGCAAAGGATCTACCTGTCTTCCAGCCCGATGGTGACCGCCAGGCGTAACCAGGGCAACGAGTGGGTTTCTTTTGTTCTCCCACTCTATTGTACATTATTCTTTGAGACGTTTAGCCGACGAGCACTTGTTAGCTCGATGCACTTTACTTCTGTCTGCCTACGGGCTGTAATCATGATTGGCAACTCGAGGTTGATCATGTATGACTTAACTCTTGCTAGTCCTTATATTTTGTACGACTAGCTTCATGATCATCTGGATATGTAATGTTTGGGATGCCTTACAATTGTATATTTGGTGATCTGATATCTTGTGATTATTATTAGTTTGTTGAGATTGAGACAATTGGATAATATATGACCTTAAGAGACTGATGGCTTGTAGATAAACCCTCACATATCTAGACAGCCGTGACCGTATGGTGAGATGGATTCCATTTCATTACACGTAGCTGGCTATGTCTGCCCCCGCTCTCCAGTATTCTGGTTCTGGGGCGTGACAACTGATTCTAACAAACTAAATATATGAAGAATGAAATAGACAAAAGTGTAATAAACAATAATCATGGCATATCACAATCTTTCATGGCAAGGATACATATGTCATAGTGACAAATGTATAAGTAATATTTAAAATTGGAGCAGGTACGTAATTGTCAATAGGTGTACAATGTGCGGTAGGCACATGTAAATGAAATATAATTCTGTACAAGTGATAAGGCGATAGATGTACATATGCACAAATACAGCTTTGAGAAAAGCATACGGTGTGGTAACATATAAAATGAAACCTTGCTCGAGTTCGGTAGAGGTGGCATGATCACGTACTCAATTATCAGTTTCTCTATAACCCAGATTCTAACATGTGAGAGATACGAGAACAGTATAAAATATAGTGGATACTGAGAGCAGTATAAAGCATGTGAAACATGTAGAGATATTCCAGATATGACTTGCAGTTTAGGTATCGGTATTTAACATGGTTTATGCACAATTCGTTACATGCAGTAAATAAAGTTTGTAGAGTACTTGTCTTGTGCAAAGCAAGGGTATGTATATGAAGCTATAGGTATTCGGTGTCCCGTCACTGTAAAAAGGATATATGAACTTAGTTTTTATACTAAGCTAAATACTAGGACACTAGTGGTGTGACACGACTTTCTGACTGGACACCTAGCAAAATGATGACTTTATCATAGGAGACCAGTGGGATGACACAATACCTAAGTCAACTTTCTAGGGCCTTTATACTATGGTAGGGTAAGGCCCAACACTAAAATACCCCAAAATCACACATAACATCGCAAGTCGTAATTATTCAATAAATAAATCAGACTGTACACTGTGTTCCAACAATTATTAAGATAGGCGAAATGATCAAATATATAGAAATTAAAGTACCAAAATGATCTTTGTAAATTATAGAAATTTATACTTATTTTTCTAGAATTTATAACCCTCACAGATATTTATTAAAAATCAGTAAACTTAAGTACCTTGAAAATGAGTTCTGTTTTCCTATTTTTATAAAATGTCAAAATTACTAGATAAATCATGAAACAATTACATTAAATTATCTAAATTAACATAGTATTTAAATATAATTTTTCCCAGATTTTTACAGCATTAAATTATATATAAAAATTCAAATACAGCAAGTCATAATTTCTAGAAAATAATTAATTATTTATTTAATATTTTATTCACGTATACAAAATTAAACCGGAGTCCAGATAGGGAACCCAAAGCCATGAATCGAGTCCGATATGACTGGTATAGGCCTTGAATGTATTTATGCTCATTTAAGTCCACAGAACTCATGCCAGGTCTGGACTCAAATGGCCATAATTCACAGTTTACAAAAATACAAATTTTAAATACGTAAGTAATTAATAATAAAATAATATATGTTAAATGCAATAAAATATTCATATCAATAATATTTATTGACAAAAATAACATGTAAATATAGCATAACTATATTTGTATATAAAATCACAAGTATATATATATATACAAAATATATATATATATATATATATATATATATATATATATATATATATATATATATATATATATATATATATATATATATATATATATAGATATATATATATATATATATATATATATATATATATATGTATATATTTTGTATATACAAAATATATACAAAATATATATATATATATATAAAAAAAAAAAAAAAAAATATATATATATATATATATATATATATATATATATATATATATATAAATCTAGATATTTATAAATATAACAAATCTATATAATATATATATATATATATATATATATATATATATATATATATATATATATATATATATATATATATATATATATATATAGTAAATACTTAAATATTAAAAATATACATAAATATTGTATATAACAGTAGATACATAATATATATAAAAGTATATATATAATATATATATATATATATATAAAATACATATATACATATATACATATATAGATAAATACACACACACACACACACACATATATATGTATATATATATATATATATATATATATATATATATATATATATATATATATATATATATACATATATACATAAAAAAAAAAAAAAAAATATATATATGCAAATCCAGCCCAAACCCGTTGGGCCTGAACCCGACCCATTGTAAATAGTAAACCCAACCCATTTCACAAACAGGTTTAAACCCAATAACTTAAAATAAAACTCGTTAACCCATTAAACTATTCTCGTATCCGGACAGTTACGGACACGAGAAATGAATTCGATACGAGTCTTGTGTCCTGGGACTAAAATGACACACACGACACGAATCTCGCGTGTCCACGTACATCACTGCACTCCTGGACACATGGCGAGTCCCTCTATGTGTACACGAGACACAGACACGTAGCATAGGTAGAATGACACGTACGTATCCGGTGAATGGAGGTCGTCGGGGGCGCTATACGGCGGAGGAGGCGTCGTGGTCGTCGAAAAAAAATTGAACTGGGTTCGTCTCGTCGAGGCAAACAAGATGGCGGTGGTCGGAGGCGACGACGATGGCTGGGGTGGCGCCTAGGATAGATCTAGGGTTCCGATTATCGTCAGGGAAAAACGGGCTAGTGCGGAGGCTGTGGGGTTCGGGAAGTGAAATTGGGTTAGGGTTTCGAACGGGGGTCTTTTTATAGGCAAGAATTTGGGTTTAGATTAGGGTTTTGGCCGGGTTTTTAGGAATTAGGGTTAGGGTTATGGCGAGTCGGTCGTAGTTGATGATGAGTCGAAGGCGGTGGTCACGACGATTTACAGAACCCCCTCCCCCATGCTTTATATTTTACACAAAACCCCTACCGCCTTCCAGTATGCAAATCCAAATTTGCATAAACACCCCCCCGCAAAGTTCTGTGCAAATTTAATTTGTACAGAAGATTCAAATATTGCAAACTGCCTTAAAACATTTAAAATAATTACAAAATGCTATTAAAATAATTTAATAAATTATAAAATGATATTTTAGGCTTTAAAAACCATTTAAAATTTCTAGAAAATTCTTAATAATTATTATAAATTATTTTAAGGAAAAAAAATGCCATTTGTAACTAAAAACCCTTAATTAAAACTAAATAAAATATTAGGGGCTTACAAATCTTTCCTGCTTGAAACATTTTGTCCTCAAAATTCACAAGGATAGAAGACTCTACAAACATTCTAACATAGCAAGCAATTAAAACAATGATGAAGGCTATTATTAAGACTAACCTCTAAGGTATCAAGTAGGAACGGATGGTTCCCCCGCGGCTGGTGGGTCGAACAAGTAAGGATATCTCTCCCTCATGTCTGACTCCCTCTCCCAAGTAGATTCCCCCGGAGAGTGATGGCTCCAAGCTACTCGGACCAAGGGTATGACTTTGTTCCTCAGTCTCTTCTCCCTCCGGTTCAATATCTCCACTGGCTGCTCAGTAACTGCAAGACTCGGTTCGATCTCCAACTCTGAATGATCTAGCACATGGTTAGGGTCTGGAACATATCTCCTTAGCTGAGACACATGAAAGACATCGTGAACTCCTGCTAGGTTGGGTGGAAGTGCAACCCTGTAAGCTACCTCCACGATCCTGTCGAGTATCTCGAACGGTCCAATGTATCTAGGGCTCAACTTGCCGTCTCGTCCGAATCGGATCGTCCCTCTGGTGGGTAATATCTTCACCAACACCATATCTCCATCAGAGAACTACATCGATCTGTGACTTGCATCGGCCTAGTGTTTCTGCCTGTCCTGAGCAACTCTGAGTCTGTCTCTGATCATCATGACCTTTTCTGCTACCTCAGTGATCATCTCTGGCCTAAGCATAACTCTATCCTCAACATCATCCCAAAAGAGCAGTGTACGGCATCGTCGTCCATATAGTACCTCAAATGGAGACATACCGATGCTGATTTGGTAGCTGTTGTTGTATAAAAACTCTACCAAGTGAAGATGGCTCTCCCATGATCCGCCAAAGTCCACCACACAAGTCCTCAACATGTCCTCGAGCATTTGAATTATTCTCTCGGACTGTCCATCGGTCTGTGGGTGGTACACCGTACTGAACTTGAGCCGACTGCCCAACTCCTCCTGTAAGCTCCTCTAGTAATGGGATGTGAATCTGCTTTCCCGGTCCTATACGATGCTCACCGGTACTCCATGCAAGTGAACTATCTGCTGCATGTATAGCTCTGCCAACTTCTCGGTGGAGAGCCCCACCTTGAAGGGTATGAAGCGAGCACACTTCGTCAGCCTGTCAACGATAACCCATATGGCATCCTTTCCTCCTTCGGAACGAGGAGGCCCTGAGACAAAGTCCATCGTAATATGTTCCCACTTCCACTCGGGAATGGGTAACGACTGCAATAGACCAGCTGGCCTCAGACGCTCCGCCTTGACCTGCTGGCAAACTAGGCATCTCGAAATAAAGCGTGATATATTTCTCTTCATCCCGTGTCACCAAAGATGTTCCTGCAAGACACGGTACATCTTGTTGGTACCAGAGTGAATAGAATATCGCGATCGGTACGCCTCCTACAAGATCGCCTCTATCAGCTCTCCCTTCGGTACGTATAGCCGGCTATCGTGCCTCAACGATCCATCCTCTGCTATGGTAAAGTCATCAAGTAATCCAGCTAAAGCTTGGACTATGAGTTTGCGGAGGCTCTCATCTGCAGACTGAGTCTCCTTGATCTGCTTCATCAGACCTGACTGAATGTCTAGTGCCATCATCTGCATCACTGATCCTGGCCAAATCATCTCAATACCGAGCTTCTCCAAATCTTCCCGTAAATATCGATTTATCATCAGGTACCATGCCATCGGATGCCTGCTCAGCGTATCCGCCACCACATTTGCCTTTTCGGGATGATACTGCAAATCGATGTCGAAGTCCTTCATCAACTCCAACCATCTTCTTTGCCTCATGTTCAGCTCCTTCTGTGTGAACACATACTTCAAGATCTTGTAGTCAGTAAAGATTTCCATCGCTCTCCGTATAAGTAATGTTTCCACAACTTGAGTGCAAAGATTACCACAGCTAACTTTAGGTCGTGGGTAGAATAGTTCCGTTTATGAGTCCATAATTGCCTAGATGCATAAGCAATCACTTTTCCATGCTGTTGTAGGACACATTTTAGCCCCTTTTCCGAAGCATCGGTGTAATGGTGAAACCTCCAGATCCTGAAGGTAATGTCAGAACTGGAGTAGTCTTCAGCCTTCTCTTCAGCTCCTCAAATACTGCCTGGCAGTCCTCTAACCAGATGTACTCTGTGTCCTTCCGCGTCAGCTTTGTCATGGGTTCAGCTATCCTAGCAAAGTCCTGGACAAACTTCCTATAATAGCCTGCTAATCCCAAGAAGCTCATAATCTCTGAAATCGATGTCGAAGCCTTCCATGTCTCGACGACAGTAATCTTCCTGGGATCCACTGAGATCCCCTCTCCAGTGACCACATGACCGAGAAACTCCACTCGGTCTGGAAAGAACTCGTACTTTGATAATTTGGCATACAACCTCTCCTTCCTCAGAATCCCCAAAACTGTCCGCAAGTGTTCTGCGTGCTCTTCCGACGTCTTTGAATATATCAGGGTGTCGTCGATAAACACCATGACGAACTTATCCAGATATTGGTGAAATATCTTATTCATCAAGTTCATAAAGATAGCTGGCACATTTGTGAGACCAAATGGCATCACCAAAAACTCATACTACCCATACTTCGTATTGAATGCAGTCTTCTGGATGTCTTCAGCCCTGACTTTCACCTGGTGGTAACCGGATCTCAAATCTATCTTGGAAAATACCTTCGCCCCACTCAACTGGTCGAACAAATTATCTATCCGAGGCAGATGATATTTGTTCTTAATGGTGATGGTATTCAATGTCCGGTAGTCAATGCACAACCGGATGGTACCATCATTCTTCGGCACGAAGAGCACTGGCGCTCCTCATGGAGAAGCACTAGATTGAATGAAACCCTTTTTCAACAATTCATCGATCTGCTCCTTCATCTCTACGGCCTCCTTAGGGTTCACTTTATAGCAAGCCTGGGATACTGGTGATGAACCCGGTACTAAATCTATAGTGAACCCCACATCTCTGTCAGGCGGAAGTCCTGGAAGATCCTCTGGGAATACATCCATAAACTCCCTAATGATAGGGTGTGGCGATGCAAACTTCCCAACTGTCGCACAATAATTTAGCTCTAGGTTGATCTTCGGTCCTGTCCTCTTGACAGTGAATGGTGTCGTGCCTGGGGAACTGAACAGAATACTACCCTCATGAGAGTCTATAGCTGCGTGAGCATAGCTAAGCCAATACATTCTCAATATGATATCATACCCAGGAAGTGGCATCACAAAGAATCGTCCCCCAGACTCTCTCCCAGCTATAGTAATAGAGCATCTGTAGATAGCTTTAATGGGGGTACTGGTCCGCCTCCCGTCATTACTCTACTCATCTCCTCGGTAGGTGTAGCTACTAAGTGGTATTTTTGTAAAAACTCTAATGACAGAAAGCTATGCGATGCACTAGAATCAAACAAGCATAGAGCTAGAAAAGTATACAAATAAACATGACCTGTGATAACTGTTTGCCATTGATTGTAAAAAAACAGAATAATTATCGGAGGATTGAACTTAGACTCACAATACAAACTCGCTCGTACAAAGAAAGCCTAGGGACGAAAACCTAGGTATAGCAGACTAAGTACGATTGTTTATTTTTGATTCTGGGGGGGTGACGATAGAGGCTCGGGAAAGCGACGGCCGCTCTGCCTTACTCCTTGGACGATCGGTATGCAGCCTTGGCTCGGGGAAGATCTGCTCGGCGTTGACGAAGAAAGGCTCTTCTTACTCTCCTCGGGTTGCTCTCCTGGCTTCTCTCTCTCTGTGATTATCAAGAAAAGGGGGAGCTCTCTCTGTGTATATCTCTCTCTTCTTCTTTTTTTTTATTCTTTTTGTTGCCGACCTTTTTTACATGGAAATGATGCTGGCTATTTATAAGAGTGGGGTGGGATCATTAGGGTTTGCTGATGATTATTTGTTTGGAATGTCGGCGCTCCTTTATTCTATCTGGGCCCTTGATCCTGATCATAATGAATCTCGGCCACTAATGCAGATAGCACCAAATCTTATGAGCAATTAATGCTGACTGTTTTAAATCTTCGTGATTGATTATGCCAATATTTGATTGCTCGCCACGTGTCCTATTGGCTTGATGATGAATGATATGCCCTGATCTCGGCAATTATGATGATGATGTCAAATATTCTCGTTGGGATTCTGTTGCATCTTCAGTGCCACGTCTTTTTTTTAATTGAAGATCCTGCCAGGGCCGCATAGGGTGACCAACACATGAACCGCAGGGGGATACTCCTCGTGAGCCGCATGAGTCAATGCCTCATCAAGCCGCAGGGGACGAACTTTCCGTGAGCCGTATATGCATAATCTTTGCGAGCCGCAGGGGACGATCTCTCCATGAGCCGCATATGCATAGTTTCTGTGGGCCGCATGAATTAGCGTGGTATTGAGCCGCATAGACCGGGCTATGGGTGGACCGCATATGGCGGATTTTTGTTAATCATATTAGAGTGACTCCTCAATGAGCCGCATGAAGCTGTTCTCTATCCGAGCCGCATGAGACTTTTGCCATGTGGCAATCTAGGATTTTTTGTCAGATCGGGTCAGAGATTTTCTTCTTTTCCCGAAGAGTCTGTCATTATGGCAGAGCCATTATGATACTTTATGTCAGAGACAGCCGTCGAGTCGTATCAGAGCATTAAATGAGGCCATTACTCCAGTGGCCAACTGTGGGGGGGGTCACATGTGTCGTCAATTAAGTCGCATATTCCTGCTGAACCGCATTCATCCCCGAGCCGCATGAGTCTGAGGGTCTTCTTTTGGGCCGCATAGGGCAACTCCAGTATGAGCCGCATAGACTTGCTACCCAAAACCGCATGGGCCATTTATGCCTTTATTCTAATATTTTCCATGCTTCTACAGGACCCCCTTCAAAGTTTTCAATTTGTAAAATTGAAACACTTTGAATAAGAAGCATGGCCCCGTTCATGCCGCATAGGATGTTCTGTTTACCTGAGCTTCCTGGCCGCATTAGCATCTCGGCCGCATAGATTCTTCTGGCCGCATAGGCTCTTTGCCACGCGCCCTGACCACGTGAGCAAATCTTCATTAATTGCCTTCGATTTGATTTGACGCCGCCTTTTGGGGGAGGATCCCAAGGGTCGGTTTTGCCTTGACCGAAGCGTTCTCGCCTTTATTTTTGGAGGCGACGCGTAATCCGAAGCGTCTTTCTACTTTATGGATCGCCTATAAATAGGAGTTTTTCAGCTCTTGGGGATTTCTTTACCTCCTTTCTTTGCTTGAATTCCCTGTTGCCAACTTCGCTCTTCGTTTTTCTTCTTCATCTATCGACCATGGCTCCCAAGAGATCTGCTGCATCGAAGGCCGCGAAGGGCAAGGCAGTTGCTGCTACGGCGACTGCGGCGACGAATGTAGTCGCTCCTCCGCCGGCTGCTGTAGGCGCTGTCCATCCTGATGTTCACCCGCCCATCGCTGGTAAGGGGGTCACTCCGAAAAACCCTAACTGCTGCCATGGCTCTGTTGCATACTTTATGCACAAGCCACATATACGAGACGTATCGATGTGACCGCATAAGCACTTCGCCCATTATGGCCGCATGAGCTTGTCATATTCGATCAGTGCCGCATGTGTGTTTTCGACTTGGGCCGCATAAGCGTTGCTCACTTTTGAACCGCATGAACTTGATGGTTTGTAGCCGCAGCGGTTTGTATGACTCGGGCTTAGCCGCATGAATCTATAAACCCTTTTGAATCTGAGTTGTACGGACTTGGTTAATTCAGAGCCGCATGGGGCTATGACGCGCGGAGCCGCATGAACCTATCTGCTGATGAGCCGCATGAGGCTGTGGCGACCCGAGCCGCATAGACTCCAATAATCTTTCAAATGCTTCTGTTTTTTGTCTATCTTCTGACCTTGTTTCTTTTATCTTTTTCTAGTGAATCTACCCGTGAATTCTGCGGAAGAACTCCTGGTCGGTTCGAAGCAACTTGCCGAAAACGTGCCACTGGACAACTTAGTTCATCAAGTGTCAGAGCAGCTCCTCGTTGACGAGCCTTTAGAACGAATGACTGTTATCAGGGTTTAATCCTTCCCATTCCTTCGTGATATGATGAGCTTAGGGAATCCTGAAGGGAAGCATCTGAGACCAGTCTTCCTCTTTGGGGATGCACTGATCGTTAAAAACTCCCGCGTTCTTGATATTTCCGAAAATTGGGATTTTGCTCTGGATGGGAGGCCGATTCATATTCCCATTATGAAGCGTCATTTCCCCTTTGCGTGGTTCAACATGGTTGTCTTGGACAGGCAGATGACAGATCCTCTTACTCCCACCGGACTGGGGATGTTCGTGGGCGAGATCCGTCATAATAAAGCTACCGGGTCGGTGCGTGTGATCAAGAATCCAATCAGTCGGTCCGTGATGGGGTTAGTTCCGGGTTCTTTTATCAACACGCCCGGTCCTAACTTCTCATTTTCTCAGACTGATACCTTCTTGAGCCAGCTTGCACGAAAGGGGTCTTATCCTGTTGGCAGGTTGGCTCTGCAGGACTGGTTGCACCCCACTCCCCCATGGGCTAACCTGACTTCATGGATTCTGCAGAATATGAGGCACCTTTGAGGGAATTCAATCTTTATGACGCTATCCGGGGTACCAGCCACGGACTGCCCATTAATAAGCCGTTATTCATGGCCCTTCTGGAGATGTATAACGATCGGACAGGGACGTTCTTCACCCCCGTAGGGGAGCTGGGGCTCGCTCTCCATGAGATGTATGACGTCTCCAAGCTTCCCTGGGGAGATGAGCCTTTCGAGGCGTACATTCCGACGAACGAGGAGTTCCGGGATCTAGATCGTCGATTCCCAGGCTTCGTCGCGGTATACCAAGAACTGTTATGCCATCATAGTACCTGCCATCGAGTGGCTATCCAAAAAAATGATAGCTCGGAGGGGGATTCTCCTCACACCAAGTCCTGGGTCTCTTATCTTTTTAAATTCAGTACTGCTGGCCGGGTCACTTTCCGCGACCGTCAAACTCCTGGTGAAGTGGAAGATTTGATGTCGACCGCTAGGAGGTCGAAGTCTATGGGCGACAAATTTGGGAGTCGGATTGACTCCTTCAGCTATTTCTATTATGGCACTCGACGGTTATCAGATAAGGCCCTTCTGGCTGGATTTTTAATGGTGTGGCTACGCAATTGTGTGGTTTCAGGCGGGGGCAGGTGCTATCGAGCGGATCAGCCGTCCTTTTATTCTTCCCGCCGTGAAATTGGCTTTTGGGGTCAGGTTGGCTCTTCTTCCTGCAATGGTATGCAGCATTCACCATGGTCTCCGCGCATTCTCGTCCGGAGTCATCGCACGTGACGTGGCGATGGACTTTGAACGTATAGAGCTGCCTTATCATACCTGTTGGGGTGGTTGCTGATGCCATTATCAGTTTTGATGAGGCCTGGGACGGGAGACAGCGTCACGGGCGATGACGCCTTTCTTTTCAAATATCGTCATCAGCCTTGGGAATATAGCACTATCCCGGCGTGTCGGAGGATGTTGGCGAGGACAGCGGGTTAGCTTTTCGTATCTGTCCCCGTTTTACTGACCAGGGGTGAGGAATGTTCATGTGATGGCGTGAGACCTCCTCATTTCTTGCCTGAGAAGATGCGTTATGGTTGGTAACATTCGCCCATCGCACTTAGTTATCGCAACCGTAACACGTATACCTGGAGCCCTATTTGCCCAGTGATTTGCCCGCCAATTTGGGTATTGGTCAACTATTCCTTGGGCGTCCCAGTCTAGCCTGGGATTTGAGGGCAGTATACTTGACGGTATTAGGGCGTGGAGCTATTATGACACTTGTCATACTCGAACTAGTTTCTCCGTTCCTGTGGCCAACGTGCTAGAGGAGATCTGCATATGGCTGCCTTCTACCATGTTACGGTGTGAACCAGGCTCCTGTAGATTTTGACCCGATGACGAGCTTCATTCTGGGCACTCGCTTGGCGGAGAGGACCCCAGTATTGAAAGCGAAAGAAGAAAGGTGCGAATAGGATCCTATGCCTGATTCTGAGTCCTTGACACAGTGAGAGAAACAACGAGCCGAGAGGAGCGGGGATGACGAGGATTCTCCTTCCTCTAGTGGTGAAGTAACGGCGGATCACCGCCCCCTTATGACAGAAGAGGGGATGGCGGATCGACCGTCGACCGTTTTTGGTGAGATAAAAGATCAGCTGCCACTTGTTCCTGAGGTGGTTGAGGTCGAAACCACGTCTGCAATGCCTGGTCTCTCGCGTAAGCGAGGCAGGGGTGAGTCCGCGATGAAGGAGTGGACTTTTTCTGTAAAGAGAAGTAGCCAGATCTCGTAGGCTGTTTATCACGGAGGGGGGTGAAGGTGCTGGCGATGCTCCGGAGGTAAAATTAAATAGGATTTATCTGTTTATTATGATTTTTCTTTCTTGGGATATGACTTGATCACTTTCCTTTGTAGGCGCCTGATGAACCGGACTCTATGCACCGTCTTTTCGCCCACCGCAGTTGATCCGACCCTTGCTGCTTTAACTAGTGGCGTATGTACTCGGGTCCCCTCTACGGGGGTTTCTTTCAAACGGATGCTGAGAACTCTCGAGTTATTGAAACCCCAATCGGGATAAGAAGGTTCCTTTGGACCTGTATCCGAGATTGCTGGAGTTTCGGAAGGCGATGCGATCTCGGCGCATCTCCTTCCGAAGGTGCTGGGGCGGAGGAGCCTATCTCATTTAGTTCGGAGGCTGTCGGTGAGGGTGTTGGGGCGACTGCAAGCAAACCTCAGCCTCCATGCTCTTCGGTTGGAAGATAGGTCAATATTGCTCATGCTGAGGCTTATTTGCTTTATCAGCAGATCCTCCAGATCAAATCGATTCAT